>JAGQAX010000011.1:2881562-3339062 GCA_019142605.1 Cephalopholis sonnerati | reverse complement strand
CCAACAGGGTGTCTACAGACACACAAATTTAATGCTTTTTTTTTTTTTTTAAAAGACCTTTTTTAGGGTCATTTTTAACCAAACCACCAACCGAAAGTGTCAGTATCTGATGACGCTTTGGGTTGAGACTCCATGAGACTCAACAATCATCTATCTTTCACCCTGAGGTACATTCAGCACCTTTAAAGATTTCTAAATAAAAAATGTAGATTTTCACATAGAGGAGCCCTACTGACTTTTACATAATTAAATTACATAAAACATTTGTGGCAATAAGGACCTCTCAACTTCAACTTTAAAACTAAGTACTACTTTTAAGGCCACACAGAGGAGCTGTTCTGTGTGGAGTTTGCATGTTCTTCCACCTTTTTCTCCAAGTAATCCAGCTTCCTCCCACAGTCCAAAGACATGTAGATTAACTGGTGACTCTAAATTGTCCATAGGTGCGAATGTGAGTGTGAATGGTTGTTAGTCTCTATTGTGTCAGCTCTGTGATAGTCTGGCTATCTGTCCAGGGTGTACCATGCTGGGATATGCTTCAGAAAAGAAAATGAATAAATGAACTTTTAAGGCCTAATATTTATTGAACTGAATATGAGACACTTTAAGACTTTTCAAGGACCTACAGACACTCTGGTCCAAAGATGGTCACTTCTGGCACCAAAAAAATCAAGATGGCAATGGCCAAAATGCCGAACTCAAATCTTCAAACAGCAGTCCACAAACTAATGGGTGATGTCACAATACATCCACTTCTTTATAGGGTCTATGGTATTTAGTCAAATAAAAGTACTAGAAAATGAATATTTTGACCTGACTTTGGCATAAAATGAAAAGTCAGGGGATCATCAAAGTGATTACAATTCATCCTGAGGAAGACATGAAAATGTGAACCATATTTCATGGCAATCCAATAAATAGCTGTTCAGAGATTTCGCATAAAAGTACAAACATGAACCTGCTGGTGGTGCTTTGAGGAAAAGTCAGAGGTTCACCACAGTTAGTAGGCTTTGTTATCCCGGGAGCATGAATGTTTGTACAAAATGTAATTAAAATCAATCTGACAGTTTGAGACACATTTCTGTCTGAACCAAAATGGTGGACAACAGTGAGATATGCAACAGCAGGAAAAGACATCTCTTTGTATAGGCTGGTAGTGTCATCACATGCACACACACAGACACACATCCATGTTCCACATAATAATGACTCAAACAACTTTGAAATTCTTTGTAAAATATATTTTGGTCCAAAAGCTGATTTGCAAAAATACAACATGTGCAAACATTGAGGAGATGAGGCATCGTACAGACTGAAGTGTATCTACTCTGCCTTGCCAGTGTTTAGGAATGCTGTATCATATCACTGTGTTAAGGCTAACTGCAGAAGCTACAGAAATGTAGTGTTATTGTCAATGTTTTACACAGTACTCTGGTTATCACTAAATCTCAAATGTCACTACGATACACAGACGATAGTTCTATTCTTATATCTGTCTTAGTCTTATCCTACCACAATGATTCACAGAGCGCACAGTTGTCATTTTAATGCACAAAACACTACACCATGTTCAAAAAGGAGAAATAATGATGGATGGGATCATTTTCAGAAAGTGTTTCAATGTCAAATCACACATCAACACATGAAGGTATTTCAGTAAAAAGGCAGGACTGATCCGAACATTTGGGCAAGTCATTTCATTAACGCTGGCCCAGCTCTGTGGGTAAGTCAGTCACCCCAAATTCTCTTTACAGGCTGTGGTAGCTAGGAGATGCAGACCCCCCCCCCCCCCCCCCAACATGTTTACAGGCCGAGTGATTTGATATGCTTTCTATTATTTTGGCTGATGAGTGATACAAATCTAGCAGCCACTTGCATATTTTACCAGTCTTAGGTAGGTGGATGAGGCCAATGTCCAACAATGACTACACTTTTTTTCTCAATTGACAAGGTTGGTCTGTACATTAACTTTTAAATTTAGCAAAAACTTTGGTGGAAAATCACATCCGATCCATTCAAATTGTGATTCATTGAACTGCTTGGTCACCACAGAGCTATTTTATTGTTTGCAAAGTGCAAATCCTGCTTGGATAAAGCTTTGCTCCCAAACATTTGGCACACTAAAAATTCAAATTGCCTACTTCAAAAGATAAATAACAATATTCAGAGTCTACACTACCATTATTTTTTAATACCCATCTCCATTAAAGATTATTCTATGATTTAAGAAAAAAGTTTCACATTTTAGGAACTACATCTATTTGCTTTCTTACCAAGAGTCAGATGAGCGGACAGATACATTAGCTATCTTGGCTTAGTATAAAGACTGGAAACAGGGGGACACAGCTTGCCTGGCCCTGTTTTAAGATCTCAACTTCTGCCAAAAAGCTCCTCTAAAGCTCACTAATTAGCATGTTATATCTTATTTGATTAATTTGTACAAAAGCCGAGATATAAAGAGTAAAAGTTGTGCACGTAACCTCGTAGAAACTGTAAATTGTCGTCTTTAGAAGCTGGCGGGAGGATTTTGTTACCCTTTAACAGAGCTAAGCTAGCTGTTTCCCCATTTCCAGTATTTATGCTAGGCTAAACTAGGTTAGCATAGCATCTCCTGGTCCTCCTATAGCTTCACTTTATAAAGGGGCTCCTGTGGAGTTTTCTCGTAAACAAACTGTTCTGTTTACAGTCCATGAAAAACATATATGCTGCATCCAAAACTGCATACTATGCACTCCATACCCAACATGTGTACTATCCTTCAACACACTATAGTGTACAGAAACCATAGATTTATAATAATACCTAGACACTGGAACCAAATATGGCGCATATTCATTCTCGCCTGGTGCATAGGCCAAAAAAGTGTTTTTAGCTTTCAGGTTGAATGCTGTGGTACGCTGCCAAATAAATATGTGCAGTAGTGTTTCTCCCGCTGGCCCCGCCCACCAGTTCCTGCTCGACTTATAGATTTAACATTGTGATGTCACAGATTTTTAAATCGCTTTGCTCAGCTTGAGGAAAGTTTTATCAATATAAAACCTCCATGCATAAAAAAAATTCAAAGTAGAAAGATTCATAACTGACCTTGTTTGCAGTTGGAGGTGTCCTGTCAACAGTTTTACAGACGCCTCTTTTATAATGGTGTTCTATGGGGAAAATGCTTTTTGGGCCACGGGCGATTCTTTTCACTGCAATACCACGACTGGCCACTGGGAAGAATTGGTAGCAAGGCTGAGCAGTGTTGCTGGGAATCTGACATAAACAGGACATACTGAACTGTTATTACCTAGTTCCTGCCAGGGCCCCAAGAAGTGCACTGAACTTCGATGCAAGTTTTCAAAGTGGACAAACAGTGGAATTACAACTTCTGGGTCTGTCACGCGATGCCCTGTGGACCAAAAAGATTTTTTTTCCATTGACTAACATGGCAATAGAGATGTCTGTAAATCAGTAGATATATTTTTTTGAGTGTCACAACCCACCAGGAAATGACATTTCACTATCAGGATTTGGTTCCATAGCATTTGGAAAGTCTAAAAGAGCTGCACGATTAATCAAGTTAGTGGAGCGCTAACCAGAAGTAGCCGGCTTGGTAAGCAGAATCTCTAGCAAGCAAGTTTACATGTTTACATCCATATTCACTTGCTAACAGTCTTTTCCTTTGCTGGCACAGTGCTGCATATCTTGGTGTGTTATTGACCCCAATAGATCAGTGGAGCAGTGGGACACCATTAGCAGGACAGTGTATTGTGTGCACATGCGTCCTTGTGCACGAGACAAACAAAACGGGGACAGAGATATAACTCAAAACACTACTACAGGTCAAACACTCCACATGGAACCTTTAACAGACACAGTAGAGTGATATGAATCTTCCCCTCTAACTTTTGGCAAGAAAGCAAATAAGCACACCTTTTCAAACATGTCAAACTCCTTCTTTAAGTTTAGTTTATCCCTGGGAAACCAGAGCAAAGTGACTGACAAAAAAACAGAAAGAAAAATGATATTTGATCTCGCACTGATGTGGTCTAACACTGATCAACAGCAAGTCGTTTCCATGTACCCTAATGCTCCAAAGTTATTCCATTAAAGAGTGCTTCATATCTATAAGAAACACATCTTAAATCTTAAAAATAAATATATGCATCAGAAGTAGTACATCATGTTGCTACAATGTTAAGTAGTCTCGCCTTAGACCACTATTTTAAAAATAATGATCTGTGTGTGCATACTATTTTTGGTCAATGGTAAAGTAGACGTTTAGCTCTCAGTTGGATCAACTTATGGCGGCGCTCATCGCTGAGTGTTATGCAAAGATGTTAAAGATGAAGTCACGGAATCGTTTGGCGTACTGCTCGGGGTGGACTGTGGAGATTTCAGCACCGGCCTGCAACACAGAGAGAGGAGATGGAGACAAACAGAGGTCATGAACAACATCTGTATACATCATTTCATGACATGACATGAGAGTTAACATCAAACGTTGGCCCTCCGTGCAGGTACAGCTGAGTGTTTTTAACAACCCGACGGCAGCCCCTCCACCTCTTTCCTTCCTCTCTGGTGCTACTCACCCCATGTTTGACAGTTTTTGCTGCATGAGCGGCTTTCTTCTTGGTGTCGTACTGAGTAAGTACGTCAATCAGCCCCATGAAATAGACTTCCCTCTGAGGGGCTCCTGAGATGAAAGACAGAGAACAATCAGGGTTATTGTATTGGGCTTGTATGGACAGTATTGTATTGTGACAGGCCTTATTTAAGAATCATCAAGATTAAAGCTCACTGGTAATAAATAAATATCAAAGCCTATAAAAAATGTATCATTATTTCCAGATGACACAGATGATGATGATGATTATATTGTAACAGACATGTAGAAGACTTCAAAGGAACATTTATAACAGATTCTGTCTTTGGACGGGCTGCAACTAACAGCCAGGTTGTTTTCTTAATTTTAATTTCTTCATGAATCCATTAAATACTGTGTTTATAAAATGTTTGAAAATTGTCAAAAATCATAGTTTTTGAGAGCCAGAGGAGCCGTCTTTAAATGTCTTCTTCCAGTAGGCCAAAACTAAAATACATTCCACTTACAGAGATATATCACAAAGGAAAACAGCCAACACATTTCAGGAGTAAATTCTTGGCATTGTTGCTTGAAAAGTAAATTAAACAATTATTCAATATCAAAATAGTTGCAGATAAAACTTAATGACTGAAGTATTAATTTAAGGCCTACAGCACATTAACTTTTATTGGAATGATCCAAATAAGTTTCATGCAGTGATGAGGCTCAATACAGATTTTAGATTTGACAAAAATAAAGCACTGGTATTGGACTGGTATGTGATATCACAAGATACTCTGAGTCAAAGGCCTATTCCAAACATAAATGTAACTTTTTAAATGCACTTTGACCTTTCATCCAAACTGTGCTTTAGCTCACTAAAAACGGACCTTTAATAAAACTCCCTCCACAATGAGGATTTTCAGAAACTCCGTTTTCAGTGCAAGGCAGAACACTGGTGGGCAGCCGAGTATCAGCTTTTTATTGTTAAAACTATTATTATGGGTTTTTTTTTAGTACTAAGATACTATGCAATAATATGTCAGCTTAATAACGAAAATGTGACATAAAAGAATGTCTCAGAGTGTCTACAGGTATCAGACAGTTAAATCCTCTTCCTCTTCATTTATTCATTTACTTATTGCTATCAGTTGTGTGTGTATGTATGTGTGAGTATGTATATATACATAGTTTGTGTATATACGTATGTATATATATATGTTGTTTTCAGAATTCTTTAGTAACCTGTTTTGTTATGTCTGTGTACTACTGTATGATTATTTTGTTTATTTGCTACTTACATGTTCGAAATAAACTGCTACTAACTATCTAAATTTAATGCTTTTCAAGGCCTGTTCAAGACACCTTTTAACAAATTTAGGACAGATTTTTGGACAAATCATGTTTTACTTATTTAAGCATCTCAGGTAAGTAGTATAAATGTGCTCTTGTGCAGAGGTTAGTCTTATGCAGGAATATGATTATTAGAGTGAGTTAAGTCAATCTAAATCTTGCCAACAGGTACGTGCAAGTATGACGTTAAATGACTATTACAGTTTTTTTAAGATTTTGAAAGACTTTTACATAGAAAGACTTTACTTATTTTCACTAAACAAAATTATAAAAGAGATAAATGAAAGTAGATTAAATGTTTGTAGTAAAGACCTCACAAAATTCAAAAGTAAGACTACGTAATGACTTTTAAGGCCTCATTGTTGTTACATTGAATTTAAGACATTTTAAGACTTTTTAAGGACCTGTAGACACCCTGAGTCTGTAGTGATGGGTTAGTTGACCTTTTCATCCCACAGTTAAATAACTTAATTTGCTTCGCCACTGTCTCTGAAACAGATGTCTGTGTGCAAGTCAGTAAACGCACCAACGCACATGTAGTGATGTCATGTGCAGCTCTGTCTTGTTCTAGCTCTGACTGTAACATTCATCCATTCATTTTTTGTAACCGGTTATCCTGTTGGGGGTTGCGGGTGCTGGAGCCTATCCCAGCTGCCATTGGGCGAGAGGCGGGGTACACCCTGGACAGGTCACCAGACTATCACAGGGATGACACATAGAGACAGACAACCATTCACACCCACATTCACACCTACGGACAATTTAGAGTCACTAATTAACCTGCATGTCTTTGGACTTTGGGTGGAAGCTGGAGTACCCAGAGAAAACCCACACTGACACCGGGAGAACATGCAAACTCTGCACAGAATGTGCGGCATGCACATTTTTCCCCGTTAAAAAGGTCAAGAACTCATTGGCAGCTTCTCAAAATGGCCGCCAAGGGCAACCTGGCAACCGCTACTGTCGAGCCCTGCAGTGTGTTGATGTGCAGGGAAAACCTTGTTTTAGGCTTGTAACACACTATTCTCTCCTTTGTGAGGCATCATAGGTAAGGTGACATTTGTGCAATTGCGGACATGACCAAAACAGTGCTGGGTCAAACCTGCTAACAGGACTTTTTACACATCTACACATAAAGGTACAGTTAGTCTTCCACTGTATTGAGAAACAGAGGCGTCAGAATGCGCAACAGGGGTCAGTGCTACATAATGCAACACTCCTACAACATGACTTCTGGTAGTAGCTTTTTTTCAGGCTTCTGATTGGTTTTAGGGTTAGGGTTACGACTATCTGTTGGTCCGCAAGCTCTTGACGCCTCAATTGTGTTTTAGTGTCTTCACTTGGATAGAGATTTTTTTTTTTAACAATGCATGTGTGAACGGGATTTTCTTTGAGAACAAAGGAGGAAAAACATCTCTACCTAAAACAAGTATTTTTTTGGAACATCACACTTTAACTTCAGTCCTTTTCTTATGGCTTGGACCAAGTATTCACCTGGGCAGCTCCCGACTGCATACACATCCACGTAAGGGTCGAACTCCCCAGGTCCCAGAGGTTTGCAGGAAGACATGTAACCAGCAATTCCCTCTGGAGAGTTGCCATAAGAGCCCACTGTAGCGCCTGGTGCCAGGCCATTCTCAGGCTCCGGTTCTTCCTCGTTGGACATCTCCTCACCCTCCTCATCATCCCGTTCAGCTCGACCCACATCATGGATGCCAAGCAACAGGCTGTAGTCCATGATCTTCAGTCTCACCAGAAACTGGGGGAAACAGAGGAGGGACTTTGTTAAGACGGTTTGACAACATGGTTCATAGAGAACACTGATTCACAGTAAGAGGGAAAGAGAAAGTATTAGTAGTAGTTATGAATAATTCACTATAAGGCCTTTTTACATAGGAATTGCAAATTTGCAGGAACAATCCGTCTTCTTTCCACATTGGCAGTATAAAAACAAAATCGAGGAGTGCGGCAAAATGCCACCTGCCTACTTTCGTTTATACAGAACGTGCCTTTTTCGGGGCAGTGGGGGGCATGAGCAAGTAACAAAATGTGTAGCTCAGCGTGTGACGTAAACAGTGACGTACTGAGGAAAGCCGCGGCTGGTCAGTCCTTCGGCGATTCTCTCGTACATCGGCCCGTCCTTCACGATTCCCGTCGTCTGATGGTTAATGGCCTTCTCATTAGCGAGGGCAAGGAGGGCGCGCAATTCTTTATCTCCCCAGTTGCTCATCTTCTGCTTTGCGTCTCCTTAGTGCTGCTAGATACTCATTCCAGCTATCAGCTGTTTCCTGGTTTGAAGTCCACGCCAGTGGGTCGAACGTGCAGCGTCATCAACAGCCCCTCCCACAAGTCATCAACAGACCCTCCCGAGGCAGAAAGCCACCTCGCTCTGTTTAGACCAAAACCGTTCCACTAATATGACTACCCCACAAGGCGGAAAATTGGGCACTTTGGATCAACTCGCCAATCCGGCTCTGTGTGTCTAAACGCTCGCAGCTTGCTGGCAAAACGGCCCAACATTCGCGGAAAATCTGGCAGTGTAAAAGGGGCTAAAGAGAAGCTGGTACCTGTTAATTATTTGCATTGTGCTTACAAAATGACTTGAACAACAATCAGAATAGTTGCTGATTAATCTTCTATGAATCAAGTAATCTACTAATCACTTTATGTTCAATCCAATCATGTAACATCTGAATTTACCTCCTTTACTCGTAAATGAATTTCACTTCCATCATTCTGCTGCCAAAATGGCATCACAGGAGTGGTGTGTCCCTAATGTGCTGCTGCTGCCTCTGTGTGGTAAAGGTGTGTAACAACAGTGAGGCGTCACATTTAACAACATGTAACAGGTCGGCTACCTCCACATCTCTGTTGAGTTTCTCCATGAACTTCTCCTTCTGCTCATCGGTCACATACACCTTCTGCATGTTGTTCCTGAAGTCCATGTCCTTGAAGGTAGGAAGCTCTTTTACCTTTGGGAGTAAAATAAATCTTTAGCAGGACACATGGGACATAAAGAGGAGACAGCTGGCCACATCATGATATAAAATGGATAGTAGGTGAGGTGTTTCTTTTACCCTTTCTTTGTCACTTGCTTCCCGAGATACCAGAGAGCCCTGCAAGAATAATCTGTCATAAATACTATGACACTGAAACACAGGGGGGTGAAGCTGCTTCTGTTCTGAGAGAGAAAGGTGTCCAAACCATCTCTGGACCATGTTAGAGGTAAATGCTGTATAACTTCCTCATTGCTTTGTGAACCAGTGATGAAATATAGGGATGTGTGTGCAGTTCCTCCTAACCTTCAGGTCGTACTTCCTGTGTACCACCAGTCTGTGGCTGAACATGTTCCTCATGACGATTAGGTAGGTCTCCTCACTGTCCACGCTCACCCGGTACATGCCCAGGAACTGTGGCAGCAGGGTGCTGCCGTGACACTTAACTATGTGCTGCAGAGAGGAAACAATTGTGAATTTGCATGGCGGGTAGATGAAGTGGATCCTTTGTCATGGGCAGTCTCAGTATTACATATTCAGATAGTTAAATACAGTAAAAGAGTAAAAGACAGATGAAAAATTAATACGAAAGCAGCCTCAGAGGGACAGTTTATCTCAAAATCAGAAGTACATATTTTTCTTTTACCTGTGGTGCTATTTATCAGTCAAGATTGTTTTGGTGTGAGTTGTACTCTGCCTGTGGTGCTCAAAGTGCCAAAACATACGTTAGAAAAACTCAATCGCAATGTCCCTCTCCAGAATTCATGACCCGGTTACTTACGATAATCCACAGATCTTGTTGTGAGCAGTTTCATGTAGGAACTATTTTCTTTTTTACCAAGCATGCTTCTACTCATGGATGAGAGTCTCATGCTTGTGACAGCACAAAATGTAAACACTAATGGCATCCTCCTCAGCTGACCTGTAAAGTTTGCTGGCTCAGTGAGCTAGTTGCATGCTTCATTCTGAGCGGTGATACGTGTGACGGTTGTAGTTTGGTAAAAAGAAAACAGTTCCTACTAGGTATGTGCCAGTTTATCAGCCACACATCGGTACCGGCCATTGTTTGTCTTGTTGACTGCCATTGGCCCGTCGATAAATATGATGTCGCTTCCCTGATGGCAGTGACCGATGTTCTTCCGTTGTGTAACATCAATTTTGCATAGGCTGAAAGACAGGGCTCGAGACTAATGGTGTCCCATTATCCTGGGGACGATACAAAACGTGTTGTGAATGAACCGTGATCTTCCCAGGACGCCTTCTGGACAAAAGGACACAATAAACTCACTGCTACATTTTGAACAACAAATCCAAGTTGACATCTGCTGGAGGAGAGCTAGCTAACGTTATCTGTATGCAGCCAAATCGGCCAAATTGTTATTTTAAACATTGCTCAGGGTATCAGCTCAGAATTTCACATTCAGTGCATCTCTAGCTCCTACATGAAACTGCTCACATCAAGGTCTGTGGATTGTCGTGAATAACCGGGTCATGATTTCTGGAAAGAGACATTGCTGTTGAGTTTTTCAAATGTGTTTTTTGGCACTTTGAGCACCACAAGCTGAGTGCCATCTAGTTCCACTATGTTAGAGAGAAGGCAGACATCTCTACAGCCGATATCTCCAACACTCAGAAACTCACACCAAAACAACCTACAATGATAAACAGCACTACAGGTAAAAGGAATCATATCTATTTTTTATTTTGGGGTGAACTGTCCCTTTATAGGCTTACATTTGGCCATATCTTAAGGTCACTTTGAATGCAAAGCAATTACTGAGTGTATTTAGGTTCAACTTGGAGCCATGCTCAGTCAGTTAAAATAGACACATCCGTGCTTTGTACACTCTTGGCATTCTCTCGATGAGCTTCAAGAGGTAGTCACCTGAAATGGTTTTCCAACAGTCTTGAAGGAGTTCCCAGAGATGTTTAGCACTTGTTGGCCCCTTTGCCTTCACTCTGCGGTCCAGCTCACCCCAAACCATCTCGATTGGGTTCAGGTCCGGTGACTGTGGAGGCCAGGTCATCTGCCGCAGCACTCCATCACTCTCCTTCATGGTCAAATAGCCCTTACACAGCCTGGAGGTGTGTTTGGGGTCATTGTCCTGTTGAAAAATAAATGATCGTCCAACTAAACGCAAACTGGATGGGATGGCTGTCGCTGCAGGATGCTGTGGTAGCCATGCTGGTTCAGTGTGCCTTCAATTTTGAATAAATCCCCAACAGTGTCACCAGCAAAACACCCCCACACCATCACACCTCTGAGCTGCTGTTAACTTGCGATTTCTGAGGCTGGTGACTCGGATGAACTTATCCTCAGAAGCAGAGGTGACTCTTGGTCTTCCTTTCCTGGGTCAGTCCTCATGTGTGCCAGTTTCGTTGTAGCGCTTGATGGTTTTTGCGACTCCACTTGGGGACACATATAAAGTTTTTGCAATTTTCCGGACTGACTGACCTTCATTTCTTAAAGTAATGATGGCCACTCGTTTTTCTTTAGTTAGCTGATTGGTTCTTGCCATAATATGAATTTTAACAGTTGTCCAATAGGGCTGTCGGCTGTGTATTAACCTGACTTCTGAACAACACCACTGATGGTCCCAACCCCATTGATAAAGCAAGAAACTCCACTAATTAACCCCGATAAGGCACACCTGTGAAGTGAAAACCATTTCAGGTGACTACCTCTTGAAGCTCATGGAGAGAATGCCAAGAGTGTGCAAAGCAGTAATCAGAGCAAAGGGTGGCTATTTTGAAGAAACTAGAATATAAAACATGTTTTCAGTTATTTCACCTTTTTTTGTTAAGTACATAACTCCACGTGTGTTCATTCATAGTTTTGATGCCTTCAGTGAGAATCTACAATGTAAATAGTCATGAAAATAAAGAAAACGCATTGAATGAGAAGGTGTGTCCAAACTTTTGGCCTGTACTGTATACACACACACACACACACACACACACACACACACACACACACACACACACACATTCAGAATCAGAATCAGAAATACTTTATTGATCCCCAAGGGGAAATTGTTGAGTTACAGGTGTTCCTTATAAGTGTAGACAGAAGATATAGCGCAAAACAAGTGTAGAAAGAAGATATAGTGCAATTACAAAATATATATGTATGTAGTAACTTAAACATCATTTACAAAATATATACAGGAACCCTAGATACAGATGGAATACGAAAAATTGGATTATGTACATTGTCTTTACAGAAAAATTACAGAAAAATTGGGATTATGTACATTGTCTTTACAATATGTAATAATTTATTTTGAGTTGGTGACAGTGGTGAAACAGTCCAAGGGCAACTCAGAGGGAGGAGTTGTACAGTTTGATGGCCACAGGCAGGAATGATTTCCTGTGGCGCTCAGTGGTGCATTTTGGTGGTCTGAGTCTCCCACTGAAAGCACTCTTATGCCCGACCGTGTGAGATATTGTCCAAGATAGTTCGCAGCTTAGACAGCATCCTCCTCTCTGACACCACCATCAGAGAGTCCCACGCCATTCCCACAACGTCACTGGCCTTGCGGACCAGTTTATTGAGTCTGTTGGCGTCCGCCACCCTCAGCCTGCTGCCCCAGCACACAACAGCATAGAGGATAGCACTGGCCACCACAGACTCATAAAAAATCTTGAGCATAGTCCGGCAAATGTTGAAGGACCTCAGTCGCCTCAGGAAATAGAGACGGCTCTGGCCCTTTCTATAGAGAGCATCAGTGTTCTTAGCCCAGTCCAGTTTATTGTCAATGTGGACCCCCACTTACTTACTTATAGTCTTATAGTCCTCCATAATGTCCACACTGACCCCCTGGATGGAAATCGGGGTCACCAGTGTCTTGGTCCTCTTCAAATCCACAACCAGTTCCTTTGTCTTTGCCACGTTGAGCTGCAGATGGTTCTGCTCACACCATGTGACAAAGTTATCCACAGCAGCCCTGTACTCATCCTCATCACCCTTGATGATACATCCAACTATGGCAGAGTCATCAGAAAACTTCTGAAGATGGCAGGTCTCAGTGCAATAGCTGAAGTCCGTGGTGTAGAGGGTGAAGAGGACAGTCCCCTGCGGGGCCCCGGTATTGCTGACCACTCTGTCTGACACACAGTGTTGCAAGTGCACGTACTGTGGTCTGCCAGTCGAGTAGTCTACAATCCAGGACACCAGAGGAGCATCCACCTGCATTGCTGTCAGCTTGTCACCCAGTAGATGTGGATGGATGGTGTTGAACGCACTGGAGTCAGAGATTGTAGTCAAAAAACCAGACTCTCACAGTGCTCGCTGGCTTGTCCAGTTGGGCGTAGACACGGTTGAGCAGGTAGATGATGGCATCCTCCACTCCAAGTCGGGGCTGGTAGGTGAACTGGAGGGGGTCCAAGAGTGGCCTGACCATGGGCCGAAGCTGCTCCAGGACAAGTTTCTCCAGGGTCTTCATGATATGGGAGGTCAATGCCACAGGTCTGTAGTCCTTGGAGCCACTGGGACGCGGCGTCTTTGTCACAGGAACGAGGCAAAATGTCTTCCACAGCATGGGGACCCTCTGGAGACTCAGGCCATGTCCACACGGAGACGCGTCTTTTTGAAACCGCCAAAGAAAATGATCGGATTGCAATAGTGTTCCGTAAACACAGAGCCGGCTTCGAAAATGCAGGCGTAAAGACGAAGCCGGTTCAAGTCACTGAAACCGCATAAAAAGGCTGCAGTATATATGCCATCCAGGAGATGGCGCGCCATTAAAAACCGCAGCATACAGCTCTGAACCAGAGAAGAAGACGCCGAGCATGCAAAGAAGCCTGCGCGGTGTATACAAACAGAAGAAGAAGAACCAGCACAACAAGAAGATGGCCAAAACAAATTCCAACACACGAGAGAAAACGGAGACTTTGTTTTGGACTGAAGACGAAGTCGAGCTGCTGCTCCGAGTCACGCTGGATTACAAAGCCAGTAAACTTCAACAACACGTTGATTGGGAGCCGTGTCAGTCGAAGTAGGCCGATATAATGGACTCGTTTCAGGCACAGTATGCAAAACCGACAGAGAAAGATTTCCCGCACGACGTTACCGGCATATCAAAATCTCAGATCACCGCCAAATTAAAAAATATTCGCACGAAGTACAGACAAGCAGTGGACACTGGGCACCGGAGTGGCCAGGGACGAGTGGTCCCTCATTTGTCCTACGGACAGTCATTGTGATTTGTTTGCACTATATACTTAATTATAATAATAATAATAAAATACTGTTTGAGAAGTTGTTGTCGTTGTCATGTTTATTTTCACTAGACACACCATTCACACACTTTCAAACTAGCAGTATACTGTACAGGTCACATCTGGAGAATGAACAAAGCTTTAAGACCAGCTGGTGTTTTGGTCAGTCATGTTGGCCAGTCTTTAGGTAAGGGTCAAGATACTTTGTAAGCACTCTGCTCACTCGCAACATTAGAAAATAAAATCAGCAACACACTGTGAAATATGTATTAAGTCATTAGGGCTGAGAGTGTGTTAGTGATTAATCATACTTTTATATCATGTAAACACGTGAATGCCAAAAGTACTTCTTTTCCTCCTACTTTATATTACTATAACTGAAGTGTGCTGCTAAATTCAGCTTCATGTTTCACTCACAACAGTTTGTAATAAATCACAAGTTATAAAAACGTGTAAACTGCGTGGTTAACGCAGACGAGCGGAGGATTAGCTGGGAAACATCCCACTTATTCACTTTACATGGAGCTACAGTTAATACTGAATGATGTGTTAGTATCTCTTAATAAGTCATCAGAAATCATAACTCATCTTTAGAAGGAGCAGATAGCAGATGTTTACCTTAAGCTAGCTCGGGACATGTTAAAGTTAACTATATTTTAACGGAGCAAGGCAAGCTAACAGTTAGCACGCTAGCATGGTGGGTTGCTTTGAGATGGCTGTCAGAGATGGCAGAGGTATGATCACATGATCCTGTCTGAGGTATAACAGGTGGTGTGTTCCACCTTTTATTTCCCAGTTGAAGAATAGAGAACTGTAAACAAACTAACGTAAATAGTTGTCTATTGCTGTCTGTAATCCGCCACTGTCGTTGTTGTGATGGCACGGCTTCCTGCCGGGGTAAAGTCAGAGGTTAGAGAGGTGGGGCTATGACATCATCGCCAGCCAAAAGTTGCGTATTGGCCGTACACACAGAGACGCTAAGGCGGCGTCTTCAGATTTATCCACTCTGGAACCCGGTTTGAAAAAGATGCGGTTTCGCCCCCCTAAAACGCCGGCTTCGTGTGGACGAAAGGCTGAACCGCATAAATACTTTGGCGTATTCACCCTGACACGGCTTCGTGTGGACGGGCCCTCAGGCTCATGTTGAAGACATGCTGAAGTACTCCACATAGCTGGGGGGCACAGGCTTTGAGCACCCTGGGGTTGACACCATCAGGACTTGCAGCCTTGCTTGAGTGGAGTCTCATCAGCTGTCTTCTCACATGATCAGCAGGGAAGCACACTGTGGAGGTGTCAGGCGGAGGAGGGGTGTAGTCCTCACGATGGAGAGTGTGGTCAGTCTGGCAACTGGAGGAGGAGGTGTGAAGAGGGCTCACAATGGGGGGTGGGGGGGTGTAAGAAGGAGGAGTAAGGCAGGGTGGAGCGGCTGTTGGTTGTCCAAGACAGACAATAAAAGAGTCAGGGGGGGGTGGGCGGGAACAGCAGTGTCAAATCTGTTAAAAAACAGATTCAGTTCATTGGCCCTGTCCACGCTGCCTTCAACTCCTCTATTGTCGTTGGTCCTGAAGCCAGTGATGGTCCTCATTCCACTCCAGACCTCCAGACCTCATGTTGTTCTGTTGGAGTTTCCACTCCAGCTTCCTCTTGTACCTCTCCTTATCCTCCTTGATCTTCACCTTCAGTTCCCCCTGTATTGTTCTCACCTCTTCCCTGTTACCAGCTCTGAAGGCCCTCGTCTTAGTCTATGTCCACACAAAGACGCATCTTTTTGAAACCGCCAAAGAAAATGATCGGATTGCAATAGTGTTCCGTAAACACGGAGCCGGCTTCGAAAATGCAGGCGTAAAGATGAAGCCGTTTCAAGTCACTGAAACTGCATAAAAAGGCTGCAGTATATATGCCATCCAGGAGATGGCGCGCCATTAAAAACCACAGCATACAGCTCTGAACCAGAGAAGAAGACGCGGAGCATGCAAATAAGCCTGCGCGGTGTTTATAAACAGAAGAAGAAGAACCAGCACAAGCGCAACAAGAAGATGGCCAAAACAACTTCCAACACACAAGGGAAAATGGAGACTTTGGTTTGGACTGACGACGAAGTCGAGCTGCTGCTTCGAGTCACGCTGGATTACAAAGCCAGTAAACTTCAACAACACGTTAATTGGGAGTCATGTCAGTCGAAGTAGGCCGGTATAATGGAATAGTCTCAGGCACAGTATGCAAAACCGACAGAGAAAGATTTCCCGCACGACGTTATCGGCATATCAAAATCTCCGGCTTCCTGCCGGGGTAAAGTCAGAGGTTAGAGAGGTGGGGCTTTGACATCATCGCCGGCCAAAAGGTGAGTATTGGCCGTACACACGGAGACGCTAAGGCAGCGTCTTCAGATTTATCCACTCTGGAACCTGGTTTCAAAAAGATGCGGTTTCGCCCCCCTAAAACGCCGTCTTCGTGTGGACGAAAGGCTGAACCGCATAAATACTTTGGCGTTTTCACCCTGAAACAGCTTCGTGTGGACGGGCCCTTAGCGTTGAGGATGGCTTTGATGTCCTTTGTTACCCATGGTTTGTTATTTGAGTAACAATGGACAGTCCTAGCTGGGACAGTGGTGTCCACACAGAAAGTGATATAGTCCGTGATGCACTCTGTGAGCCCATCAATGTCCTCCCCATGTGGCTCACAGAGTGCCTGCCAGTCTGTCACCTCAAAACAGCCCTGCAGTGCCTCATAAGCCTCCTCTGACCATCTCCGCACTGTCCTAATTTTCACAGGCTGGCACCTCACCAGAGGCACATAACAGGGGTTGAGGTACACCAGGTTGTGGTCTGACCTACCCAGAAGGGGGAGGGGGGAGCAGCTGTATGCGTCCTTGGCGTTTGCATACAGCAAGCCCAGGGTTCTCCCTCCTCTAGTAGGACAGCTCACATACTGGGTGAAGTTGGATAGAGTTGCCATGGTGACGTGGTTGAAGTCACCCGAGATAGCTATGAAAGCACTTGGGTGTTGAGTCTGCAGACGGGCTACGGTGGAGTGAATGACATCACATGCCGACGTCGGGTTGGCAGAGGGGGGGGGATGTAGACGGTCACCATAATGGCGTGTGAAAACTCCCTGAGCAAATAATACGGCCCGAGTCCAACAGCAAACAGTTCAATATCCGGGCAACAGATTTGCTCTTTGATAGTAATGTGGGCAGGACTGCACCACCGGTTGTTGACTAGCATGGCAAGCCCCCCTCCTTTGCCCTTACCGCTCTTGGTGCAGTCCCGGTCAGCCCGAACAGTCTGAAAGCCGCTGATGGAGATGTTGTCATCGGGTATGTCCTTGTGCAGCCATGTCTCTGTAAAACACATCAGACTACACTTCCGGTACTCCCTCTGACTCCTGGTGACTGCTGTTAGCTCATCCATTTTATTTGCCAGCGACCTCACGTTGCCCATGATGAGAGAGGGGAGACCCGGCTTATATATTCTCTTCTCCATAAGCCTCCGTTATCTCACCCTTGCTCTTTTCCTCTGCTGTTTCAATCCTCCCCTGCATCCTCTGTGTGTTTTCCCCCACATTTCAGCCGGGATCACTGATGTTCCGGCCGCCAAGCTGGCCGGCCTCAGCACGATCAGCTCATCTCTGGAGTAAACAATGCGGCGATGAAGCTGTTGTGCAGTGCCGGGTCCAAATGAAAGAAGTAATTTCAGGGTGAAGAAACAGACCAGAACTCTTTCAATCGACATGTCTGGAGAGGGCGCAGCTTCAGAATATCCGTCATAAAAATACAAAATACAAGTAGTAATTAAAGCTGCAAGCAGCATTGAACGGGCCCTCGCACCTTCACGCAACTCGAGGGCGCTAGCAGGACGCCGGCTCATGCTGCCGTTCATTCCTGTCGAAGGCAGACCCCTCACGCAGGAGTTACACTTCATATCCCTCAAAACATACGACGACATGTAATTTTGCCAGTAGGTGGCGCTGTACTACTAACCAAGTATTGGTGTATAGATGTGTTCAGGGCAGGACTGTCATCAATCCTGTGAAATTTGGGGACGATTGGAACATGTATGGTGAAGTTGAGAAGCAGTTACAAGCACATTCAAAATGCCGGACTTTCTATCGGGTTTGGCACATGGCTGCTTGAGGCTTTTTTGTACGTCTTTCAGTGATGTATGTGCCTACCAACTTTCATAGATGTAGGTCAAACCAGCTTCGGGGGCTGCTTCATTGTAAATTTGTAGGGGGCGCTGTTGAGCTATGTTGGCACATCAAAGCACAAAAATCACATCACACAACACCAATCGGACCCTACCATATGTGTGCCAAGTTTCATGACTTTACAAGCATCCCTTACCCCTCAAAAACAACTTTGTGTTCGATGGCGAATAAGGCGTTGGCATGGATATAGCGTTTAATGAACACTCAAATGCTTGTGGTTTGATCATGATCATGCTCTTGGGACAATGCATCAGCAAAAATGAGGTGGTTGATATTAACCTGGTAGAAGAGAGACATGAAAGAATGAAAGCAGTATCTTTCTCCCGCCAGTAGGTGGCGCTATGACGGTGATGAAAAATTTTGCTGTTGATGTTTTCAGGGCTGGACTGTTTTCATCTGTGTGAAGTTTTGGCAAGATATATCCACATAGAATCAAGTTACACAACTTTTGTTGTCATGGCGAAACATCAAAGTTCGCCGCCACGTCATGGCCACGCCCTTTGGCGAAAACTCACATTGTTGACAATGAAGCATCTTCTACATGTGATGGATAGACTGACCACGTTTGAGGTGGATCTGGCCAGGTTGTGGGAGGTATACTTCAAAATATAAAACATGTCATTTCCTGTTACCAGTAGGGGGCACTATATTTATCACAAATTATTGACATGTAGATGTCTTCAGAGCAGCACTGTCATTAATCTTTGGAAGTTTGGGGAACATTGGACCATGTATGCTGTAGTCATACACAACTTCCTGTTTTGTGGCGAGTCCCCAAAGTTTGAGGCCCTGCCACGGTCACATGGTGTGACAACAAGTCCAGTTTTTGATAACTTTTCTTCATCAATGTCTGGAGGTGGGACAGACCAAGTAAGAAGTTGATGGGATAAAATCTGTAGGAGTAGTTACAATTTCGTGATTTATGGCGAAGAAGGCGGGGCCACGGAGACAGCGTTTGACGAAAACCTGAAACGTTTGATAACTTGTCGTCTTCACGGTCTTGGGGTGGGACAGACCGAGTTTGAAGTGGATTGGATAAAAACTCTAGGACAAGTTCGTTCATTTACGTCTACTGGAAATCGCCCAAAATGCACAAAAGTGGCACAAGTAAATTCAAAATGGCAGACTTCCGGTTGGGTTTGGAGCATAACTCCAAGAGGCTTTTTTGTACGTCTTGGAGTGTTACATATGCCTACCAAGTTTCATACATGTAGGTGAAACCAGCTTCGGGGGCTGCTTCATTGAAAAATTGTAGGGGGCGCTGTTGAGGCATCTTGGCACATCAAAACACAAAAAGCACATCAGACAACACAATTTGGGTCTTGTGATGGGTGTGCCAAGTTTCGTGAGTTTTCAAGTATGCCTTGCCCCACAAAAACAACCTTGTGTTTTATGGCGAATTAGGCGGCGCCACGGTGACAGCGTTGTACGAAACCTCAAAAGGTTCTGGTTTGATCATCACCAAGGTCTTGGGACTATGTATCCGCAAAATTGAGGTGGGTCGGGTGAACCTGGTAGAAGAGGGACATGAAAGAATGAAAAAAGTAACTTTCTGCCGCCAGTAGGTGGCGCTATGATGCTGATTCAAATTTCCTCTGTAGATGTTTTCAGGGCTGGACTGTTATCATATGTGTGAAGTTTTGGAAAGATATGTCCACATACAGTCAAGTTACAGCAACTTTTGTCATCATGGCGAAACATCAAAGTTCCCCGCCACGCCATGGTCATGCCCTTTGACGAAAACTCACAGTATTCAATAGAAAGCATCATCAACGCCTTTTGGATAATTTCCCCAAGTTTGACGTTGATGTGTTCAACTTTGGAGGAGATGTGCTTCAAAGTGTAAAATATGACATTTTCTACTACCAGTAGGGGGCGCTATATTAATCACAAATTATTGACATGTAGATGTCTTCAGAGCGGGACTGTCATCAATCCTGTGAAGTTTGGGGAAGATTGGACAATGTATGCTGGAGTTATAAACTACTTCCTGCGTTATAATACTACTTCCTGTTTGTAGCGAAGTTTGAGGTCCCGCAACGGTCACACGGTGTGAGGAAAAGTCAATTTTTTTGATAACTTTTGGTCTTCAGTTTATGTAGGTGGGACAGACCAAGTTTGAAGTCGATCAGACAAAATCTCTAGGAGGAGATCATCCATTTACGAACCCTGCAAATGGCCAAAAATGCATAAAAATTGCAAATTCAATTCAAAATGGCCGACTTCCTGTTGGGTTTAGGGCATGGGCCCAAGAGGCTTTTTTGTACGTCTTGGTGTGTTACATATGCCTACCAAGTTTCAGACACGTAGGTTAAACTACCTTCAGGGGCTGTTCCGTAGAAAATTTTTAGGGGGCGCTACTGAGCCATTCCTTTGCAGATTATCATGAAACCCCAAAACTTGCCCAGTTTTCGCACTTCTGATGAGTCTGTGGAGTTTCATGAGTTTTTGAGAATGTTAAGGTCCCCAAAAAGGCAATTCATTTTAGTTAAGAAGAAGAATAACAATAATAATTCCTTGCATTTCAATAGGGTCCTCGCACCGCTAGGTGCTCGGGCCCTAATTAAAGCTGCAAGCAGCGTTGAACGGGCCCTCGCACCCCACGCAACTCGGGGCCTGGCGCGGCCGCCACCGTCTCGCCAGAGGTCGACCGGCAGACGAGGCGCTGAATGTTCGCCTCCTTCGGACAGTGTAGGAACCAATGCGTTGCGACTTCCCGTCTCCACTGGGTGGCGCTATGACTCTGACTCCTGAGCGTCATTTGGGTGTGTTCATGCCAGGACTATTATCATACATGTGACGTTTGGAGCAGATTCGACCATTAGATCCCATGTTATAGCAATATCGCGTTTCATGGTGAGACATCAAGTGTCGACGCCATGTCACAGCCACACCGTTCCATGCTGAGCAATTCTCTTAATATGTTTTGATCACACACTTGTGTAGATGGTACACACCAGTTTTGGAGTTAATTGATTCATTTCTGGAGGAGGAGATCATTAAAATACAACACGTGGAAAACGCCAAGAATGACTGTAAATTTCAAAATGGCCGGCTTCCTGTCGGGTGTGGCCTACATGTGCAAGAGGCTTTTTTGTGCGTCTGGACACGATACATGTGCATACTGATTTTCGTGTACGTCTGTGAAAGTTGTTATGGGGGACGCTGCACTTTAAGGGGCGTGGCCAAGCCATACGGCCACGCTTATTGATGAACCTCATACTATACATTCAGGTCTGGACTGTTAACAAACATGTGAAGTTTGGTGAAGAATGGACAATGTATGCCAAAGTTATACTAATTTCGTGTTTTATGGCGAGACATCAAACTTCGCCGCCACCTGACGGCCAAACCGTTTCACGATGCAAAAATCTGCTTATAAGTTTTGATTACACCTTTGTCTAGATGGCACACAATGATTTTGAAGTTGTTCTGATGCATCCTGTAGGTGGAGTTCATTAAAATACAACACGTGGAAAACGCCAAAAATGACCATTAAATTCAAAATGGCCGACTTCCTGTTGGGTTTGGCCAATGGGTCCAGAGACTTTTTTGTGCGTCTGGATGTGATACATATGTGTACCAATTTTCATGCATGTCAGTGAAACGTGCCGCAGGGGCTGATGTTTAAAGGGCGTGGCCAAGCCATTTGACCACGCCCATCAACGAAATTCACATGACATTGTCAGGGCTGGACTCTTAACACACATGTGAAGTTTCAGGCAGATATGCCCAAGGACACTGAAGTTAAGGCCACTTTCCTACGTTTTGGCGAAGCATCGACTTCGCCGCCCTCTGGGCGCAACGCCGTTTGACGATACGTCACAATCTTCATCATGTAGCATTAACAACGTGTTGAGGCCTTTCTAACCAAATTTGAGTTGGATATGCTGAACGTGCTCAGAGCTGCACCTCAAAGTGTAAAAAATCACTTTTCCTGTCGCCAGCAGGGGGCGCTTTGACAAGAGGGGAATTTTTTGATGTAGACGTGTTCAGGGCGGGACTACGATCATACCCAGGACGTTTTGTGCCGATTGGACCTTTCACGCCCAAGTAATAGCAATTTGGGGTTTTTGGTTTTTTTTTTTTGAGACATCAAACTTCGCCGCCACCTGACGGCCAAACCGTTTAACGAGGGAAAGATCTTTTAATAACTTTTGATCATCATGTGGTCTAGTTGCAGCACGGCAAATTTGAAGCCGATCCAATGAACCGTCTAGGAGGAGATAGCTCTGAGAGCACACTAGCAAATCGCCAAAATCGGTAAAAAATGGAATATTCAAATCAAAATAGCCGGCTTCCTGTTGGTTTTAGAAAAAAGTCCAAGTGCGCATTTTCGTGCGTCTTGGGATGATACACGACCCCCCCGAATTTTGAGAAATTTGGTCAAACGGGCTGGCGGTGGGAGCCGATTGAACCATTCTAGGGGGCGCCATTTCGCTATTTTGCAACTGGCATCGTTGAGATTTTGCGTATACATAAATGTCCCCTAGACGAATGTGCACGTCAAATTTGGTGAGTTTTTGAATATGTTAAAGCCCCCAAAAATGCGATTAAGCAAAAAAAAAAAAAAAATAATTAAAGCTGCAAGCAGCGTTGAACGGGCCCTCGCACCCCACGCAACTCGGGGCCTGGCGCGGCCGCCACCGTGTCGCAAGAGTTCGACCGGCAGACGAGACGCTGAATGTTCGCCTCCTTCGGACAGTGTAGGAACCAATGCGTTGCGACTTCCCGTCTCCACTGGGTGGCGCTATGACTCTGACTCCTGAGCGTCATGTGGGTGTGTTCATGCCAGGACTATTATCATACATGTGAAGTTTGGAGCAGATTCGACCATTAGATCCCATGTTATAGCAATATCGTGTTTCATGGTGAGACATCAAGTGTCGACGCAATATCACAGCCGCACCGTTCCATGTTGAGCAATTCTCTCAATATCTTTTGATCACACACTGGTGTAGATGGTACACAGCAGTTTTGGAGTGAATTGGATCATTTCTGGAGGAGGAGATCATTAAAATACGCCAGGTGGAAAACGCCAAAAATGACTGTAAATTTCAAAATGGCCGACTTCCTGTTGGGTGTGGCCTATCCGTGCAAGAGGCTTTTTTGTGCGTGTGGATGTTATACATGTGTCTACCAAGTTTCGTGCATATCAGTGAGACATCCTATGGTGGTTATTTGTGTGAATGGGCGTGGCCAATCCATTTAGCCACGCCTATTAACGAAATTCATAACATATGTTCTGGGTTGGACTGTCAATATACCTGTGAAGTTTCACACAGATCTGACCAAGTACAGTGAAGTTATTGCCACTTCCTGTTTCATGGCGAGACGTCAAAATTCAACCTCCCACAACTGGCGTGCCCTTTAGATTCTGCGAGACCTTTTAATAACTTTTGATCAGGAAGTGTTCTAGATGGTAATCGGTAATTTTGAAGCCGTTCTGATGAATTCTGTAGGAGGAGTTCGTTAAAATACGATGCGTGCGCGACACCAAAAATGACCATGACATTCAAAATGGCCGACTTCCTGTTGAATTTAGCCTAGAGGTCCAAGAGACTTTTTTGTTTGTCTGGGGGTGATGGAGATGTGTACCAATTTTTGTGCATATCGGTGAGACGTCCTATGGAAGTAATTCATATGAATGGGCGTGGCCAAGCCATATGGCCACGCCCATTGACGAAATTCATATCACATATTCAGAGCTGGACTGTTGACACACATATAAAGTTTCAGGTGGATATCGTCAAAAACACCAAAGTTAAGGCCATTTTTATGCATTTTGGCGAAGGGTCGACTTCGCCGCCCTCCGGATGGAACGCCGTTTGACGACAGTCAAAATTCTTCATCATGGAGCATTACCAACATGTTGAGGCCTTTCTGACCAAATTTGAGCTGGATTTGCTGAACGTGCTCAGAGCTGGACCCCAAAGTCTAAAACATCGCTTTTTCTGTCACCAGCAGGGGGCGCTATGCAAATTTCAATATTTCTGCATGTAGACGTCTTCAGGGCGGGACTATTATGAATCCTGGGGAGTTTGGTACCGTTCGGACTATTAATGCCAAAGTTACAGCAATCTCATTTTTCATGGCGAGACATCAAACTTCGCCGCCACGCCCAGGTCAGGTTGTTTGGAGTTTACGTAATCCGTTAATAACTTTTGATCACAAACTGCTCTAGTTGGTGCACAGCAATTTTGAAGCCGTTCTGATTATTCCTGTAGGAGGAGTTCGTTAAAATACAACACGTGGAAAACACCAAAAATGGCCGTTCAACGCCAAATATCTCACTTCCTGTTGGGTTTAGCCTATGTGTCACTGTGACCTTTTTTGTGCGTCTCAGCATGATCTACATGCGTACCGATTTTCGTGCAGATCCGTGAAACCTGCCGAGTAGGGTGCTCTTTAAGGGGCGTGGCCTAGCCATTTTGACCCGCCCACCTCCACGAACCCTAAAATACCTAAATTTACACCGCGACTGATGCGCATGCCAAAATTGGCGTGTTTTGGAATATGTTCAGGCCTCCAAATAAGCGATTTACTTTTGTCGTAATAATAATTAAAGCTGCAAGCAGCGTTGAACGGGCCCTCGCACCCCACGCAACTCGGGGCCTGGCGCGGCCGCCACCGTCTCGCCAGAGGTCGACCGGCAGACGAGGCGCTGAATGTTCGCCTCCTTCGGACAGCGTAGGAACCAATGCGTTGCGTCTTCCCGTCTCCACTGGGTGGCGCTATGACTCTGACTCCTGAGCGTCATGTGGGTGTGTTCATGCCAGGGCTATTATCATACATGTGAAGTTTGGAGCAGATTCGACCATTAGATCCCATGTTATAGCAATATCATGTTTCATGGTGAGACATCAAGTGTCGACGCCATGTCACAGCCACACCGTTCCATGCTGAGCAATTCTCTTAATATGTTTTGATCACACACTTGTGTAGATGGTACACACCAGTTTTGGAGTTAATTGATTCATTTGTGGAGGAGGAGATCATTAAAATACAACACGTGGAAAACGGCAAAACTGACTGTAAATTTCAAAATGGCCGACTTCCTGTTGGGTGTGGCCTATCCGTGCAAGAGGCTTTTTTGTGCGTGTGGATGTTATACATGTGTCTACCAAGTTTCGTGCATATCAGTGAGACGTCCTATGGTGGTTATTTGTGTGAATGGGCGTGGCCAATCCATTTAGCCACGCCTATTAACGAAATTCATAACATATGTTCTGGGTTGGACTGTCAATATACCTGTGAAGTTTCACACAGATCTGACCAAGTACAGTGAAGTTATTGCCACTTCCTGTTTCATGGCGAGACGTCAAAATTCAACCTCCCACAACTGGCGTGCCCTTTAGATTCTGCGAGACCTTTTAATAACTTTTGATCAGGAAGTGTTCTAGATGGTAATCGGTAATTTTGAAGCCGTTCTGATGAATTCTGTAGGAGGAGTTCGTTAAAATACGATGCGTGCGCGACACCAAAAATGACCATGACATTCAAAATGGCCGACTTCCTCTTGAATTTAGCCTAGAGGTCCAAGAGACTTTTTTGTCTGGGGGTGATGGAGATGTGTACCAATTTTTGTGCATATCGGTGAGATGTCCTATGGAAGTAATTCATATGAATGGGCGTGGCCAAGCCATATGGCCACGCCCACTGACGAAATTCATATCACATATTCAGGGCTGGACTGTTGACACACATATGAAGTTTCAGGTGGATATCATCAAAAACACCAAAGTTAAGGCCATTTTTATGCATTTTGGCGAAGGGTCGACTTCGCCGCCCTCCGGATGGAACGCCGTTTGACGACAGTCAAAATTCTTCATCATGGAGCATTACCAACATGTTGAGGCCTTTCTGACAAAATTTGAGCTGGATTTGCTGAACGTGCTCAGAGCTGGACCTCAAAGTCTAAAACATCGCTTTTTCTGTCACCAGCAGGGGGCGCTATGCAAATTTCAATATTTCTGCATGTAGACGTCTTCAGAGCAGGACTGTCATCAATCCTGTGAAGTTTGGGGAAGATTGGACCATGTATGCTGGAGTTATAAACTACTTCCTGCGTTATAATACTACTTCCTGTTTATAGCGAAGTTTGAGGCCCCGGCACGGTCACACGGTGTATCGAAAAGTCAATTTTTTTGATAACTTTTGGTCTTCAATTTATGTAGGTGGGACAGACCAAGTTTGAAGTCGATCGGACAAAATCTCTAGGAGGAGATCGTCCATTTACGACCCCTGCAAATGGCCAAAAATGCATAAAAATTGCACATTCAATTCAAAATGGCCGACTTCCTGTTGGGTTTAGGGTGTCGCTCCAAGAGGCTTTTTTGTGC
The DNA here is from genome assembly GCA_019142605.1 of Cephalopholis sonnerati. Lineage (NCBI taxonomy): Eukaryota > Metazoa > Chordata > Actinopteri > Perciformes > Serranidae > Cephalopholis > Cephalopholis sonnerati. The sequence continues at coordinate 3,312,381 of JAGQAX010000011.1, read as the reverse complement.
GTCCCGGGATGATACATATGTGTACCAAATTTCATACGCCTAGGGAAAAGTTAAAGCAGGGGGCTTCGATTTTGAAAACTGTTAGGGGGCGCCATTGAGCCATTTTGCCACGCCCCTTTGTAACGACCATAAAATATCGAAATTTTCACCAGACGTGACGAGTGTGTAAATTTTCCTGACTTTTTGGGCATGTTCAGGCCCTCAAAAATGCGATCAAAGGTTTAAAAGAAAAATAATAAGAATAATTTTTATGATTTCAATAGGGCTCTCGCACGGTTCGTGCTCGGGCCCTAATAATTAAAGCTGCATGCAGCGTTGAACGGGCCCTCGCACCCCACGCAACTCGGGGCCTGGCGCGGCCGCCACCGTGTCGCAAGAGTTCGACCGGCAGACGAGGCGCTGAATGTTCGCCTCCTTCGGACAGTGTAGGAACCAATGCGTTGCGACTTCCCGTCTCCACTGGGTGGCGCTATGACTCTGACTCCTGAGCGTCATGTGGGTGTGTTCATGCCAGGACTATTATCATACATGTGAAGTTTGGAGCAGATTCGACCATTAGATCCCATGTTATAGCAATATCGTGTTTCATGGTGAGACATCAAGTGTCGACGCCATGTCACAGCCACACCGTTCCATGTTGAGCAATTCTCTCAATATCTTTTGATCACACACTGGTGTAGATGGTACACAGCAGTTTTGGAGTGAATTGGATCATTTCTGGAGGAGGAGATCATTAAAATACGCCAGGTGGAAAACGCCAAAAATGACTGTAAATTTCAAAATGGCCGACTTCCTGTTGGGTGTGGCCTATCCGTGCAAGAGGCTTTTTTGTGCGTGTGGATGTTATACATATATCTACCAAGTTTCGTGCATATCAGTGAGACGTCCTATGGTGGTTATTTGTGTGAATGGGCGTGGCCAATCCATTTAGCCACGCCTATTAACGAAATTCATAACATATGTTCTGGGTTGGACTGTCAATATACCTGTGAAGTTTCACACAGATCTGACCAAGTACAGTGAAGTTATTGCCACTTCCTGTTTCATGGCGAGACGTCAAAATTCAACCTCCCACAACTGGCGTGCCCTTTAGATTCTGTGAGACCTTTTAATAACTTTTGATCAGGAAGTGTTCTAGATGGTAATCGGTAATTTTGAAGCCGTTCTGATGAATTCTGTAGGAGGAGTTTGTTAAAATACGATGCGTGCGCGACACCAAAAATGACCATGACATTCAAAATGGCCGACTTCCTGTTGAATTTAGCCTAGAGGTCCAAGAGACTTTTTTGTTTGTCTGGGGGTGATGGAGATGTGTACCAATTTTTGTGCATATCGGTGAGACGTCCTATGGAAGTAATTCATATGAATGGGCGTGGCCAAGCCATATGGCCACGCCCATTGACGAAATTCATACCACATATTCAGGGCTGGACTGTTGACACACATATGAAGTTTCAGGTGGATATCATCAAAAACACCAAAGTTAAGGCCATTTTTATGCATTTTGGCGAAGGGTCGACTTCGCCGCCCTCCGGATGGAACGCCGTTTGACGACAGTCAAAATTCTTCATCATGGAGCATTACCAACATGTTGAGGCCTTTCTGACCAAATTTGAGCTGGTTTTGCTGAACGTGCTCAGAGCTGGACCTCAAAGTCTAAAACATCGCTTTTTCTGTCACCAGCAGGGGGCGCTATGCAAATTTCAATATTTCTGCATGTAGACGTCTTCAGGGCGGGACTATTATGAATCCTGGGGAGTTTGGTACCGTTCGGACTATTAATGCCAAAGTTATAGCAATCTCATTTTTCATGGCGAGACATCAAACTTCGCCGCCACGCCCAGGTCAGGTTGTTTGGAGTTCACGTAATCCGTTAATAACTTTTGATCACAAACTAGTCTAGTTGGTGCACAGCAATTTTGAAGCCGTTCTGATTATTCCTGTAGGAGGAGTTCGTTAAAATACAACACGTGGAAAACGCCAAAAATGGCCGTTCAACGCCAAATATCTCACTTCCTGTTGGGTTTAGCCTATGTGTCCCTATGACCTTTTTTGTGCGTCTCAGCATGATCTACATGCGTACCGATTTTCGTGCAGATCCGTGAAACCTGCCGAGTAGGGTGCTCTTTAAGGGGCGTGGCCTAGCCATTTTGACCCGCCCACCTCCACGAATGCTAAAATACCTAAATTTACACCGCGACTGATGCGCATGCCAAAATTGGCGTGTTTTGGAATATGTTCAGGCCTCCAAATAAGCGATTTACTTTTGTCGTAATAATAATAATAATAATTCCTGCAATTTCAATAGGGTCCTCGCACCGCTTGGTGCTCGGGCCCTAATAATTCCTGCAATTTCAATAGGGTCCTCGCACCGCTTGGTGCTCGGGCCCTAATAATTAAAGCTGCAAGCAGCGTTGAACGGGCCCTCGCACCCCACGCAACTCGGGGCCTGGCGCGGCCGCCACCGTGTCGCAAGAGTTCGACCGGCAGACGAGACGCTGAATGTTCGCCTCCTTCGGACAGTGTAGGAACCAATGCGTTGCGACTTCCCGTCTCCACTGGGTGGCGCTATGACTCTGACTCCTGAGCGTCATGTGGGTGTGTTCATGCCAGGACTATTATCATACATGTGAAGTTTGGAGCAGATTCGACCATTAGATCCCATGTTATAGCAATATCGTGTTTCATGGTGAGACATCAAGTGTCGACGCAATATCACAGCCGCACCGTTCCATGTTGAGCAATTCTCTCAATATCTTTTGATCACACACTGGTGTAGATGGTACACAGCAGTTTTGGAGTGAATTGGATCATTTCTGGAGGAGGAGATCATTAAAATACGCCAGGTGGAAAACGCCAAAAATGACTGTAAATTTCAAAATGGCCGACTTCCTGTTGGGTGTGGCCTATCCGTGCAAGAGGCTTTTTTGTGCGTGTGGATGTTATACATGTGTCTACCAAGTTTCGTGCATATCAGTGAGACATCCTATGGTGGTTATTTGTGTGAATGGGCGTGGCCAATCCATTTAGCCACGCCTATTAACGAAATTCATAACATATGTTCTGGGTTGGACTGTCAATATACCTGTGAAGTTTCACACAGATCTGACCAAGTACAGTGAAGTTATTGCCACTTCCTGTTTCATGGCGAGACGTCAAAATTCAACCTCCCACAACTGGCGTGCCCTTTAGATTCTGCGAGACCTTTTAATAACTTTTGATCAGGAAGTGTTCTAGATGGTAATCGGTAATTTTGAAGCCGTTCTGATGAATTCTGTAGGAGGAGTTTGTTAAAATACGATGCGTGCGCGACACCAAAAATGACCATGACATTCAAAATGGCCGACTTCCTGTTGAATTTAGCCTAGAGGTCCAAGAGACTTTTTTGTTTGTCTGGGGGTGATGGAGATGTGTACCAATTTTTGTGCATATCGGTGAGACGTCCTATGGAAGTAATTCATATGAATGGGCGTGGCCAAGCCATATGGCCACGCCCATTGACGAAATTCATATCACATATTCAGGGCTGGACTGTTGACACACATATAAAGTTTCAGGTGGATATCGTCAAAAACACCAAAGTTAAGGCCATTTTTATGCATTTTGGCGAAGGGTCGACTTCGCCGCCCTCCGGATGGAACGCCGTTTGACGACAGTCAAAATTCTTCATCATGGAGCATTACCAACATGTTGAGGCCTTTCTGACCAAATTTGAGCTGGATTTGCTGAACGTGCTCAGAGCTGGACCCCAAAGTCTAAAACATCGCTTTTTCTGTCACCAGCAGGGGGCGCTATGCAAATTTCAATATTTCTGCATGTAGACGTCTTCAGGGCGGGACTATTATGAATCCTGGGGAGTTTGGTACCGTTCGGACTATTAATGCCAAAGTTACAGCAATCTCATTTTTCATGGCGAGACATCAAACTTCGCCGCCACGCCCAGGTCAGGTTGTTTGGAGTTTACGTAATCCGTTAATAACTTTTGATCACAAACTGCTCTAGTTGGTGCACAGCAATTTTGAAGCCGTTCTGATTATTCCTGTAGGAGGAGTTCGTTAAAATACAACACGTGGAAAACGCCAAAAATGGCCGTTCAACGCCAAATATCTCACTTCCTGTTGGGTTTAGCCTATGTGTCACTGTGACCTTTTTTGTGCGTCTCAGCATGATCTACATGCGTACCGATTTTCGTGCAGATCCGTGAAACATGCCGAGTAGGGTGCTCTTTAAGGGGCGTGGCCTAGCCATTTTGACCCGCCCACCTCCACGAACCCTAAAATACCTAAATTTACACCGCGACTGATGCGCATGCCAAAATTGGCGTGTTTTGGAATATGTTCAGGCCTCCAAATAAGCGATTTACTTTTGTCGTAATAATAATTAAAGCTGCAAGCAGCGTTGAACGGGCCCTCGCACCCCACGCAACTCGGGGCCTGGCGCGGCCGCCACCGTCTCGCCAGAGGTCGACCGGCAGACGAGGCGCTGAATGTTCGCCTCCTTCGGACAGCGTAGGAACCAATGCGTTGCGTCTTCCCGTCTCCACTGGGTGGCGCTATGACTCTGACTCCTGAGCGTCATGTGGGTGTGTTCATGCCAGGGCTATTATCATACATGTGAAGTTTGGAGCAGATTCGACCATTAGATCCCATGTTATAGCAATATCATGTTTCATGGTGAGACATCAAGTGTCGACGCCATGTCACAGCCACACCGTTCCATGCTGAGCAATTCTCTTAATATGTTTTGATCACACACTTGTGTAGATGGTACACACCAGTTTTGGAGTTAATTGATTCATTTGTGGAGGAGGAGATCATTAAAATACAACACGTGGAAAACGGCAAAACTGACTGTAAATTTCAAAATGGCCGACTTCCTGTTGGGTGTGGCCTATCCGTGCAAGAGGCTTTTTTGTGCGTGTGGATGTTATACATGTGTCTACCAAGTTTCGTGCATATCAGTGAGACGTCCTATGGTGGTTATTTGTGTGAATGGGCGTGGCCAATCCATTTAGCCACGCCTATTAACGAAATTCATAACATATGTTCTGGGTTGGACTGTCAATATACCTGTGAAGTTTCACACAGATCTGACCAAGTACAGTGAAGTTATTGCCACTTCCTGTTTCATGGCGAGACGTCAAAATTCAACCTCCCACAACTGGCGTGCCCTTTAGATTCTGCGAGACCTTTTAATAACTTTTGATCAGGAAGTGTTCTAGATGGTAATCGGTAATTTTGAAGCCGTTCTGATGAATTCTGTAGGAGGAGTTCGTTAAAATACGATGCGTGCGCGACACCAAAAATGACCATGACATTCAAAATGGCCAACTTCCTGTTGAATTTAGCCTAGAGGTCCAAGAGACTTTTTTGTTTGTCTGGGGGTGATGGAGATGTGTACCAATTTTTGTGCATATCGGTGAGACGTCCTATGGAAGTAATTCATATGAATGGGCGTGGCCAAGCCATATGGCCACGCCCATTGACGAAATTCATATCACATATTCAGGGCTGGACTGTTGACACACATATGAAGTTTCAGGTGGATATCATCAAAAACACCAAAGTTAAGGCCATTTTTATGCATTTTGGCGAAGGGTCGACTTCGCCGCCCTCCGGATGGAACGCCGTTTGACGACAGTCAAAATTCTTCGTCATGGAGCATTACCAACATGTTGAGGCCTTTCTGACCAAATTTGAGCTGGATTTGCTGAACGTGCTCAGAGCTGGACCTCAAAGTCTAAAACATCGCTTTTTCTGTCACCAGCAGGGGGCGCTATGCAAATTTCAATATTTCTGCATGTAGACGTCTTCAGGGCGGGACTATTATGAATCCTGGGGAGTTTGGTACCGTTCGGACTATTAATGCCAAAGTTATAGCAATCTCGTTTTTCAGGGCGAGACATCAAACTTCGCCGCCACGCCCAGGTCAGGTTGTTTGGAGTTTACGTAATCCGTTAATAACTTTTGATCACAAACTGCTCTAGTTGGTGCACAGCAATTTTGAAGCCGTTCTGATTATTCCTGTAGGAGGAGTTCGTTAAAATACAACACGTGGAAAACGCCAAAAATGGCCGTTCAACGCCAAATATCTCACTTCCTGTTGGGTTTAGCCTATGTGTCCCTATGACCTTTTTTGTGCGTCTCAGCATGATCTACATGCGTACCGATTTTCGTGCAGATCCGTGAAACCTGCCGAGTAGGGTGCTCTTTAAGGGGCGTGGCCTAGCCATTTTGACCCGCCCACCTCCACGAACCCTAAAATACCTAAATTTACACCGCGACTGATGCGCATGCCAAAATTGGCGTGTTTTGGAATATGTTCAGGCCTCCAAATAAGCGATTTACTTTTGTCGTAATAATAATAATAATTCCTGCAATTTCAATAGGGTCCTCGCACGGACGTGCTCGGGCCCTAATTAAAGCTGCAAGCAGCGTTGAACGGGCCCTCGCACCTTCACGCAACTCGAGGGTGCTGGCAGGACGCCGGCTCATGCCGCCCTTCATTCCTGTCCACGGCAGATCCCTTACGCAGGACGTCATATCCCTCAAATCATATGAAGACATGTAATTTTGCCAGTAGGTGGCGCTGTACTAATAACCAAGTATTGGCATATAGATGTATTCAGGGCAGGATTGTCATCAATCCTGTGAAGTTTGCGGAAGATTGGAACATGTATGGTGAAGTTGCAAACCAGTTACAAGCAAATTCAAATTGGCCGACTTCCTGTTGGGTTTGGCACATGGCTGCAAGAGGCTTTTTTATACGTCTTTCAGTGATGCATGTGCGTACCAAGTTTCATAGATGTAGGTCAAACCAGCTTCGGGGGCTGTTTCGTAGAAAATTTGTAGGGGGCGCTGTTGAGCCATGTTGGCATATCAGAGCCGAAAAATCACATCAGAAAATGCATTTTGGATCCTGTCATATGTGTGTCAAGTTTCATGACATTACAAGCATCCCTTACCCGTCAAAAACAACTTCGTGTTTTATGGCGAATAAGGCGTTGCCACGGTGACCAAACATCACCAAGCTTTACAGCTGGCCTCAGGAGTGACTCCACATCATGCTCGCCAAATTTCATGCGAATCGATGAATTTTATGTCACTTGATTTTTCTCTGATTATAGCGCCCCCTATTGGCTAATTTCTGCCAAATTGGGCTAGGATCGTCTGGATGACGTCTGAAAGAAGTGAATTGAGTTTGACATTGATATCTTTTGCTTTGACAAAAATATGCAAAGGTATGTGTTTTTTAGCTAGCAGAAAAAAACTTTATTTTTAGCTAGCCTCATTTTTGGAGTAGTAAAATTCTTTTGATAACTTTTGGTCAGGCCAGTCTGGAGATTGCATGTGCAAAGTTTTGTGAAGATGGAGATTAAACGCTAGGAGGAGTTCGAAAAAGTAGGTTTTTGATGTATAGTAAATTACAAAGAGAAATTTGCAGTGGGAGTGGGCGTGGCCTATGTCAGAAGATGCGACACTATTTAGGGAACACGTGGATATAAAATTTATGAAGATGTGATTTAAAATGTGGAAGTTACAGGCCAAAATGCGTTTGTATCTCTTATAGCGCCACCTAGTGGAGAAGACGCACAATTTTTGCTATGGTTGGTCTGTATGCTATTCTCTATATACCCTGTGAATTTCACAGCCCTCAGCATAATACTTGGGCTGAAATAAATGTTTGTTTTTTATCTTGTAATAAGCCACGCCCACTTTTACCAGTCGTGACTACCTTCAAGATATGGCGTCAGGACAGGCCCAGCATAATACTCACCAAATTTCGTAAATATCGGTGCAGCCATTTACCAGATATAAATTTCCCATATTTGCAGCGCCCCCTAGTGGCCAAAATTAGCTAAATTTGGTTCATTCTCTCACAGGCACATATCAAGCAAGGATCTCAGATTTGGTGTTGTTAGCATTTATTTTGACCGAAATATGCCACCGTTCGCCTTTTTATAGCTAGCTATAAAAATTTATTCATTAATAATTTGAGCATATTATGACCAATCAAAGTTCCTTTGATAACTTTAGATCAGGTCCAGCCGAAGACTGTACGTGCCAAGTTTCACGCTGAACGGACAAAACCCTAAGGAGGAGTTCGAAAAAGTAGGTTGTCCAGTTTTTGCGATGTTGTGAAAAACATGATAGGCAGAAATGGGAGTGGCCCTGCCCAGGTGATTCAGCACTATTCAGGGAATCTGTGGATATGAGGTTTTTGAATGTGTGACATATGGTCTGGGAGTTATAGCCCAAAACACGTTGAAAATGAGTAGGGGGCGCTGTTGAGCCATCTTGGCACATGAAAACACAAAAATCACATCAGACAACACAATTTGGGATGTCTGATGTGTGTGCCAAGTTGCGTGAGTTTTCGAGTGTCCCTTGCCCCTCAAAAACAACCTCGTGTTTTATGGCGAATAAGGTGGCGCCACAGTGACAGCGTTGGACGAAACCTCAAAGGCTTCTGCTTTGACCATCAACAAGGTCTTGGGAGTATGTATTTGCAAAATTGAGGTGGTTCGGGTGACCTGGTAGAAGAGGGACATGAAAGAATGAAAAAAGTAACCTTCTGCCGCCAGTAGGTGGCGCTATGATGCTGATTCAAAATTTCTGTATAGATGTTTTCAGGGCTGGACAGTTATCATATGTGTGAAGTTTTGGAAAGATATGTCCACGTAGAGTCAAGTTACAGCTACTTTGGTCATCATGGCGAAACATCAAAGTTGGCCGCCACGCCAAGGTCACGCCCTTTGACGAAAATTCACAGTTTTCCATAGAAAGCATCATCAAGGCCTTATGGATAATTTCACCAAGTATGAGGTTGATGTGTTCAACTTTGGAGGAGATGTGCTTCAAAGTGTAAAACATGACATTTTCTACTGCCAGTAGGGGGCGCTATATTAATCACAAATTATTGACATGTAGATCTCTTCAGAGCAGGACTGTCATCAATCCTGTGAAGTTTGGGGAAGATTGGAGCATGTATGTTGGAGTAATAAACTACTTCCTGCGTTATAATACTACTTCCTGTTTGTAACGAAGTTTGAGGTCCCGGCACGGTCACACGGTGTGACGAAAACACAAGCTTTTGATAACTTTTCGTCTTCAGTTTATGTTGGTGGGACAGACCGAGTTTGAAGGCGATCGGACAAAATCTCTAGGAGGAGTTCTTTCATTTATGACCCCTGCAAATGGCCAAAAATACATGAAACTTCCACATTCAATTCAAAATGGCCGACTTCCTGTTGAGTTTAGGGCATGGGCCCAAGAGGCTTTTTTGTCCGTCTCGGCGTGCTACATATGTGTACCAAAATTCGTACGCTTCGGACAAAGTTAAAGCAGGGGGCTTTGATTTTGAAAACTGTTAGGGGGCGCCGTTGAGCCATTTTGTCACGCCCCTTTGTAATGACCATAAAATATCGAATTTTTCACCAGACGTGACGAGTGTGCAAAATTCTGGGACTTTTTGAGTACGTTCAGGCCCTCAAAAATGCGATCATAGGATAAAAAAAAAAAATAATTAAAGCTGCAAGCAGCGTTGAACGGGCCCTCGCACCTCATGCAACTCGGGGCCTGGCGCGGCCGCCACCGTGTCGCCAGAGGTCGACAGGCAGAGGAGGCGCTGAATGTTCGCCTCCATCGGACAGTGTAGGAACCAATGTGTTGCGACTTCCCGTCTCCACTGGGTGGCGCTATAATTCTGACTCCTGAGCGTCATGTGGGTGTGTTCATGCCAGGACTATTATCATACATGTGACGTTTGGAGCAGATTCGACCATTAGATCCCATGTTATAGCAATATCGTGTTTCATGGTGAGACGTCAAGTGTCGACGCCATGTCACAGCCACACCGTTCCATGCTGAGCAATCCTCTTAATATGTTTTGATCATACACTTGTGTAGATGGTACACACCAGTTTTGGAGTTAATTAATACATTTCTGGAGGAGGAGATCATTAAAATACAACACGTGGAAAACGCCAAAAATGACTGTACATTTCAAAATGGCCGACTTCCTGTTTGGTGTGGCCTATATGTGCAAGAGGCTTTTTTGTGCGTCTGGACACGATACATGTGCATACTGATTTTCGTGCACGTCGGTGAAAGTTGTTATGGGGGACGCAGCACTTTAAGGGGCGTGGCCAAGCCATACGGCCACGCTTATTGATGAAACTCATACTATACATTCAGGTCTGGACTGTTAACAAACATGTGAAGTTTGGTGAAGAATGGACAATGTATGCCAAAGTTATACTAATTTCGTGTTTTATGGCGAGACATCAAACTTCGCCGCCACCTGACGGCCAAACCGTTTAACTGTGGAAAAATCTTTTAATAACTTTTGATCACAACCTTGTCTAGATCACACACAGTGATTTTGAAGTCATTCTGATTAATCCTGTAGGAGGAGTTCGTTAAAATACAACATGTGGAAAACGCCAAAAATGACTGTAAATTTCAAAATGGCCGACTTCCTGTTGGGTGTGGCTTATTCGTGCAAGAGGCTTTTTTGTGCGTGTGGATGTTATACATGTGTCTACCAAGTTTCGTGCATATCAGTGAGACGTGCTATGGTGGTTATTTGTGTGAATGGGCGTGGCCAATCCATTTAGCCACGCCTATTAACGAAATTCATAACATATGTTCTGGGTTGGACTGTCAATATACCTGTGAAGTTTCACACAGATCTGACCAAGTACAGTGAAGTTATTGCCACTTCCTGTTTCATGGCGAGACGTCAAAATTCAACCTCCCACAACTGGCGTGCCCTTTAGATTCTGCGAGACCTTTTAATAACTTTTGATCAGGAAGTGTTCTAGATGGTAATCGGTAATTTTGAAGCCGTTCTGATGAATTCTGTAGGAGGAGTTCGTTAAAATACGATGCGTGCGCGACACCAAAAATGACCATGACATTCAAAATGGCCGACTTCCTGTTGAATTTAGCCTAGAGGTCCAAGAGACTTTTTTGTTTGTCTGGGGGTGATGGAGATGTGTACCAATTTTTGTGCATATCGGTGAGACGTCCTATGGAAGTAATTCATATGAATGGGCGTGGCCAAGCCATATGGCCACGCCCATTGACGAAATTCATATCACATATTCAGAGCTGGACTGTTATCATATGTGTGAAGTTTTGGAAAGATATGTCCACGTAGAGTCAAGTTACAGCAACTTTTGTCATCATGGCGAAACATCAAAGTTCGCCGCCACGGCATGGCTACGCCCTTTGACGAAAACTCACAGTTTTCCTTAGAAAGCATCATCCAGACCTTTTGGATAATTTCCCCCAAGTTTGAGGTTGATGTGGTCAACTTTGGAGGAGTTATGCTTCAAAGTGTAAAACATGGCATTTTCTACTACCAGTAGGGGGCGCTATATTAATCACAAATTATTGACATGTAGATCTCTTCAGAGCAGGACTGTCATCAATCCTGTGAAGTTTGGGGAAGATTGGACAATGTATGCTGGAGTTATAAACTACTTCCTGTGTTATAATACTACTTCCTGTTTGTAGCGAAGTTTGAGGTCCCACAACGGCCACACGGTGTGACGAAAACTCAAGCTTTTGATAACTTTTTGTCTTCAACTTATGTAGGTGGGACAGACCAAGTTTGAAGTCGATCGGACAAAATCTCTAGGAGGAGATCGTTCATTTACGACCCCTGCAAATGGCCAAAAATGCATAAAAATTGCACATTCAATTCAAAATGGCCGACTTCCTGTTGGGTTTAGGGCATGGGCCCAAGAGGCTTTTTTGTGCGTCCCGGGATGATACATATGTGTACCAAATTTCATACGCCTAGGGCAAAGTTAAAGCAGGGGGCTTCGATTTTGAAAACTGTTAGGGGGCGCCATTGAGCCATTTTGCCACGCCCCTTTGTAACGACCATAAAATATCGAAATTTTCACCAGACGTGACGAGTGTGCAAATTTTCCTGACTTTTTGGGCATGTTCAGGCCCTCAAAAATGCGATCAAAGGTTTAAAAGAAAAATAATAAGAATAATTTTTATGATTTCAATAGGGCTCTCGCACGGTTCGTGCTCGGGCCCTAATTAAAGCTGCAAGCAGCGTTGAGCGGGCCCTCGCACCCCACGCAACTCGGGGCCTGGCGCGGCCGCCACCGTGTCGCCAGAGGTCGACCGGCAGACGAGGCGCTGAATGTTCGCCTCCTTCGGACAGTGTAGGAACCAATGCGTTGCGACTTCCCGTCTCCACTGGGTGGCGCTATGACTCTGACTCCTGAGCGTCATGTGGGTGTGTTCATGCCAGGACTATTATCATACATGTGAAGTTTGGAGCAGATTCGACCATTAGATCCCATGTTATAGCAATATCGTGTTTCATGGTGAGACATCAAGTGTCGACGCCATGTCACAGCCACACCGTTCCATGCTGAGCAATTCTCTTAATCTGTTTTGATCACACACTTGTGTAGATGGTACACACCAGTTTTGGAGTTAATTGATTCATTTCTGGAGGAGGAGATCATTAAAATACAACACGTGGAAAACGCCAAAAATGACTGTAAATTTCAAAATGGCCGACTTCCTGTCGGGTGTGGCCTATATGTGCAAGAGGCTTTTTTGTGCGTCTGGACACGATACATGTGCATACTGATTTTCGTGCACGTCGGTGAAAGTTGTTATGGGGGACGCTGCACTTTAAGGGGCGTGGTCAAGCCATACAATTTTTATGATTTCAATAGGGCTCTCGCACGGTTCGTGCTCGGGCCCTAATAATAATAATAATAATAAGAATTAAAGCTGCAAGCAGCGATGAACGGGCCCTCGCACCTTCACGCAACTCGAGGGCGCTGGTAGGACGCCGGCTCACGCCGCCGTTCATTCCTGTCGACGGCAGAACCGTCACGCAGGAGTTACACGTCAAATCCCTCAAATCATACGAAGATATGTAATTTTGCCAGTAGGTGGCGCCGTACTAATAACCAAGTATTGGCGTATAGATGTGTTCAGGGCAGGACTGTCATCAATCCTGTGAAGTTTGGGGAAGATAGGAACATGTATGGTGAAGTTGTGAACCAGTTACAAGCAAATTCAAAATGGCGGACTTCCTGTTGGGTTTGGCACATGGCTGCTTGAGGCTTTTTTATACGTCTTTCAGTGATGCACGTGCGTACCAAGTTTCATAGATGTAGGTCAAACCAGCTTCGGGGGCTGCTTCGTTGAAAATTTCTAGGGGGCGGTGTTGAGCCATGTTGGCACATCAGAGCAGAGAAATCACATCAGACAACACAAATCGGATACTGTCATATGTGTGCCAAGTTTCATGACTTTACAAGCATCCCTTAGCCCTCAAAAACAACTCCGTATTTTATGGCGAATAAGGCGTTGCCACGGTGACCAAACATCACTAAGCTTGACAGGTGGTCTCAGGAGTGACTCCACATCACGCTCGCCAAATTTTGTGCGAATCGATCAATTGTCATGTCACTTGATTTTTCTCTGTTTATAGCGCCCCCTATCGGCCAATTTGCGCCAAATTTTGCACAGAGCCTCTGGTTGACGTCTGAAACAAGTAAATTTAGTTTGATGTTGATCGCTTTTACTTTGACAAAAATATGCAACGTGATGTTTTTTTTAGCTAGCAGTAAAAAAATGTTTATTTTTAGCTAGCGCAATTTTTGGAGTAGCAAAATTCTTTTGATAACTTTTGGTCAGACAAGTCTCGAGATTGTATGTGCAAAGTGTCGTGAAGATGGAGCTTAAACGCTAGGAGGAGTTCAAAAAAGTAGGTTTTCCAGTTTTCGCGATGTTGCGAAAAACATTATAGGCAGAAATGGGCGTGGCCCAGCCCAGGTGATTCAGCGCTATTCATGGAATCTGTGGATATGAGGTTTTTGAATGTGGGACATATGGTCTGAGAGTTATAACCCAAAACATGTTGAAAATGGGTAGGGGGCGCTGTTGAGCCATCTTGGCACATCAAAACACAAAAAGCATATCAGACAACACAATTTGGGCCTTGTGATGGGTGTGCCAAGTTTCGTGAGTTTTCAAGTATCCCTTGCCCCTCAAAAAGAACCTCGTGTTTTATGGCGAATGAGGTGGCGCCACGGTGACAGCGTTGTACGAAACCTCAAAAGGTTCTGGTTTGATCATCACCAAGGTCTTGGGACTATGTATCCGCAAAATTAAGGTGGGTCGGGTGAACCTGGTAGAAGAGGGACATGAAAGAATGAAAAAAGTAACTTTCTGCCGCCAGTAGGTGGCGCTATGACGCTGATTCAAATTTCCTCTGTAGATGTTTTCAGGGCTGGACTGTTATCATATGTGTGAAGTTTTGGAAAGATATGTCCACGTAGAGTCAAGTTACAGCAACTTTTGTCATCATGGCGAAACATCAAAGTTCCCTGCCACGCCAAGGTCATGCCCTTTGACGAAAACTCACAGTATTCAATAGAAAGCATCATCAATGCCTTTTGGATAATTTCCCCAAGTTTGACGTTGATGTGTTCAACTTTGGACGAGATGTGCTTCAAAGTGTAAAACATGACATTTTATACTACCAGTAGGGGGCGCTATATCAATCACAAATTAAAGCTGCAAGCAGCGTTGAACGGGCCCTCGCACCCCACACAACTCGGGGCCTGGCGCAGCCGCCACCGTCTCGCCAGAGGTCGACCAGCAGACGAGGCGCTGAATGTTCGCCTCCTTCGGACAGTGTAGGAACCAATGCGTTGCGACTTCCCCTCTCCACTGGGTGGCGCTATGACTCTGACTCCTGAGCGTCATGTGGGTGTGTTCATGCCAGGACTATTATCATACATGTGAAGTTTGGAGCAGATTCGACCATTAGATCCCATGTTATAGCAATATCGTGTTTCATGGTGAGACATCAAGTGTCGACGCCATGTCACAGCCACACCGTTCCATGCTGAGCAGTTCTCTTAATATGTTTTGATCACACACTTGTGTAGATGGTACACACCAGTTTTGGAGTTAATTGATTCATTTCTGGAGAAGGAGATCATTAAAATACAACACGTGGAAAACGCCAAAAATGACTGTAAATTTCAAAATGGCCGACTTCCTGTCGGGTGTGGCCTATCTGTGCAAGAGGCTTTTTTGTGCGTCTGGACACGATACATGTGCATACTGATTTTCGTGCACGTCGATGAAAGTTGTTATGGGGGACGCTGCACTTTAAGGGGCGTGGCCAAGCCATACGGCCACGCTTATTGATGAAACTCATACTATACATTCAGGTCTGGACTGTTAACAAACATGTGAAGTTTGGTGAAGAATGGACAATGTATGCCAAAGTTATACTAATTTCGTGTTTTATGGCGAGACATCAAACTTCGCCGCCATCTGACGGCCAAACCGTTTCACGATGCAAAAATCTGCTTATAAGTTTTGATTACCCCTTTGTCTAGATGGCACACAATGATTTTGAAGTTGTTCTGATGCATCCTGTAGGTGGAGTTCATTAAAATACAACACATGGAAAACGCCAAAAATGACCGCAAAATTCAAAATGGCTGACTTCCTGTTGGGTTTGGCCTATGTGTTCAAGAGACTTTTTTGTGCGTCTGCGGATGATACATGTGCACACCTATTTTCGTGCATATCGGCGAAACTTGCTATGGGGGATGCTGCACTTTAAGGGGTGTGGCCAAGCCATACGACCACACTCATCCACGAAACTTATACCATATGTTCAGGACTGGACTGTTAACAACCATGTGAAGTTTCAGTCAGATTGGACCAAGTATAATAAAGTTAATGCCAAACAAAGTTTAAAATATGTCATTTCCTGTCGCCACTAGGGGGCGTTATGACAATCACAGAACTTTGTCATGTAGACGTGTTCAGTGTGGGACTATTATGAATCATGTGAAGTTTGGTGAAGATTGGACAATGTGTCCCAAAATTATAGCAATTTCGTGTTTTATGGCGAGACATCAAACTTCGCCGCCACCTGACGGCCAAACCGTTTAACTGTGGAAAAATCTTTTAATAACTTTTGATCACAACCTTGTCTAGATCACACACAGTGATTTTGAAGTCATTCTGATTAATCCTGTAGGAGGAGTTCGTTAAAATACAACATGTGGAAAACGCCAAAAATAGCATCAAAATTCAAAATGGCCGACTTCCTGTTGGGTATGGCCAGTGGGTCCAAGAGACTTTTTTGTGCGTCTCAGTGTGATACATGCGTGTACCAATTTTCGTGCATGTCGGTGACACGTGCGGCAGGGGCTGATGTTTAAAGGGCGTGGTCAAGTCATTTGGCCACGCCCATCAACGAAACTCATATCACATGTTCAAGCCTGGACTGTTAACACACATGTGAAGTTTCAGGCAGATATGACCAAGGACACAGAAGTTAATGTCATTAAAGCCATTTTCAACGTGTTTTGGCGAATTTTCGACTTCGCCGCCCTCTGGGCATAACACCGTTTGACGCCTAGTCACAATCTTCATAATGTAGCATTACCAACATCTTGAGGTCTGTCTGACCAAATTTGAGTTGCATATGGTGAACGTGGTCAGAGCTGCACGTCAAAGTCTAAAAACATCGCTTTTCCTGTCGCCAGCAGGGGGCGCTAGGGTAATTACAAAATTTCTACATGTAGACGTGTTCAGGGCGGGAATATTATGAATCATGTGAAGTTTGGTGCAGATCGGACGATTAATGCCAAAGTTATAGCAATTTCGTTTTTCACGGCGAGACAAACTTCAAACTTCAAACTTCGCCGCCAAAAAGCCGATTCCGTGTTCGACGGGTAGCGGATCTTTGAATAACTTTTGATCAAAATCTTATCTAGTTGGTACACGGCGATTTTGAAGCCGTTTTGATTAATCGTGTAGGAGGAGTTCGTCAAAATATGACACGTGGTAAAACGCCAAAAATGGCCGCTAAATTCAAAATAGCCAACTTCCTGTTGGGCGTGGCCTATGGCTCCAAGAGACTTTTTTGTGCAGCTCGGCATGATCTACATGTGTACCGATTTTCGTGCAGATCCCTGAAAATTCATGAGGAGGGCGCTGTTTATAAGGAGATTGCTCTTTAATGGGCGTGGCCTAGCCATTTTGACCCGTCCATTGCCGCGAACCCTAAAATACGTAAATTTACACCGCGACTGATGCGTCCGCCAAATTTCAGGAGTTTTTGAGCATGTTAAAACCTCCAAATAAGCGATTTACTTTTGTCGTAATAATAATAATAATAATTCCTTCAATTTCAATAGGGTCCTCGCACGGTACGTGCTCGGGCCCTAATTATTGACATGTAGATGTCTTCAGAGCGGGACTGTCATCAATCCTGTGAAGTTTGGGGAAGATTGGACAATGTATGCTGGAGTTATAAACTACTTCCTGTGTTATAATACTACTTCCTGTTTGTAGCGAAGTTTGAGGTCCCACAACGGCCACACGGTGTGACGAAAACTCAAGCTTTTGATAACTTTTTGTCTTCAACTTATGTAGGTGGGACAGACCAAGTTTGAAGTCGATCGGACAAAATCTCTAGGAGGAGATCGTTCATTTACGACCCCTGCAAATGGCCAAAAATGCATGAAAATTGCACATTCAATTCAAAATGGCCGACTTCCTGTTGGGTTTAGCGCATGGGCCCAAGAGGCTTTTTTGTACGTCTCGGCGTGCTACATATGTGTACCAAAATTCGTACGCTTCGGACAAAGTTAAAGCAGGGGGCTTTGATTTTGAAAACTGTTAGGGGGCGCCGTTGAGCCATTTTGTCACGCCCCTTTGTAATGACCATAAAATATCGAATTTTTCACCAGACGTGACGAGTGTGCAAAATTCTGGGACTTTTTGAGTACGTTCAGGCCCTCAAAAATGCGATCATAGGATAAAAAAAAAAATAATAATAATAATAATAACTAGAACTGCAAGCAGTTATAATAGGGGGCCAAGCCTCCCCGCGCGACTCGGCCCCCGGGTCTCGCGGAGCCCACGGAACTTGACACCGAAAGAAGGGTTCGGGTCGAGCGTCGGGACGCAGGCCGACGTTTCACTCGCAGTATGATAATTGTAATGGGATCAGCACTGGAAGTGCGAAAGGCTGAATTTTTGTGTTGTGACAAGTAACGCCCACTTTGACCCAACATCACAAAAATTTGACTCTGGCCTCAGGAGTGACACCACAACAACCTCACCAAATTTCAGGCGAATCTGATCAATTTTCATGTCACTTCATGTTTCTGTGTTTGTAGCGCCCCCTATTGGCCAATTTCCACCAAATTTGGCACAGACCCTCTGGCTGACCTCGGAAACTAGTGACTTGAGTTTGACGTTGATAGCTTTTACTTTGACAAAAATATTCAAAGGTATGTGTTTTTTACCTAGCCAAAAAAAATTGTTTATTTGTAACTACCGCATTTTTTGGAGCAGCAAAATTCTTTTGATAACTTTTCATCAGGCAAGCCTGGAGATTGTATGTGCAGAGCTTCGTGCAGATGGAGCTTAAACGCTAAGAGGAGTTCGAAAAAGTAGGTTTTTGATGTGTAGTGACTTACAAAAAGAAATATGCTGTGGGAGTGGGCGTGGCCTATGTCAGAAGGTGCGAAACTATTTAGGGAACACGTGGATATAAACTTTATGAAGATGTGATTTAAAATGTGGAAGTTACAGGCCAAAATGCGTTTGCGTCCGTTAGAGCGCCACCTAGTGGAGCAGACACACAATTTTTGCTATGGGTGGCCGGTATGCTGTTATATATATACCCTGTGAATTTCACAGCCCTCAGCATAATACTTGAGCTGAAATAAATGTTTGCTGTTTATCTCGTAATAAGCCACGCCCACTTTCACCTGTCGTGATTAACTTCAAGATATGGCCTCAGGAGTGACGCAGCATCATACCCACCAAATTTCGTAAAAATAGGTGCAGCCATTGAAGAGATATAAATGTCTCAGCTTTGCAGCGCCCCCTAGTGGCCAACATTAGCCAAATTTGGCTCACGCCCTCACAGTCACATGTCAATCAAGGATCTCAGATTTGGTGTTGTTAGCATTTATTTTGACAGAGATATGCAGCAGTTCGCCTTTTTATAGCTAGCTAGAAAATTTTATTCGTTAATAACTTGTGCATATTTCAACCAAACAAAATTCTTTTGATAACTTTAGATCAGGTCCAGAGGAAGACTTTACGTGCCAAGTTTCACGCTGATCGGGCAAAACCCCAAGGAGGAGTTCGAAAAAGTTGGTTTTCCAGTTTTCGCGATTTTGCCAAAAAAAATTAGGGTGGAAATGGGCGAGGCCCAGGCCATGTGATTCAGTTCTTTTCAGGGAATCTGGGGATATGAGGTTTTTGAATGTGCGACGTCCGGTGTGGGAGTTATAGCCCAAAACGCATTGACCTTGGTTATAGCGCCCCCTGCTGGCTGACATATGTCATTTTTTGCGCCTGAGGTACGTGCAGGGGTCTGGACCAACCCTCCAAATTGCACCACCCTCCCTTGCACGGTTTAGCCTGCAGCACTACTTTTACCGGGAGAAGAATAAAAATAGAGAATAATAATAATAATAATAATAACTAGAACTGCAAGCAGTTATAATAGGGGGCCAAGCCTCCCCGCGCGACTCGGCCCCCGGGTCTCGCGGAGCCCACGGAACTTGACACCGAAAGAAGGGTTCGGGTCGAGCGTCGGGACGCAGGCCGACGTTTCACTCGCAGTATGATAATTGTAATGGGATCAGCACTGGAAGTGCGAAAGGCTGAATTTTTGTGTTGTGACAAGTAACGCCCACTTTGACCCAACATCACAAAAATTTGACTCTGGCCTCAGGAGTGACACCACAACAACCTCACCAAATTTCAGGCGAATCTGATCAATTTTCATGTCACTTCATGTTTCTGTGTTTGTAGCGCCCCCTATTGGCCAATTTCCACCAAATTTGGCACAGACCCTCTGGCTGACCTCGGAAACTAGTGACTTGAGTTTGACGTTGATAGCTTTTACTTTGACAAAAATATTCAAAGGTATGTGTTTTTTACCTAGCCAAAAAAAATTGTTTATTTGTAACTACCGCATTTTTTGGAGCAGCAAAATTCTTTTGATAACTTTTCATCAGGCAAGCCTGGAGATTGTATGTGCAGAGCTTCGTGCAGATGGAGCTTAAACGCTAAGAGGAGTTCGAAAAAGTAGGTTTTTGATGTGTAGTGACTTACAAAAAGAAATATGCTGTGGGAGTGGGCGTGGCCTATGTCAGAAGATGCGAAACTATTTAGGGAACACGTGGATATAAACTTTATGAAGATGTGATTTAAAATGTGGAAGTTACAGGCCAAAATGCGTTTGTGTCCGTTAGAGCGCCACCTAGTGGAGCAGACACACAATTTTTGCTATGGGTGGCCGGTATGCTGTTATATATATACCCTGTGAATTTCACAGCCCTCAGCATAATACTTGAGCTGAAATAAATGTTTGCTGTTTATCTCGTAATAAGCCACGCCCACTTTCACCTGTCGTGATTAACTTCAAGATATGGCCTCAGGAGTGACGCAGCATCATACCCACCAAATTTCGTAAAAATAGGTGCAGCCATTGAAGAGATATAAATGTCTCAGCTTTGCAGCGCCCCCTAGTGGCCAACATTAGCCAAATTTGGCTCACGCCCTCACAGTCACATGTCAATCAAGGATCTCAGATTTGGTGTTGTTAGCATTTATTTTGACAGAGATATGCAGCAGTTCGCCTTTTTATAGCTAGCTAGAAAATTTTATTCGTTAATAACTTGTGCATATTTCAACCGAACAAAATTCTTTTGATAACTTTAGATCAGGTCCAGAGGAAGACTTTACGTGCCAAGTTTCACGCTGATCGGGCAAAACCCCAAGGAGGAGTTCGAAAAAGTTGGTTTTCCAGTTTTCGCGATTTTGCCAAAAAAAATTAGGGTGGAAATGGGCGAGGCCCAGGCCATGTGATTCAGTTCTTTTCAGGGAATCTGGGGATATGAGGTTTTTGAATGTGCGACGTCCGGTGTGGGAGTTATAGCCCAAAACGCATTGACCTTGGTTATAGCGCCCCCTGCTGGCTGACATATGTCATTTTTTGCGCCTGAGGTACGTGCAGGGGTCTGGACCAACCCTCCAAATTGCACCACCCTCCCTTGCACGGTTTAGCCTGCAGCACTACTTTTACCGGGAGAAGAATAAAAATAGAGAATAATAATAATAATAATAATAATAATAATAATAATAATAATAATAAAATCCGAACAAAAACAATAGGGTTCCCAGCACCGCTGGTCCTGGGAAACGCGTATGCTTTGCATTCGCGTTCTCCAGGCCCCGCGGGCTTGGCCCCCTAACTAGAACTGCAAGCAGTTATAATAGGGGGCCAAGCCTCCCCGTGCGACTCGGCCCCCGGGTCTCGCGGAGCCCACGGAACTTGACACCGAAAGAAGGGTTCGGGTCGAGCGTCGGGACGCAGGCCGACGTTTCACTCGCAGTATGATAATTGTAATGGGATCAGCACTGGAAGTGCGAAAGGCTGAATTTTTGTGTTGTGACAAGTAACGCCCACTTTGACCCAACATCACAAAAATTTGACTCTGGCCTCAGGAGTGACACCACAACAACCTCACCAAATTTCAGGCGAATCTGATCAATTTTCATGTCACTTCATGTTTCTGTGTTTGTAGCGCCCCCTATTGGCCAATTTCCACCAAATTTGGCACAGACCCTCTGGCTGACCTCGGAAACTAGTGACTTGAGTTTGACGTTGATAGCTTTTACTTTGACAAAAATATGCAAAGGTATGTGTTTTTTACATAGCCAAAAAAAATGGTTTATTTGTAACTACCGCATTTTTTGGAGCAGCAAAATTCTTTTGATAACTTTTCATCAGGCAAGCCTGGAGATTGTATGTGCAGAGCTTCGTGCAGATGGAGCTTAAACGCTAAGAGGAGTTCGAAAAAGTAGGTTTTTGATGTGTAGTGACTTACAAAAAGAAATATGTTGTGGGAGTGGGCGTGGCCTATGTCAGAAGATGCGAAACTATTTAGGGAACACGTGGATATAAACTTTATGAAGATGTGATTTAAAATGTGGAAGTTACAGGCCAAAATGCTTTTGCGTTCGTTAGAGCGCCACCTAGTGGAGCAGACACACAATTTTTGCTATGGGTGGCCGGTTTGCTGTTCTATATATACCCTGTGAATTTCACAGCCCTCAGCATAATACTTGAGCTGAAATAAATGTTTGCTGTTTATCTCGTAATAAGCCACGCCCACTTTCACCTGTCGTGATTAACTTCAAGATATGGCCTCAGGAGTGACGCAGCATCATACCCACCAAATTTTGTAAAAATAGGTGCAGCCATTGAAGAGATATAAATGTCTCAGCTTTGCAGCGCCCCCTAGTGGCCAACATTAGCTAAATTTGGGTCACGCCCTCACAGTCACATGTCAATCAAGGATCTCAGATTTGGTGTTGTTAGCATTTATTTTGACAGAGATATGCAGCAGTTCGCCTTTTTATAGCTAGCTAGAAAATTTTATTCGTTAATAACTTGTGCATATTTCAACCAAACAAAATTCTTTTGATAACTTTAGATCAGGTCCAGAGGAAGACTTTACGTGCCAAGTTTCACGCTGATCGGGCAAAACCCCAAGGAGGAGTTCGAAAAAGTTGGTTTTCCAGTTTTCGCGATTTTGCGAAAAAAAATTAGGGCGGAAATGGGCGAGGCCCAGGCCATGTGATTCAGTTCTTTTCAGGGAATCTGGGGATATGAGGTTTTTGTGCCACATCCGGTGTGGGAGTTATAGCCCAAAACGCATTGACCTTGGTTATAGCGCCCCCTGCTGGCTGACATATGTCATTTTTTGCGCCTGAGGTACGTGCAGGGGTCTGGACCAACCCTCCAAATTGCACCACCCTCCCTTGCACGGTTTAGCCTGCAGCACTACTTTTACCGGGAGAAGAATAAAAATAGAGAATAATAATAATAATAATAATAATAATAATAATAATAATAATAATAAAAATCCGAACAAAAACAATAGGGTTCCCAGCACCGCTGGTCCTGGGAAACGCGTATGCTTTGCATTCGCGTTCCCCAGGCCCCGCGGGCTTGGCCCCCTAATAATAATAAAAATCCGAACAAAAACAATAGGGTTCCCAGCACCGCTGGTCCTGGGAAACGCGTATGCTTTGCATTCGCGTTCCCCAGGCCCCGCGGGCTTGGCCCCCTAATAATAATAATAATAACTAGAACTGCAAGCAGTTATAATAGGGGGCCAAGCCTCCCCGCGCGACTCGGCCCCCAGGTCTCGCGGAGCCCACGGAACTTGACACCGAAAGAAGGGTTCGGGTCGAGCGTCGGGACGCAGGCCAACGTTTCACTCGCAGTATGATAATTGTAATGGGATCAGCATTGGAAGTGCGAAAGGCTGAATTTTTGTGTTGTGACAAGTAACGCCCACTTTGACCCAACATCACAAAAATTTGACTCTGGCCTCAGGAGTGACACCACAACAACCTCACCAAATTTCAGGCGAATCTGATCAATTTTCATGTCACTTCATGTTTCTGTGTTTGTAGCGCCCCCTATTGGCCAATTTCCACCAAATTTGGCACAGACCCTCTGGCTGACCTCGGAAACTAGTGACTTGAGTTTGACGTTGATAGCTTTTACTTTGACAAAAATATGCAAAGGTATGTGTTTTTTACCTAGCCAAAAAAAATGGTTTATTTGTAACTACCGCATTTTTTGGAGCAGCAAAATTCTTTTGATAACTTTTCATCAGGCAAGCCTGGAGATTGTATGTGCAGAGCTTCGTGCAGATGGAGCTTAAACGCTAAGAGGAGTTCGAAAAAGTAGGTTTTTGATGTGTAGTGACTTACAAAAAGAAATATGCTGTGGGAGTGGGCGTGGCCTATGTCAGAAGATGCGAAAGTATTTAGGGAACACGTGGATATAAACTTTATGAAGATGTGATTTAAAATGTGGAAGTTACAGGCCAAAATGCGTTTGCGTCCGTTAGAGCGCCACCTAGTGGAGCAGACACACAATTTTTGCTATGGGTGGCCGGTATGCTGTTATATATATACCCTGTGAATTTCACAGCCCTCAGCATAATACTTGATCTGAAATAAATGTTTGCTGTTTATCTCGTAATAAGCCATGCCCACTTTCACCTGTCGTGATTAACTTCAAGATATGGCCTCAGGAGTGACGCAGCATCATACCCACCAAATTTCGTAAAAATAGGTGCAGCCATTGAAGAGATATAAATGTCTCAGCTTTGCAGCGCCCCCTAGTGGCCAACATTAGCCAAATTTGGCTCACGCCCTCACAGTCACATGACAATCAAGGATCTCAGATTTGGTGTTGTTAGCATTTATTTTGACAGAGATATGCAGCAGTTCGCCTTTTTATAGCTAGCTAGAAAATTTTATTCGTTAATAACTTGTGCATATTTCAACCAAACAAAATTCTTTTGATAACTTTAGATCAGGTCCAGAGGAAGACTTTACGTGCCAAGTTTCACGCTGATCGGGCAAAACCCCAAGGAGGAGTTCGAAAAAGTTGGTTTTCCAGTTTTCGCGATTTTGCCAAAAAAAATTAGGGTGGAAATGGGCGAGGCCCAGGCCATGTGATTCAGTTCTTTTCAGGGAATCTGGGGATATGAGGTTTTTGAATGTGCGACATCCGGTGTGGGAGTTATATCCCAAAACGCATTGACCTTGGTTATAGCGCCCCCTGCTGGCTGACATATGTCATTTTTTGCGCCTGAGGTACGTGCAGGGGTCTGGACCAACCCTCCAAATTGCACCACCCTCCCTTGCACGGTTTAGCCTGCAGCACTACTTTTACCGGGAGAAGAATAAAAATAGAGAATAATAATAATAATAATAATAATAATAATAATAATAAAAATCCAAACAAAAACAATAGGGTTCCCAGCACCGCTGGTCCTGGGAAACGCGTATGCTTTGCATTCGCGTTCCCCAGGCCCCGCGGGCTTGGCCCCCTAATAATAATAATAATAATAAAAATCCTAACAAAAACAATAGGGTTCCCAGCACCGCTGGTCCTGGGAAACGCGTATGCTTTGCATTCGCGTTCCCCAGGCCCCGCGGGCTTGGCCCCCTAATAATAATAATAAAAATAATAATAAAAATCCGAACAAAAACAATAGGGTTCCCAGCACCGCTGGTCCTGGGAAACGCGTATGCTTTGCATTCGCGTTCCCCAGGCCCCGCGGGCTTGGCCCCCTAATTAAAGCTGCATGCAGCGTTGAACGGGCCCTCGCACCCCACGCAACTCGGGGCCTGGCGCGGCCGCCACCGTGTCGCCAGAGGTCGACCGGCAGACGAGGCGCTGAATGTTCGCCTCCTTCGGACAGTGTAGGAACCAATGCGTTGCGACTTCCCGTCTCCACTGGGTGGCGCTATGACTCTGACTCCTGAGCGTCATGTGGGTGTGTTCATGCCAGGACTATTATCATACATGTGAAGTTTGGAGCAGATTCGACCATTAGATCCCATGTTATAGCAATATCGTGTTTCATGGTGAGACATCAAGTGTCGACGCCATGTCACAGCCACACCGTTCCATGCTGAGCAATTCTCTTAATATGTTTTGATCACACACTTGTGTAGATGGTACACACCAGTTTTGGAGTTAATTGATTCATTTCTGGAGGAGGAGATCATTAAAATACAACACGTGGAAAACGCCAAAAATGACTGTAAATTTCAAAATGGCCGACTTCCTGTCGGGTGTGGCCTATATGTGCAAGAGGCTTTTTTGTGCGTCTGGACAAGATACATGTGCATACTGATTTTCGTGCACGTCGGTGAAAGTTGTTATGGGGGACGCTGCACTTTAAGGGGCGTGGTCAAGCCATACGGCCACGCTTATTGATGAAACTCATACTATACATTCAGGTCTGGACTGTTAACAAACATGTGAAGTTTGGTGAAGAATGGACAATGTATGCCAAAGTTATACTAATTTCGTATTTCATGGCGAGACATCAAACTTCGCCGCCACCTGACGGCCAAACCGTTTAACTGTGGAAAAATCTTTTAATAACTTTTGATCACAACCTTGTCTAGATCACACACAGTGATTTTGAAGTCATTCTGATTAATCCTGTAGGAGGAGTTCGTTAAAATACAACATGTGGAAAACGCCAAAAATAGCATCAAAATTCAAAATGGCCGACTTCCTGTTGGGTATGGCCAGTGGGTCCAAGAGACTTTTTTGTGCGTCTCGGTGTGATACATGCGTGTACCAATTTTCGTGCATGTCGGTGACACGTGCGGCAGGGGCTGATGTTTAAAGGGCGTGGTCAAGTCATTTGGCCACGCCCATCAACGAAACTCATATCACATGTTCAAGCCTGGACTGTTAACACACATGTGAAGTTTCAGGCAGATATGACCAAGGACACAGAAGTTAATGTCATTAAAGCCATTTTCAATGCGTTTTGGCGAATTTTCGACTTCGCCGCCCTCTGGGCGGAACACCGTTTGACGCCTTGTCACAATCTTCATAATGTAGCATTACCAACGTCTTGAGGTCTGTCTGACCAAATTTGAGTTGCATATGGTGAACGTGGTCAGAGCTGCACGTCAAAGTCTAAAAACATCGCTTGTCCTGTCGCCAGCAGGGGGCGCTAGGGTAATTACAAAATTTCTGCATGTAGACGTGTTCAGGGCGGGAATATTATGAATCATGTGAAGTTTGGTGCAGATCGGACGATTAATGCCAAAGTTATAGCAATTTCGTTTTTCATGGCGAGACAAACTTCAAACTTCAAACTTCGCCGCCAAAAAGCCGATTCCGTGTTCGACGGGTAGCGGATCTTTGAATAACTTTTGATCACAAACTTATCTAGTTGGTACACGGCGATTTTGAAGCCGTTTTGATTAATCGTGTAGGAGGAGTTCGTCAAAATATGACACGTGGTAAAACGCCAAAAATGGCCGCTAAATTCAAAATAGCCAACTTCCTGTTGGGCTTGGCCTATGGCTCCAAGAGACTTTTTTGTGCGGCTCGGCATGATCTACATGTGTACCGATTTTCGTGCAGATCCGTGAAAATTGATGAGGAGGGCGCTGTTTATAAGGAGATTGCTCTTTAATGGGCGTGGCCTAGCCATTTTGACCCGTCCATTGCCGCGAACCCTAAAATACGTAAATTTACACCGCGACTGATGCGACCGCCAAATTTCAGGAGTTTTTGAGCATGTTAAAACCTCCAAATAAGCGATTTACTTTTGTCGTAATAATAATAATTAAAGCTGCAAGCAGCGTTGAACGGGCCCTCGCACCCCACGCAACTCGGGGCCTGGCGCGGCCCCACCGTCTCGCCAGAGGTCGACCGGCAGACGAGGCGCTGAATGTTCGCCTCCTTCGGACAGTGTAGGAACCAATGCGTTGCAACTTCCCGTCTCCACTGGGTGGCGCTATGACTCTGACTCCTGAGCGTCATGTGGGTGTGTTCATGCCAGGACTATTATCATACATGTGAAGTTTGGAGCAGATTCGACCATTAGATCCCATGTTATAGCAATATCGTGTTTCATGGTGAGACATCAAGTGTCGACGCCATGTCACAGCCACACCGTTCCATGCTGAGCAATTCTCTTAATATGTTTTGATCACACACTTGTGTAGATGGTACACAGCAGTTTTGGAGTTAATTGATTCATTTCTGGAGGAGGAGATCATTAAAATACAACACGTGGAAAACGCCAAAAATGACTGTACATTTCAAAATGGCCGACTTCCTGTCGGGTGTGGCCTATATGTGCAAGAGGCTTTTTTGTGCGTCTGGACACGATACATGTGCATACTGATTTTCGTGCACGTCGGTGAAAGTTGTTATGGGGGACGCTGCACTTTAAGGGGCGTGGCCAAGCCATACGGCCACGCTTATTGATGAAACTCATACTATACATTCAGGTCTGGACTGTTAACAAACATGTGAAGTTTGGTGAAGAATGGACAATGTATGCCAAAGTTATACTAATTTCGTGTTTTCATGGCGAGACATCAAACTTCGCCGCCACCTGACGGCCAAACCGT
Source organism: Cephalopholis sonnerati (assembly GCA_019142605.1). Classification (NCBI taxonomy): domain Eukaryota; kingdom Metazoa; phylum Chordata; class Actinopteri; order Perciformes; family Serranidae; genus Cephalopholis; species Cephalopholis sonnerati. Next base: position 3,284,338 of record JAGQAX010000011.1, on the reverse strand, counting down.
TTAACTGTGGAAAAATCTTTTAATAACTTTTGATCACAACCTTGTCTAGATCACACACAGTGATTTTGAAGTCATTCTGATTAATCCTGTAGGAGGAGTTCGTTAAAATACAACATGTGGAAAACGCCAAAAATAGCATCAAAATTCAAAATGGCCGACTTCCTGTTGGGTATGGCCAGTGGGTCCAAGAGACTTTTTTGTGCGTCTCGGTGTGATACATGCGTGTACCAATTTTCGTGCATGTCGGTGACACGTGCGGCAGGGGCTGATGTTTAAAGGGCGTGGTCAAGTCATTTGGCCACGCCCATCAACGAAACTCATATCACATGTTCAAGCCTGGACTGTTAACACACATGTGAAGTTTCAGGCAGATATGACCAAGGACACAGAAGTTAATGTCATTAAAGCCATTTTCAACGCGTTTTGGCGAATTTTCGACTTCGCCGCCCTCTGGGCGGAACACCGTTTGACGCCTAGTCACAATCTTCATAATGTAGCATTACCAACGTCTTGAGGTCTTTCTGACCAAATTTGAGCTGCATATGGTGAACGTGGTCAGAGCTGCACGTCAAAGTCTAAAAACATCGCTTTTCCTGTCGCCAGCAGGGGGTGCTAGGGTAATTACAAAATTTCTGCATGTAGACGTGTTCAGGGCGGGAATATTATGAATCATGTGAAGTTTGGTGCAGATCGGATGATTAATGCCAAAGTTATAGCAATTTCGTTTTTCATGGCGAGACAAACTTCAAACTTCAAACTTCGCCGCCCAAAAGCCGATTCCGTGTTTGACGGGTAGCGGATCTTTGAATAACTTTTGATCACAAACTTATCTAGTAGGTACACGGCGATTTTGAAGCCGTTTTGATTAATCGTGTAGGAGGAGTTCGTCAAAATATGACACGTGGTAAGACGCCAAAAATGGCCGCTAAATTCAAAATAGCCAACTTCCTGTTGGGCGTGGCCTATGGCTCCAAGAGACTTTTTTGTGCGGCTCGGCATGATCTACATGTGTACCGATTTTCGTGCAGATCCGTGAAAATTGATGAGGAGGGCGCTGTTTATAAGGAGATTGCTCTTTAATGGGCGTGGCCTATCCATTTTGACCCGTCCATTGCCGCGAACCCTAAAATACGTAAATTTACACCGCGACTGATGCGACCGGCAAATTTCAGGAGTTTTTGAGCATGTTAAAACCTCCAAATAAGCGATTTACTTTTGTCGTAATAATAATATATAATAATTCCTTCAATTTCAATAGGGTCCTCGCACGGTACGTGCTCGGGCCCTAATAATAATAATAATAATAATTCCTGCAATTTCAATAGGGTCCTCGCACGGTACGTGCTCGGGCCCTAATAAGAATAAGAATTCCTTCGGTTTCAATAGGGCTCTCGCACGGTACGTGCTCGGGCCCTAATAAGAATTCCTTCAGTTTCAATAGGGCTCTCGCACGGTACGTGCTCGGGCCCTAATTAAAGCTGCAAGCAGCGTTGAACGGGCCCTCGCACCCCACGCAACTCGGGGCCTGGCGCGGCCGCCACCGTGTCGCCAGAGGTCGACCGGCAGACGAGTCGCTGAATGTTCGCCTCCTTCGGACAGTGTAAGAACCAATGCGTTGCGACTTCCCGTCTCCACTGAGTGGCGCTATGACTCTGACTCCTGAGCGTCATGTGGGTGTGTTCATGCCAGGACTATTATCATACATGTGAAGTTTGGAGCAGATTCGACCATTAGATCCCATGTTATAGCAATATCGTGTTTCATGGTGAGACATCAAGTGTCGACGCCATGTCACAGCCACACCGTTCCATGCTGAGCAATTCTCTTAATATGTTTTGATCACACACTTGTGTAGATGGTACACACCAGTTTTGGAGTTAATTGATTCATTTCTGGAGGAGGAGATCATTAAAATACAACACGTGGAAAACGCCAAAAATGACTGTACATTTCAAAATGGCCGACTTCCTGTCGGGTGTGGCCTATATGTGCAAGAGGCTTTTTTGTGCGTCTGGACACGATACATGTGCATACTGATTTTCGTGCACGTCGGTGAAAGTTGTTATGGGGGACGCTGCACTTTAAGGGACGTGGCCAAGCCATACGGCCACGCTTATTGATGAAACTCATACTATACATTCAGGTCTGGACTGTTAACAAACATGTGAAGTTTGGTGAAGAATGGACAATGTATGCCAAAGTTATACTAATTTCGTGTTTTATGGCGAGACATCAAACTTCGCCGCCACCTGACAGCCAAAGCGTTTAACATAGGGAAAATCGTATGATAACTTTTGATCATCAAGTGGTCTAGTTGATGCACGCCAAATTTGAAGCCGATCCGATGAATCATGTAGGAGGAGATAGAAAAAGTATGAGGAGTGCAAATCGCCCAATCTGGCGTCAAATTCAAAATGGCTGACTTCCTGTTGGGTGTAGCCAATGGGTCCAAGAGGGTTTTTTGTGCGTCTGGATGTGATACATATGTGTACCAATTTTCATGCATGTCGGTGAAACGTGCCGCAGGGGCTGATGTTTAAAGGGTGTGGCCAAGCCATTTGGCCACGCCCATCAACGAAATTCACATGACATTGTCAGGGCTGGACTCTTAAAACACATGTGAAGTTTCAGGCAGATATGCCCAAGGACACTGAAGTTAAGGCCACTTTCCTACGTTTTGGCGAAGCATCGACTTCGCCGCCCTCTGGGCGCAACGCCGTTTGACGATACGTCACAATCTTCATCATGTAGCATTAACAACGTGTTGAGGCCTTTCTGACCAAATTTGAGTTGGATATGCTGAACGTGCTCAGAGCTGCACCTCAAAGTGTAAAAAATCACTTTTCCTGTCGCCAGCAGGGGGCGCTTTGAGAACAGGGGAATTTTTTGATGTAGACGTGTTCAGGGCGGGACTACGATCATACCCAGCAAGTTTTGTGCCGATTGGACCTTTCACGCCCAAGTAATAGCAATTCTGGGTTTTTGGGGGTTTTTTTTTGAGACATCAAACTTCGCCGCCACCTGACGGCCAAACCTTTTAACGAGGGAAAGATCTTTTAATAACTTTTGATCATCATGTGGTCTAGTTGCAGCACGGCAAATTTGAAGCCGATCCAATGAACCGTCTAGGAGGAGATAGCTCTGAGAGCACACTAGCAAATCGCCAAAATCGGTAAAAAATTGAATATTCAAATCAAAATAGCCGGCTTCCTGTTGGTTTTAGAAAAAAGTCCAACTGCGCATTTTCGTGCGTCTTGGGATGATACACGACCTCCCCGAATTTCGTGGAATTTGGTCAAACGGGCTGCCGGTGGGAGCCGATTGAAGTTTTCTAGGGGGCGCCATTTCGCCATTTTGCAATGGGCATCGTTTAAATTTTGCGTACACATAAATGTCCCCTAGACGAATGTGCACGTCAAATTTGGTGAGTTTTTGAATATGTTAAAGCCCCCAAAAATGCCATCAAGCGAAAAAAAAAAATAATAATAATAATAATTAAAGCTGCAAGCAGCGTTGAACGGGCCCTCGCACCCCACGCAACTCGGGGCCTGGCGCGGCCGCCACCGCGTCGCCAGAGGTCGACCGGCAGACGAGGCGCTGAATGTTCGCCTCCTTCGGACAGTGTAGGAACCAATGCGTTGCGACTTCCCGTCTCCACTGGGTGGCGCTATGACTCTGACTCCTGAGCGTCATGTGGTTGTGTTCATGCCAGGACTATTATCATACATGTGAAGTTTGGAGCAGATTCGACCATTAGATCCCATGTTATAGCAATATCGTGTTTCATGGTGAGACATCAAGTGTCGACGCCATGTCACAGCCACACCGTTCCATGCTGAGCAATTCTCTTAATATATTTTGATCACACACTTGTGTAGATGGTACACACCAGTTTTGGAGTTAATTGATTCATTTCTGGAGGAGGAGATCATTAAAATACAACACGTGGAAAACGCCAAAAATGACTGTACATTTCAAAATGGCCGACTTCCTGTCGGGTGTGGCCTATATGTGCAAGAGGCTTTTTTGTGCGTCTGGACACGATACATGTGCATACTGATTTTTGTGCACGTCGGTGAAAGTTGTTATGGGGGACGCTGCACTTTAAGGGGCGTGGCCAAGCCATACGGCCACGCTTATTGATGAAAGTCATACTATACATTCAGGTCTGGACTGTTAACAAACATGTGAAGTTTGGTGAAGAATGGACAATGTATGCCAAAGTTATACTAATTTCGTGTTTTATGGCGAGACATCAAACTTCGCCGCCACCTGACAGCCAAAGCGTTTAACATAGGGAAAATCGTATGATAACTTTTGATCATCAAGTGGTCTAGTTGATGCACGCCAAATTTGAAGCCGATCCGATGAATCATGTAGGAGGAGATAGAAAAAGTATGAGGAGTGCAAATCGCCCAATCTGGCGTCAAATTCAAAATGGCTGACTTCCTGTTGGGTGTAGCCAATGGGTCCAAGAGGGTTTTTTGTGCGTCTGGATGTGATACATATGTGTACCAATTTTCATGCATGTCGGTGAAACGTGCCGCAGGGGCTGATGTTTAAAGGGTGTGGCCAAGCCATTTGGCCACGCCCATCAACGAAATTCACATGACATTGTCAGGGCTGGACTCTTAAAACACATGTGAAGTTTCAGGCAGATATGCCCAAGGACACTGAAGTTAAGGCCACTTTCCTACGTTTTGGCGAAGCATCGACTTCGCCGCCCTCTGGGCGCAACGCCGTTTGACGATACGTCACAATCTTCATCATGTAGCATTAACAACGTGTTGAGGCCTTTCTGACCAAATTTGAGTTGGATATGCTGAACGTGCTCAGAGCTGCACCTCAAAGTGTAAAAAATCACTTTTCCTGTCGCCAGCAGGGGGCGCTTTGAGAACAGGGGAATTTTTTGATGTAGACGTGTTCAGGGCGGGACTACGATCATACCCAGCAAGTTTTGTGCCGATTGGACCTTTCACGCCCAAGTAATAGCAATTCTGGGTTTTTGGGGGTTTTTTTTTGAGACATCAAACTTCGCCGCCACCTGACGGCCAAACCGTTTAACGAGGGAAAGATCTTTTAATAACTTTTGATCATCATGTGGTCTAGTTGCAGCACGGCAAATTTGAAGCCGATCCAATGAACCGTCTAGGAGGAGATAGCTCTGAGAGAATTCTTGGAAATCGCCAAAATCGGTAAAAAAATGAATATTCAAATCAAAATAGCCGGCTTCCAGTTGGTTTTAGAAAAAAGTCCAACTGCGCATTTTCGTGCGTCTTGGGATGATACACGACCTCCCCGAATTTCGTGGAATTTGGTCAAACGGGCTGCCGGTGGGAGCCGATTGAAGTTTTCTAGGGGGCGCCATTTCGCCATTTTGCAATGGGCATCGTTTAAATTTTGCGTACACATAAATGTCCCCTAGACGAATGTGCACGTCAAATTTGGTGAGTTTTTGAATATGTTAAAGCCCCCAAAAATGCCATCAAGCGAAAAAAAAAAATAATAATAATAATAATTAAAGCTGCAAGCAGCGTTGAACGGGCCCTCGCAGCCCACGCAACTTGGGGCCTGGCGCGGCCGCCACCGTCTCGCCAGAGGTCGACCGGCAGATGAGGCGCTGAATGTTCGCCTCCTTCGGACAGTGTAGGAACCAATGCGCTGCGACTTCCCGTCTCCACTGGGTGGCGCTATGACTCTGACTCCTGAGCGTCATGTGGGTGTGTTCATGCCAGGACTATTATCATACATTTGAAGTTTGGAGCAGATTCGACCATTAGATCTCATGTTATAGCAATATCGTGTTTCATGGTGAGACATCAAGTGTCGACGCCATGTCACAGCCACACCGTTCCATGCTGAGCAATTCTCTTAATATGTTTTGATCACACACTTGTGTAGATGGTACACACCAGTTTTGGAGTTAATTGATTCATTTCTGGAGGAGGAGATCATTAAAATACAACACGTGGAAAACGCCAAAAATGACTGTAAATTTCAAAATGGCCATCTTCCTGTCGGGTGCGGCCTATATGTGCAAGAGGCTTTTTTGTGCGTCTGGACACGATACATGTGCATACTGATTTTCGTGTACTTTGGTGAAAGTTGTTATGGGGGACGCTGCACTTTAAGGGGCGTGGCCAAGCCATACGGCCACGCTTATTGATGAAACTCATACTATACATTCAGGTCTGGACTGTTAACAAACATGTGAAGTTTGGTGAAGAATGGACAATGTATGCCAAAGTTATACTAATTTCGTATTTTATGGCGAGACATCAAACTTCGCCGCCACCTGACAGCCAAACCGTTTCACGATGCAAAAATCTGCTGATAAGTTTTGATTACACCTTTGTCTAGATGGCACACAATGATTTTGAAGTTGTTCTGATGCATCCTGTAGGTGGAGTTCATTAAAATACAACACGTGGAAAACGCCAAAAATGACCACTAAATTCAAAATGGCCGACTTCCTGTTGGGTTTGGCCAATGGGTCCAAGAGACTTTTTGTGCGTCTGGATGTGATACATATGTGTACCAATTTTCATGCATGTCAGTGAAACGTGCCGCAGGGGCTGATGTTTAAAGGGTGTGGCCAAGCCATTTGGCCACGCCCATCAACGAAATTCATATCACATGTTCAGGGCTGGACTGTTAACACACATGTAAAGTTTCAGGCAGATATGACCAAGGACACTGAAGTTACGGCCACTTAACTGCATTTTGGCGAACTGTTGACTTCGCCGCCCTGTGGGCGGAACGCCGTTCGGCGATACGTCACAAATCTTCATCATGTAGCATTACCAACGTGTTGAGGCCTTTCTGACCAATTTTGAGTTGGATATACTGAAGGTGCTGAGAGTAGCACCTCAAAGTCTAAAACATCGCTTTTCCTGTCGCCAGCAGGGGGCGCTTTGAGAACGGGGGAATTTTTTGATGTTGGCGTGATAGAGGCCAGACTACGATCATACCCAGCAAGTTTTGTGCCGATCGGACTTATCAGGCCCAAGTAATAGCACTTTTGTTTTTTCGGCGAGACATCAAACTTCGCCGCCACCTGACAGCCAAACCGTTTAACATAGGGAAAATCGTATGATAACTTTTGATCATCAAGTGGTCTAGTTGATGCACGCCAAATTTGAAGCCGATCCGATGAATCATGTAGGAGGAGATAGAAAAAGTACGAGGAGTGCGAATCGCCCAATCTGGCGTCAAATTCAAAATGGCTGACTTCCTGTTGGGTGTAGCCAATGGGTCCAAGAGGCTTTTTTGTGCGTCTGGATGTGATACATATGTGTACCAATTTTCATGCATGTCGGTGAAACGTGCCGTAGGGGCTGATGTTTAAAGGGTGTGGCCAAGCCATTTGGCCACGCCCATCAACGAAATTCATATCACATGTTCAGGGCTGGACTGTTAACACACATGTGAAGTTTCAGGCAGATATGACCAAGGACACTGAAGTTAAGGCCACTTAACTGCGTTTTGGCGAACCGTTGACTTCGCCGCCCTGTGGGCGGAACGCCGTTCGGCGATACGTCACAAATCTTCATCATGTAGCATTACCAACGTGTTAAGGCCTTTCTGACCAATTTTGAGTTGGATATACTGAACGTGCTGAGAGTAGCACCTCAAAGTCTAAAACATCGCTTTTCCTGTCGCCAGCAGGGGGCGCTTTGAGAACGGGGGAATTTTTTGATGTTGGCGTGATGAAGGCCGGACTACGATCATACCCAGCAAGTTTTGTGCCGATCGGACTTATCATGCCCAAGTAATAGCACTTTTGTTTTTTGGGGTTTTTTTTGGCGAGACGTCAAACTTCGCCGCCACCTGACGGCCAAACCGTTTAACGTAGGGAAAATCGTATGATAACTTTTGATCATCAAGTGGTCTAGTTCCAGCACGCCAAATTTGAAGCCGATCCAATGAACCGTGTAGGAGGAGATAGCTCTGAGAGATTCTTGGAAATCGCCAAAATCGGTAAAAAAATGAATATTCAAATCAAAATAGCCGGCTTCCTGTTGGTTTTAGAAAAAAGTCCAACTGCGCATTTTCGCGCGTCTTGGGATGATACACGACCTCCCCGAATTTCGTGGAATTTGGTCAAACGGGCTGCCGGTGGGAGCCGATTGAAATTTTCTAGGGGGCGCCATTTCGCCATTTTGCAACGCGCATCGTTTAAATTTTGCGTACACATAAATTTTCACCAAGACGAATGTGCATGCCAAATTTGGTGAGTTTTCGAATATGTTAAAGCCCCCAAAAATGCGTTTAAAGTCGCGGAAAAAAATAATAATAATAATAATTAAAGCTGCAAGCAGCGTTGAACGGGCCCTCGCAGCCCACGCAACTCGGGGCCTGGCGCGGCCGCCACCGTCTCGCCAGAGGTCGACCGGCAGAGGAGGCGCTGAATGTTCGCCTCCTTCAGACAGTGTAGGAACCAATGCGCTGCGACTTCCCGTCTCCACTGGGTGGCGCTATGACTCTGACTCCTGAGTGTCATGTGGGTGTGTTCATGCCAGGACTATTATCATACATGTGAAGTTTGGAGCAGATTCGACCATTAGATCTCATGTTATAGCAATATCGTGTTTCATGGTGAGACATCAAGTGTCGACGCCATGTCACAGCCACACCGTTCCATGCTGAGCAATTCTCTTAATATGTTTTGATCACACACTTGTGTAGATGGTACACACCAGTTTTGGAGTTAATTGATTCATTTCTGGAGGAGGAGATCATTAAAATACAACACGTGGAAAACGCCAAAAATGACTGTAAATTTCAAAATGGCCATCTTCCTGTCGGGTGCGGCCTATATGTGCAAGAGGCTTTTTTGTGCGTCTGGACACGATACATGTGCATACTGATTTTCGTGTACGTTGGTGAAAGTTGTTATGGGGGACGCTGCACTTTAAGGGGCGTGGCCAAGCCATACGGCCACGCTTATTGATGAACCTCATACTATACATTCAGGTCTGGACTGTTAACAAACATGTGAAGTTTGGTGAAGAATGGACAATGTATGCCAAAGTTATACTAATTTCGTATTTTATGGCGAGACATCAAACTTCGCCGCCACCTGACGGCCAAACCGTTTCACGATGCAAAAATCTGCTGATAAGTTTTGATTACACCTTTGTCTAGATGGCACACAATGATTTTGAAGTTGTTCTGATGCATCCTGTAGGTGGAGTTCATTAAAATACAACACGTGGAAAACGCCAAAAATGACCACTAAATTCAAAATGGCTGACTTCCTGTTGGGTTTGGCCAATGGGTCCAAGAGACTTTTTGTGCGTCTGGATGTGATACATATGTGTACCAATTTTCATGCATGTCAGTGAAACGTGCCGCAGGGGCTGATGTTTAAAGGGTGTGGCCCAGCCATTTGGCCACGCCCATCAACGAAATTCATATCACATGTTCAGGGCTGGACTGTTAACACACATGTGAAGTTTCAGGCAGATATGACCAAGGACACTGAAGTTAAGGCCACTTAACTGCGTTTTGGCGAACCGTTGACTTCGCCGCCCTGTGGGCGGAACGCCGTTCGGCGATACGTCACAAATCTTCATCATGTAGCATTACCAACGTGTTAAGGCCTTTCTGACCAATTTTGAGTTGGATATACTGAACGTGCTGAGAGTAGCACCTCAAAGTCTAAAACATCGCTTTTCCTGTCGCCAGCAGGGGGCGCTTTGAGAACGGGGGAATTTTTTGATGTTGGCGTGAATGAGGCCAGACTACGATCATACCCAGCAAGTTTTGTGCCGATCGGACTTATCATGCCCAAGTAATAGCACTTTTGTTTTTTCGGTGAGACGTCAAACTTCGCCGCCACCTGACAGCCAAACCGTTTAACATAGGGAAAATCGTATGATAACTTTTGATCATCAAGTGGTCTAGTTGATGCACGCCAAATTTGAAGCCGATCCGATGAATCATGTAGGAGGAGATAGAAAAAGTACGAGGAGTGCGAATCGCCCAATCTGGCGTCAAATTCAAAATGGCTGACTTCCTGTTGGGTGTAGCCAATGGGTCCAAGAGGCTTTTTTGTGCGTCTGGATGTGATACATATGTGTACCAATTTTCATGCATGTCGGTGAAACGTGCCGTAGGGGCTGATGTTTAAAGGGTGTGGCCAAGCCATTTGGCCACGCCCATCAACGAAATTCATATCACATGTTCAGGGCTGGACTGTTAACACACATGTGAAGTTTCAGGCAGATATGACCAAGGACACTGAAGTTAAGGCTACTTAACTGCGTTTTGGCGAACCGTTGACTTCGCCGCCCTGTGGGCGGAACGCCGTTCGGCGATACGTCACAAATCTTCATCATGTAGCATTACCAACGTGTTGAGGCCTTTCTGACCAATTTTGAGTTGGATATACTGAACGTGCTGAGAGTAGCACCTCAAAGTCTAAAACATCGCTTTTCCTGTCGCCAGCAGGGGGCGCTTTGAGAACGGGGGAATTTTTTGATGTTGGCGTGATGAAGGCCGGACTACGATCATACCCAGCAAGTTTTGTGCCGATCGGACTTATCATGCCCAAGTAATAGCACTTTTGTTTTTTGGGGTTTTTTTTGGCGAGACGTCAAACTTCGCCGCCACCTGACGGCCAAACCGTTTAACGTAGGGAAAATCGTATGATAACTTTTGATCATCAAGTGGTCTAGTTCCAGCACGCCAAATTTGAAGCCGATCCAATGAACCGTGTAGGAGGAGATAGCTCTGAGAGATTCTTGGAAATCGCCAAAATCGGTAAAAAAATGAATATTCAAATCAAAATAGCCGGCTTCCTGTTGGTTTTAGAAAAAAGTCCAACTGCGCATTTTCGCGCGTCTTGGGATGATACACGACCTCCCCGAATTTCGTGGAATTTGGTCAAACGGGCTGCCGGTGGGAGCCGATTGAAATTTTCTAGGGGGCGCCATTTCGCCATTTTGCAACGCGCATCGTTTAAATTTTGCGTACACATAAATTTTCACCAAGACGAATGTGCATGCCAAATTTGGTGAGTTTTCGAATATGTTAAAGCCCCCAAAAATGCGTTTAAAGTCGCAGAAAAAAAAAAAAATAATAATAATAATAATAATAATAATAATAATAATCCTAAGGAAAACAATAGGGTCCTCGCACGGTACGTGCTCGGGCCCTAATAATAATCCTAAGGAAAACAATAGGGTCCTCGCACGGTACGTGCTCGGGCCCTAATTAAAGCTGCAAGCAGCGTTGAACGGGCCCTCGCACCCCACGCAACTCGGGGCCTGGCGCGGCCGCCACCGTGTCGCCAGAGGTCGACCGGCAGACGAGTCGCTGAATGTTCGCCTCCTTCGGACAGTGTAAGAACCAATGCGTTGCGACTTCCCGTCTCCACTGGGTGGCGCTATGACTCTGACTCCTGAGCGTCATGTGGGTGTGTTCATGCCAGGACTATTATCATACGTGTGAAGTTTGGAGCAGATTCGACCATTAGATCCCATGTTATAGCAATATCGTGTTTCATGGTGAGACATCAAGTGTCGACGCCATGTCACAGCCACACCGTTCCATGCTGAGCAATTCTCTTAATATATTTTGATCACACACTTGTGTAGATGGTACACACCAGTTTTGGAGTTAATTGATTCATTTCTGGAGGAGGAGATCATTAAAATACAACACGTGGAAAACGCCAAAAATGACTGTAAATTTCAAAATGGCCGACTTCCTGTCGGGTGTGGCCTATATGTGCAAGAGGCTTTTTTGTGCGTCTGGACACGATACATGTGCATACTGATTTTCGTGCACGTCGGTGAAAGTTGTTATGGGGGACGCTGCACTTTAAGGGGCGTGGCCAAGCCATACGGCCACGCTTATTGATGAAAGTCATACTATACATTCAGGTCTGGACTGTTAACAAACATGTGAAGTTTGGTGAAGAATGGACAATGTATGCCAAAGTTATACTAATTTTCGTGTTTTATGGCGAGACATCAAACTTCGCCGCCACCTGACAGCCAAAGCGTTTAACATAGGGAAAATCGTATGATAACTTTTGATCATCAAGTGGTCTAGTTGATGCACGCCAAATTTGAAGCCGATCCGATGAATCATGTAGGAGGAGATAGAAAAAGTATGAGGAGTGCAAATCGCCCAATCTGGCGTCAAATTCAAAATGGCTGACTTCCTGTTGGGTGTAGCCAATGGGTCCAAGAGGGTTTTTTGTGCGTCTGGATGTGATACATATGTGTACCAATTTTCATGCATGTTGGTGAAACGTGCCGCAGGGGCTGATGTTTAAAGGGTGTGGCCAAGCCATTTGGCCACGCCCATCAACGAAATTCACATGACATTGTCAGGGCTGGACTCTTAAAACACATGTGAAGTTTCAGGCAGATATGCCCAAGGACACTGAAGTTAAGGCCACTTTCCTACGTTTTGGCGAAGCATCGACTTCGCCGCCCTCTGGGCGCAACGCCGTTTGACGATACGTCACAATCTTCATCATGTAGCATTAACAACGTGTTGAGGCCTTTCTGACCAAATTTGAGTTGGATATGCTGAACGTGCTCAGAGCTGCACCTCAAAGTGTAAAAAATCACTTTTCCTGTCGCCAGCAGGGGGCGCTTTGAGAACAGGGGAATTTTTTGATGTAGACGTGTTCAGGGCGGGACTACGATCATACCCAGCAAGTTTTGTGCCGATTGGACCTTTCACGCCCAAGTAATAGCAATTCTGGGTTTTTGGGGTTTTTTTTTTTGAGACATCAAACTTCGCCGCCACCTGACGGCCAAACCGTTTAACGAGGGAAAGATCTTTTAATAACTTTTGATCATCATGTGGTCTAGTTGCAGCACGGCAAATTTGAAGCCGATCCAATGAACTGTCTAGGAGGAGATAGCTCTGAGAGAATTCTTGAAAATCGCTAAAATCGGTAAAAAAATGAATATTCAAATCAAAATAGCCGGCTTCCTGTTGGTTTTAGAAAAAAGTCCAACTGCGCATTTTCGTGCGTCTTGGGATGATACACGACCTCCCCGAATTTCGTGGAATTTGGTCAAACGGGCTGCCGGTGGGAGCCGATTGAAATTTTCTAGGGGGCGCCATTTCGCCATTTTGTAATGGGCATCGTTTAAATTTTGCGTACACATAAATGTCCCCTAGACGAATGTGCACGTCAAATTTGGTGAGTTTTTGAATATGTTAAAGCCCCCAAAAATGCGATCAAGCGAAAAAAAAAAATAATAATAATAATAATAATAATAATAATAATCCTAAGGAAAACAATAGGGTCCTCGCACGGTTCGTGCTCGGGCCCTAATAATCCTAAGGAAAACAATAGGGTCCTCGCACGGTTCGTGCTCGGGCCCTAAATATAGCCGCAAGCGGCAATTCCGGGGTTCAAGCCAGCATAGCCATTTAAATTTTGAAAGGTGGGTAAGATCAAGACCTTTGATACATTGAGTTTGTTGATGTTTGAAAAAACCCTCATTGATTTATGGCCGGATTTTGTGAAATTTCACTTCACTTGATGTTTCTCTGTTTATAGCGCCCCCTATTGGCCAATTTCCGCCAAATTTGGCACAGATCCTCTGGTTAACGCCTGAAACAAGTGACTTGAGTTTGACGTCGATAGCTTTTACGTTGACAAAAATATGCAGCGGCATGTGTTTTTTAGCTAGCAGAAAAAAATTGTTCCTTTATATCTACCATATCTTTTGGATTAGCAAAATTCTTTTGATAACTTTTCATCAGGCACATCTGGAGATTGTATGTGCAAAGTTTCGTGCAGATGGAGCTTAAACGCTCGGAGGAGATAGAAAAAGTAGGTTTTTGATGTGTAGTGACTTACAAAGAGAAATATGCAGTGGAAGTGGGCGTGGCCTATGTCAGAAGATGAGACTCTATGAAGGGAATACGTGGATATAAAGTTTATGAAAATGTGATTTAAAATGTGGAAGTTACAGGCCAAAATGCGTTTTTACCTGTTATAGCGCCACCTAGTGGAGTAGACACACAATTTTTGGTATGGATGGTCTGTGTCCTATCCTATATATACCCTGTGAATTTCATAGCTCTCAACATAATATTTGAGCTAAAATAAATGTTTGTTTTTTATCTTGTAATAAGCCACGCCCACTTTGACCAGTCGCGATGAACTTCAAGGTATGGCCTCAGGAGTGACCCAGCATCATACCCACCAAATTTGGTAAAAATCGGTGCAGCCATTTAAGAGATACAAATTTCCCATATTTGCAGCGCCCTCTAGTGGCCAACATTCGCCAAATTTGGCTCATACCCTCACAGTCACATGCCAACCAATGATCTCCGATTTGGTGTTGTTAGCATTTATTTTGACCGAGATATGCAACAGTTCGCGTTTTTATAGCTAGCTAGAAAAATGTATTCGTTTATCATTTGCGCATTTTTTGACTGAACAAAATTCTTTTGATAACTTTAGATCAGGTCCAAGAGAAGACTGTCCGTGCCAAGTTTCACGCTGATTGGACAAAAACCCAAGGAGGAGATAGAAAAAGAAGGTTTTTCATTTTTCGCGATTTTGTGGAAAAATTTTCTAGGCGGAAATGGGCGTGGCCTAGCCCAGGTGATTCAGCACTATTCAGGGAATCTGTGGATATGATGTTTTTGAATGTGCGACATATGGTGTGGGAGTTATAGCCCAAAACGCATTTACCTTGGTTATAGCGCCACCATCTGGCCAATTGGTATTTCTATATTATGAGCACCATTTGCACACAACTTCCAGTTATTGGTGAAAATTTCATGTCTCTACGATGTAACATCTCACGGGAATTTGCGAAAACATTTCTGAAGAAGAAGAAGAAGAAGAAGAATAATAAAACAGTAGGAAAACAATAGGGTTTCAGCCCTTCGGGCTTGAACCCCTAATAATCCTAAGGAAAACAATAGGGTCCTCGCACGGTACGTGCTCGGGCCCTAATTAAAGCTGCAAGCAGCGTTGAACGGGCCCTCGCACCCCACGCAACTCGGGGCCTGGCGTGGCCGCCACCGTGTCGCCAGAGGTCGACCGGCAGACGAGGCGCTGAATGTTCGCCTCCTTCGGACAGTGTAGGAACCAATGCGTTGCGACTTCCCGTCTCCACTGGGTGGCGCTATGACTCTGACTCCTGAGCGTCATGTGGGTGTGTTCATGCCAGGACTATTATCATACATGTGAAGTTTGGAGCAGATTCGACCATTAGATCCCATGTTATAGCAATATCGTGTTTCATGGTGAGACATCAAGTGTCGACGCCATGTCACAGCCACACCGTTCCATGCTGAGCAATTCTCTTAATATATTTTGATCACACACTTGTGTAGATGGTACACACCAGTTTTGGAGTTAATTGATTCATTTCTGGAGGAGGAGATCATTAAAATACAACACGTGGAAAAGGACAAAAATGACTGTAAATTTCAAAATGGCCGACTTCCTGTCGGGTGTGGCCTACATGTGCAAGAGGCTTTTTTGTGCGTCTGGACAAGATACATGTGCATACTGATTTTCGTGCACGTCGGTGAAAGTTGTTATGGGGGACGCTGCACTTTAAGGGGCGTGGTCAAGCCATACGGCCACGCTTATTGATGAAACTCATACTATACATTCAGGTCTGGACTGTTAACAAACATGTGAAGTTTGGTGAAGAATGGACAATGTATGCCAAAGTTATACTAATTTCGTGTTTCATGGCGAGACATCAAACTTCGCCGCCACCTGACGGCCAAACCGTTTAACTGTGGAAAAATCTTTTAATAACTTTTGATCACAACCTTGTCTAGATCACACACAGTGATTTTGAAGTCATTCTGATTAATCCTGTAGGAGGAGTTCGTTAAAATACAACATGTGGAAAACGCCAAAAATAGCATCAAAATTCAAAATGGCCGACTTTCTGTTGGGTATGGCCAGTGGGTCCGAGAGACTTTTTTGTGCGTCTCGGTGTGATACATGCGTGTACCAATTTTCGTGCATGTCGGTGACACGTGCCGCAGGGGCTGATGTTTAAAGGGTGTGGCCAAGCCATTTGGCCACGCCCATCAACGAAATTCATATCACATGTTCAGGGCTGTATTGTTAACACACATGTGAAGTTTCAGGCAGATATGACCAAGGACACAGAAGTTAATGTCATTAAAGCCATTTTCAATGCGTTTTGGCGAATTTTCGACTTCGCCGCCCTCTGGGCGGAACACCGTTTGACGCCTAGTCACAATCTTCATAATGTAGTATTACCAACGTCTTGAGGTCTGTCTGACCAAATTTGAGTTGCATATGGTGAACGTGGTCAGAGCTGCACGTCAAAGTCTAAAAACATCGCTTTTCCTGTCGCCAGCAGGGGGCGCTAGGGTAATTACAAAATTTCTGCATGTAGACGTGTTCAGGGCGGGAATATTATGAATCATGTGAAGTTTGGTGCAGATCGGACGATTGATGCGAAAGTTATAGCAATTTCGTTTTTCATGGCGAGACAAACTTCAAACTTCAAACTTCGCCGCCAAAAAGCCGATTCCGTGTTCGACGGGTAGCGGATCTTTGAATAACTTTTGATCACAAACTTATCTAGTTGGTACACGGCGATTTTGAAGCCGTTTTGATTAATCGTGTAGGAAGAGTTCGTCAAAATATGACACGTGGTAAAACGCCAAAAATGGCCGCTAAATTCAAAATAGCCAACTTCCTGTTGGGCTTGGCCTATGGCTCCAAGAGATTTTTTTGTGCGGCTCGGCATGATCTACATGTGTACCGATTTTCGTGCAGATCCGTGAAAATTGATGAGGAGGGCGCTGTTTATAAGGAGATTGCTCTTTAATGGGCGTGGCCTAGCCATTTTGACCCGTCCATTGCCGCGAACCCTAAAATACGTAAATTTACACCGCGACTGATGCGACCGCCAAATTTCAGGAGTTTTTGAGCATGTTAAAACCTCCAAATAAGCGATTTACTTTTGTCGTAATAATAATAATAATTCCTTCAATTTCAATAGGGTCCTCGCACGGTACGTGCTCGGGCCCTAATAATAATAAAAATCAGAACAAAAACAATAGGGTTCCCAGCACCGCTGGTCCTGGGAAACGCCTATGCTTTGCATTCGCGTTCCCCAGGCCCCGCGGGCTTGGCCCCCTAATAATAATAATAATAATAATAATAAAAATCCGAACAAAAACAATAGGGTTCCCAGCACCGCTGGTCCTGGGAAACGCGTATGCTTTGCATTCGAGTTCCCCAGGCCCCGCGGGCTTGGCCCCCTAATAATAATAATAATAAAAATCCGAACAAAAACAATAGGGTTCCCAGCACCGCTGGTCCTGGGAAACGCGTATGCTTTGCATTCGCGTTCCCCAGGCCCCGCGGGCTTGGCCCCCTAATAAAAATCCGAACAAAAACAATAGGGTTCCCAGCACTGCTGGTCCTGGGAAACGCTCATGCTTTGCATGCGCGTTCCCCAAGCCCTGCGGGCTTGGCCCCCTAATAATAATAATAATAATAAAAATCCGAACAAAAACAATAGGGTTCCCAGCACCGCTGGTCCTGGGAAACGCGTATGCTTTGCATTCGCGTTCCCCAGGCCCCGCGGGCTTGGCCCCCTAATAATAATAATAAAAATCCGAACAAAAACAATAGGGTTCCCAGCACCGCTGGTCCTGGGAAACGCGTATGCTTTGCATTCGCGTTCCCCAGGCCCCGCGGGCTTGGCCCCCTAATAATAATAATAATAATAATAATTCCTTGCATTTCAATAGGGTCCTCGCACCGCTTGGTGCTCGGGCCCTAATAACTAAAGCTGCAAGCAGCATTGAACGGGCCCTCGCACCTTAACGTAACTCGAGGGGGCTGGCAGGATGCCGGCTGACACCGCCATTCATTCCTGTTAAGGCAGACCCCTCACGCAGGAATTACACGTCATATCCCTCAAATCATACAAAGACATGTCATTTTGGCAGTAGGTGGCGGCGTACTAATAACAAAGTATTGGCGTATAGATGTGTTGAGGGCAGGACTGTCATCAATCCTGTGAAATCTGGGGAAGAGTGGAACATGTATGGTGAAGTTCTGAACCAGTTACAAGCAAATTCAAAATGGCAGACTTCCTGTTGGGTTTGGCACATGGCTGCAACAGGCATTTTTTATACGTCTTTCAGTGATGCAGGTGCGTATCAAGTTTCATAGATGTAGGTCAAACCAGCTTCGGGGGCTGCTTCGTAGAAAATTTGTAGGGGGCGCTGTTGAGCCATGTTGGCACATCAGAGCCGAAAAATCACACCAGACAGCACAAATCGAACCCTGTCATATGTGTGCCAAGTTTCATGACTTTACAAGCATCCCTTTCCCCTCAAAATCAACTTTGTGTTTGATGGCGAACAAGGCGTTGTCACGGTGACCAAACATCATTAAGCTTCACAGCTGGTCTCGGGAGTGACTCCACAACACGCTCGCCAAATTTCGTCCGAATCGATCAATTTTCATGTCACTTGATTTTTCTCTGTTTATAGCGCCCCCTATTGGCCAATTTACGCCAAATTTGGCACAGAGCCTCTGGTTCACGTCTGAAACAAGCGAATTGAGTTTGACGTTGATAGCTTTTAGTTTGACAAAAATATGCAATGGTATGTGTTTTTTAGCTAGCAGAAAAAAAACTGTTTATTTTTAGCTAGCGCATTTTTTGGAGTAGCAAAATTCTGTTGATAACTTTTGGTCAGGCACATCTGGCGTTTGTATGTGCAAAGTTTCGTGAATATGGATCTTAATTGCTAGGAGGAGTTCGAAAATGTAGGTTTTTGATGTGTAGTGACTTAGAAAGAGAAATCTACAGTGGGAGCGGGCGTGGCCTATGTCAGAAGATGGGACTCTATTTAGGGAACACGTGGTTATAAAGTTATGAAGATGTGAATTAAAATTTGGAAGTTACAGGCCAAAATGCGTTTGCATCCGTTATAGCGCCATCTAGTGGTGTAGACATACAATTTTTGCTATGGGTGGTCTGTATGCTATTCTATATATACCCTGTGAATTTCACAGCCCTCAGCACAATACTTGAGCTGAAATAAATGTTTGTTGTTTATCTTGTAATAAGCCACGCCCACTTTGAGCAGTCTTGATTAACTTCAAGATATGGCCTCAGGAGTGGCCCAGCATCATACCCACCAAATTTCATAAAAATCGGTGCAGCCATTTGAGAGATATAAATTTCCCATATTTGCAGCACCCCCTAGTGGCCAACATTAGCCAAATTTGGCTCACACCCTCACAGGCACATGTCAAGCAAAGATCTCCGATTTGGCGTTGTTAGCATTTATTTTGACCGAAATATACCATAGTTTGTCTTTTTATAGCTAGCTAGAAAATTGTATTTGTTAATAATTTGCACATTTTTTGACTGAACAAAATTCTTTTGATAACTTTACATCAGGTCCAGGTGAAGACTGTACGTGCCAAGTTTCACGCTGATCGGACAATACCCTAAGGAGGAGTTCAAAAAAGTAGGTTTTCCAGTTTTCGCGATGTTGCGAAAAACATGATAGGCAGAAATGGGAGTGGCCCCACCCAGGTGATTCAGCACTATTCAGGGAATCTGTGGATATGAGGTTTTTGAATGTGTGACATATGGTCTGGGAGTTATAGCCCAAAACACGTTGAAAATGAGTAGGGGGCGCTGTTGAGCCATCTTGGCACATGAAAACACAAAAATCACATCAGACAACACAATTTGGGACGTCTGATGTGTGTGCCAAGTTGCGTGAGTTTTCGAGTGTCCCTTGCCCCTCAAAAACAACCTCGTGTTTTATGGTGAATAAGGTGGCGCCACAGTGACAGCGTTTGACGAAACCTCAAAGGCGTCTGCTTTGATCATCATCAAGGTCTTGGGAGTATGTATTTGCAAAATTGAGGTGGTTTGGGGGAACCTGGTAGAAGAGGGACATGAAAGAATGAAAAAAGTAACTTTCTGCCGCCAGTAGGTGGCGCTATGACGCTGTTTCAAATTTTCTGTATAGATGTTTTCAGGGCTGGACAGTTATCATATGTGTGAAGTTTTGGAAAGATATGTCCACGTAGAGTCAAGTTACAGCTACTTTTGTCATCATGGCGAAACATCAAAGTTCGCCGCCACGCCAAGGTCACGCCCTTTGACGAAAACTCACAGTTTTCCATTGAAAGCATCATCAAGGCCTTTTGGATAATTTCACCAAGTATGAGGTTGATGTGTTCAACTTTGGAGGAGATGTGCTTCAAAGTGTAAAACATGACATTTTCTACTACCAGTAGGGGGCGCTATATTAATCACAAATTATTGACATGTAGATCTCTTCAGAGCGGGACTGTCATCAATCCTGTGAAGTTTGGGGAAGATTGGAGCATGTATGTTGGAGTAATAAACTACTTCCTGCGTTATAATACTACTTCCTGTTTGTAACGAAGTTTGAGGTCCCGGCACGGTCACACGGTGTAACGAAAACTCAAGCTTTTAATAACTTTTTGTCTTCAACTTATGTAGGTGGAACAGACCAGGTTTGAAGTCGATCGGACAAAATCTCTAGGAGGAGTTCGTTCATTTACGACCCCTGCAAATGGCCAAAAATGCATCAAAATTGCACATTCAATTCAAAATGGCCGACTTCCTGTTGGGTTTAGGGCATGGGCCCAAGAGGCTTTTTTGTACGTCTTGGTGTGTTACATATGCCTACCAAGTTTCATACACGTAGGTTAAACGAGCCTGGGGGGCTGCTTCGTTGAAAATGAGTAGGGGGCGCTGTTGAGCCATTTTTTTGCACATTATCACGAAACCCCAAAAATATCAAAATTTTCACCACTTCTGATGAGTCTGTGAAGTTTGGTGAGTTTTTGTGTATGTTAAAGCTCCCAAAAATGCGATTCATTACTAGGAAGAAGAAAAATAATAATAATTCCTTCAATTTCAATAGGGTCCTCGCACGGTACGTGCTCGGGCCCTAATAATAAGAAGAAGAAAAATAATAATTCGTTGCATTTCAAGAGGGTCCTCGCACCGCTTGGTGCTCGGGCCCTAAAAAAGCCAATTGCAGTTTCCCAGAACCTTAGATGACCTTTTCGAAATGCTTATTTTTCTGTCACAAATATTCACTTAATGATCTCATACAACAGAGGAAAGCAGCAAATCCTGAAACTGAGAAGCTGGACATATGTGGCCTTTTAGCCTCTATCATTGCAGCTCTACATAAAACAAAATGACAACAGCATGAACCAACAACACAAATGGTGCCTTCAACCCAGCATCGGCACAGTCTGTACTTAAATGTGAATAATGTAGCCTGGGTGGTGCAATACAACAAAATACAAACTACAAATATTTTTAATTAATTGTCAAGAGGATGTACTATGTCATTTATAGCGATACAAAATTCCATACTGTGATACCTATACTCATTTCACATCTTTCATTACATGGATTAACACTATAACAACAATTAAATAACTCAATCAATGCTATAAATGCTTTCTGCTAAAGGTTTATAAAGGTAAGAGCCATATATCTTTTATGACAGATTGACAAGGACCAAAGGCATAAAGTTTCCATCTATAATGTGCGCATAACTAATTTATGCCCACCATACACTTGAAGACTTAAGTCTGACACCCTCACACATGTAAAGTGAGTTTTTAGTCTCAAAATAAATTCCTTTTGAGATTATTTCCCCATCTAGCTCGTGGCAGAAAATATTACACCAAACTCCCTTTAAGAAATACAACATATTAACAACTTATGTGCCCACACAAACACATCGCACTAGAAAAGCAAGATAAAAGGCGTCCTGTGTCGACAGTATTCTTGTCAATTCCACATCTAAATAATCCATAAAGATAAACTAAATTTGCACACAAACTTGGATTTGGATTTTCTCACCTCAACTCTCTACCAGCCTCCGATGGTTGGCTGTGCTATTTTAGTGGGAGGAGACTGTGGGAATAAGAGGTGAACAGTTTCAAAAATATGATTTCTCACTAAAATAAGCGCTGGTGGATCAGATACATGCCAAATTAACACCAAAACTTGTTCACTCCACAACTTCACCAGTGTCTTCTCCTTTTCAACATTACAAGAGCACCAAGACTTGTTCACATTCTTGGGCCTCCTTGGAACCCCCTCCTTGTTTACTGACTACCTGGTTTGTTACTTCCTGTTTGGTGCTGGAGAGAGAGCAACTATTGATTGTCGACAACGCTCACGTCATAAAACTTCAGTATTTGCACTTTGCACGAGACAAAACCATAGAACAGTGGTTCCCAACTGGTCCAGGCACAGCGTCCAGATTTCTCCTTAGTCATTAGTTCAAAGTCCACAGAGTTTAATATATTCAGCGTCATACTTGCATTTGGCCATGTTGTTGAGCTAGTTTGCTGTCACTGTCAAGTAGCTGTCTATCATTCACTCATTCTACAGCAGCAAATGGCACTTCAAAGTAAAAGCTTGTGCTGGAAATTCACTGTACTTAAAAAATAAAGTGTGCTTTTTACAAACCTGACATGCCCGTGACCCACTTTTGGACCGCAACCCGCCAGCTGGGAACCACTGCTATAGACTGTATATAAAGATGAATGACATGACAGCTCCGCCAAAGTGAAGCCGAAATATCTCGATCACCCCCTGGTGGCTGGCAGCAGTATAGTTCATAAAGCCAGCCTTCTCTAAGTCAGTGGATGGGACATGGGCCAAACTAAAAACTCTCAGTACACATCAAATATATTTTTCCCCAAAGATGGCTTCTGTCATTTAAGGTAGTTTTTATCACGCTGCTATATGTTTAAGTGTTCGTTTTTCTTATAAGTTTTAATTAGTTATTTAATGCTAAGGATCCTTCCTTGGAAGTACTCTTACTACCAAGGAAGGATCCTTGACTATTAGAAACACCATCTGGCTCAGAGTGACGTCACCAGAGCAAGATGGCAGCAGCCATATCTGGGATATTTTAGCTTCACTTCTGCACAGTTGGGTTAAGTGGAGATGCGCTGTCCATCTTTATATACAGTCTATGGCCGAGACTAAAAACGTACAACATTATACATGTTTGCTTTTACTGAAACATCAAGACAAGAAAAAGACTTAAGACAGCTCAGACTGAGTTTTATGACTACCTAACACCAAATGATCGAGATCACAGGAGCACACCAACCAAGGTGCAACACTCATAACAACATAACTTATCTGGTCTTTAGAGGCTGTAATACAATTATTAAAGTGTAAACACAATACAGAAATGTTTGTTTGAAGCTGGTCTCACGATCAAATCCACACTCCCAGCAAAACACACAAAACTTCATCCTAAACACTGAATATTCATCCAAATAATGCCTTAAAGCCAAAAGTACAACAATGTTAAAGCCTTCTGCAGCAAAGCAGTCATGTCACACCCAAGAGCTTTAGTATTTAGTGTCTCAATATTCTTTTTTTGCAGCTGAAAAACAAAGATATTTAAGTAATTCAGTATTTCACCCGGTTAATACAAAACGCTAATGTACACCTCAAAGTTAATGTTGACAAGAAAACTGATACAATAAAATGCAACCTGTGATGATGAATGAAGGAAACTGTGCGACGCCAACACAGAAGCTCTGATAACAATGAGTTGATTCAGGGCCATATGAATTAAAAAACACTCTGAAACAGAGATGCTATTTTTCCTCATCCCCCTCTCAGTTCTATGTAGGCAGCATAACCACAGGCTGCACATTCCAATAAGAGCTCAAAGCAGCCAAACGTTTACACAGTGGTATGTTTAGCCCGAAGTGAGGCCCAGTTTTGAAGTATCCACATGAGCACTGATACCAGGGCCGGGAAGCAAATGCAACATAAAGCCTCATAGAAACAAACAAAATAGAGGTGAAAGTGTGTCACCTCACTCTTATCTCTCTTACAAATGTACTCTGCTATTTACATGAACATAGATGCATCGATATGAACATTTGCATATCTTTAATACACCAGCAATCATATAACAGAGTGTTTGTTCCCAGCACTCAGCAGGGCTATAACCTTGATGACGAGAGATTTTGTTATGTCCCCCCACAGGGAGGTCAGCAGTCAGGTTCAGTTTGGAGAGAGGCACCTTAAAGCCACATTTAGGGTCTTGTTAACAGACACTTTAGCAGGACAGATGTTTGCCGTCCTCAGATCGAATACGTCTTCCTACTCACTATACCACTGCGCTGCTCTCTGCAAGATGTATACATCTAAAAATAATCATATTTGGGTCGACTTCCCTCACCTAAGAGGCAGAAAAATAAAACAAATCCCCCGGGAAGCGCTCATAATAGGATCTGGGTGGGTTTTTTTTGTTTTTTTTTAGGGTTTTAGCTCCCAGAAGGTCCCAACAAAGGTTAAAGAGAATATTCTGTGAAAGTAGGACACAGCCACAGATGTGAAGCTTTATACACAGTTCAGTGAAGCAGACAGGAGGTGAGTGATCCTGGCTCTGTGTATGATGTCACCATGTCTGGTGACTGACAGGCAAACCTTTAATGAATGACAGAGGGAATGACTGAATGAACAGAGAGCAGACAGCAGTTTAACTATAGCCTGATTTTCACTTTAGCATCAGCTGTGCCTTATTCCAAAGTTCATGTCACCCTGCTCTTTGCCAGATGTGGGTCCAGATTAAATTCAATTAAAAATTAGAAAAAATAATCTTGCAGTACGCAAACAAATCTAATTCAAATTCATATCCAGGTCATGGGTGAGCTTTGAGTATTGTCTGGTGATATACTTTTTTTTTCTTAGTGTCAACAAATCCCATGAAAATACCAAAACCATAGGGTTGTCAAAGTTAACGTCTTAATAACGAGTTAACGCCACAAATTTTTTGGTCACGCGATTAACACATGTACCTTTTCATTTTTTTATTTTTATTTTCATTCTATATACCCTTATTAATCCCGCAAGGGGAAATTCCAAGTTTTCACTCTGTTTTAAATATACACAGAGGCCTGAGAATCCCCACATACATGCACAAACGGGACCTATAAATGTATCAAATGGAGAGATGTCAGAGTGAGGGGGCTGCCCATGGAAAGGCGCCCTGAGCGGTTGAGGAGGGTTCGGTGCCTTGCTCAAGGGCACCTCGGCAGTGTCCAGGAGGTGAACTGACACCTCTCCAGCTACCAGTCCACACTCCATATTTTTTGGTCCGGTCAGGGGCTTGAACCGGTGACCCTCCGGTTCCCAAGCCAAGTCCCTATGGACTGGCCCACCCCGCAGTTTGGGAAATCAGGAAGTGATGCAGCAGTAATGTTGTGGATGGCAAGCAGAAACAAACCTCTGCGAGCAGAAATGAATAAAGAAAGGGATCTTTTGAATTGCAAGTTTAGTTTCAAAGCCAGATGGTTTTTTCAACAAGACAAAAGTTATTTTCCAATTAAAGCTGCAAGCAGCATTGGGTGGGACCTCGCACTCTTGCCCGTTTCAGCCTCCAGCTCATGTAGTCATTGTGAATTATTTATAAGAGTTGAAATGTTGATAAAACAGGCAGTTTCAAGGGTATGCAAGGTCATTTTTCGCAATAGAGGGACTTTTATTGTGAAATTATGGAAGGCTTTTTATTTCATGTGAAAATTCTTTTGAAATTATGTGACCTAGTCAAAGCTTGATTGATGTGTACTGGCAGCTGTGAGGATATAAGTAATAGCAACCAGACACAAATATATACTAGTTAATTTCAGTGGAGAAACTGAGCAGGCCTACATGTATTTGAACGTGTACTGCTTTAGCATAGTTTCAGCAACAGATCTGATTCAAATTCTAAATGAGGCAAAAGAAAGTAAGTCACATTTTATGGAACACTTTGAGAAGCACTGGTGTACCCATATACATTAGACTTGATCCAATTCACAGTGTGATGCTTGATGTGGAGCTGTCATTCCAGAGCAATGGTCGTCATAGCAACACAAAATGGAGGACACCACACAGCTGCAAAGCACAGTGACCCAGTATTTTCTTCAGCCTGTGCCAAAAAACCCACACGTCGAACACTTGCCTCTGGCGAGCACACGGTTTGAGATATGAATAAAATTAATATATTGTGACGACCAGGAGACTTTGGGGATGGTACTGATAAGATACCTTCCATGTAAATGCAGAAATGTGAACAAGAGAGCGAGTTAGAAATGAAGGCAGTTCAGCTTTTCTACTGAGATCAGCGTTGTATTGGAGTGAATGGAGGACATGGAGGGTACACATTGTATTTGGAGGCTCACAGTTAAAATTCTGTTCATCTCTGTGTTAAAAACAGACCATTGTCTGAAAGAGGACAAAAATCTCTACTGATTTGGAAAAAAGTGTGTGTCTAGCTGAAATTATGTGCCCATAAGGGCGATGTCAAAAAAGTTTTTTTGACAATTTTCACAGCAGCTCCTCACTCTAGCTCCCAACATTCCGTGTAATTGAAACCCATTATAAATTCAAAATTTCTCAAACTTTGATCATGGTACTTGAACAGGCACTGATTAAAAGCTGTAAAAAGATATCAAAAAGATGGAGACATGGTTGAATAGATGAGACCTTTGGCGACATTTTAAAACATTTTGAATGGAGTCTGTAGCAGAAAATATAGAGAAGCTGTACAGGTTAGAAAAACTCCAATTATTGGTTCCTTTCTCCACCTGCTCCCATTCATTTTCTATGGGACATTTTTCGAATATTTTCAGGATTTTTGTGGGACTTCAACTTTGACAGCTTATAAAATCCAAATCGTTCGAGTAATGACAAAGTTATGCACAACTTTGTTCAGCAGGGTGTGCGCTGTCATCTGTGCAAATTTGAAGCCGATACGATAAACGGTCTCGGAGGAGATAGCGTTAAAACGAAGACACATTTGGATCCGAAATCTTACTGTGAAAGGGCAAATAGCTCACTTCCTGTTGGATTAAGGTCCGGGCTGTCAGTGGGTGATTTGTAAGTCTTCAAGAGACAAACAATCCAGTTTTTGTTTCATCTTTCTACAACATTCCTACAGGCCATAGTGGGCATTTTTGTGAGCCTAGGTGGCTCTAGAGAGCACATTTTGGCACTTTAGGGCTTATTTTTCGCATTTTAAATTTTTTTTTCGCCAGGCCTGATGTGCGTGCCAAATTTGGTGAGTTTTTCGGGATGTTTAGGGGGTCAAAGTTGGGCTCCAATAAGCGGCAGAAAAATAATAATAAACTAAGCAAAAACAATAGGGTCCTCTCTGTTAGAGGAGTCCTTGCCTGCGGGCTTGGTCCCTGATAATGCAATAATGATAAACAAACATTTGCATGGATTTAGAACAGCCTTAATGGCGGCATACATCTTGTCTACAGTGCTCGCCATTGTTGTTATTATTCCTCACTGGTTCTGGCACACCACTTGACATTAGGCTTGTTCAATATGAACTGCGCCTTGTCTGGAAAGTGGAGGGGATCAGGAGGTGGTGACAAAAAGCTGAAGTAAAGATGGACAGTTTCCCAGCAGCCTTCAGTCCATACAGGAAGTGACAGAAACACTCACATCCTGTTAGATCTGATGCTGATTCATTAAAATATTATCAGACCCATACATCAGTTTGCTCGCAGCCTCCAAGAGCTTTAAGTATGACAGAGTAGCCTATTAAAAAGCTTTACAGGCAATCTGTAATTTATGTTCATGGTTAAACCTCCATTTTACATGAACTATCATGTACATCAGCATCATATCAGTTTGCTGCTGCAGAGCAGACCTGTCCCCTAAACTACATAGATAAATTGGAAACATCTGTACAGATTTTATTTTAAGAATCCTCACATCCCCTTGACCACAAGTGTCTGTCAAGTGTGATGCTAATTATTTCATTGACTAAAATAGTGTAATGTTAATAATCTATAATGAATGTATTCAGTCTCTGACGACTAAACTTCACCATCAGTCACACAACATGTTTTCTGTTAACAGAATAAATCTTCAAATCAGACAAATAAAATCTAAAACTTTGAAATTCAACAAAAACAAAAAGTTTATCAAAAACGTCATCTTATTGAGTCAACATCAAAACTAGTCAGCTGTTAGAAAAGATGAGAGCCAGGCGTTTCCCATCATGCTCTGAGTTTTGCAGTCGGTGGAGAGCAACTGCAGCGCCTGGCTCTAAAAACTGCAGCTGCCTTGATCTCGTCAGTGTATCGCTGTCCACTTTTGCATGATGTCAAAGCAAGTTGGGATGAAGTTGGACACAAATCTAGCCCGCATGCATCGAATCTGCACAGGCCTGGCTCATCTCGAACGAGCCTATTGCTTGAAAACAGCCACCCGGCCGTGGCTTTGACTGGCTAATCGTTAGCCCCCCTCGTTGGTGTAGGTGGATTCCAACATCTGGACCTAGGCAAGTCCTGAATACTCCCTAGTGCACCAAATGTGGATAAATAAATAAAATAAATATGCTGTAGAAAATAGTCCCCGACAAACGCACTTTTTCCTTCTGTTTGACTAATGTTTATTAAAAACTACAACTCCCAGCTGTTAGCATTGCTTTGTGACAAAGAAAACCAGAGCTGGGTGACATGGCCAAAAAAATATGTTTGAGGATGATTCAGAATTTTTATAGATCTTTTCCCCCTGTAAAATGCATCAAAATAAGACCCGATTAAAACATTATATTTTGAAATTCCTTCATGGAAAAGACCTGAACCACCTGCATGACTGACAAAATGTATGTTAGTAGATATCCCAAATGCTTCAAGTAGACCATGGACCTGAGTTTAAAAATCAGTTTCAGCAGATAAAGAGCAAAAAAATGCTGCTGATTGTGCTTCATGACATCAGCCTGATTTCTGCTGACAGCTGGCTAGTTAGCATTTGACACCCAGCAGGTAAAAACAGACTTGAACAAAGCAGAATCTGCAGACTTTTAGTCGACTTCCTTCGAGGATTCACCTCTCATGACCAGGTAAGGCCTCGTCAACTAACATAAACCAAGAGCCCACATCAGCGCTCACAGGCCCTTTCCCATCTGTCCCTCTCGTAGATGGGACTGTCAAAGTTGCTATGAGACAGCCAGAGTCAGCGAGCTACCTGGAATCACAACAGCCCCAGCCTCTGCTGTGGCTCCAGCCCTAAATTTAAGTACATATTTGTGACACATTTTTAAAGATTCATAGTACATGTCTGAGCACAACAGATGTAATAAGAGACAAATTAACACATTGCTGGTTTTTGGTGCTTTCGTGAGATTAGAAGAAGAATACAGAATATTGCCATGCTCTTCCTTTAACCATCCAGATCTTACCTGATGGTACTCAGATAGGATGCTGTGCATGTCTGCAACATCCTCACTGGAGATTTGCTTGATGACCAGCGTCCGGTCGTAGGAGTTTAGGAGCAGACAATCGCCCTGGTCATCAACACTCCTCATCGGGGGACTGCGGGTCAACGAAACCTGGAGAACATGAAGCACAAGGGTAAGTGTAAGGATCATCTACCTTTTATTTTGAATTTGAATTACTTAATGATACAGCCCTTCTGTGACATCAGACACATACCTGATAGTCCAGATCCTCAATACCAAATCGTTCCCTTAGATTACGGAAGACCTGAGGACAGTATTCTTTGAACTTGAAATGTCCTGGAAGATTTTCTCTGCAAAAGGCAAACAAGTAGGGAAGTGAGAAGAAGCTGGCACGCAAACAAATCTTTCACACACTCGTTGACAATGTTTTAAAAAACCAAAACACCTGTCAAACTCTACAGTCCAACACAGACATCGGGTAGCTGGCTCAAAACACTTTGACCTTCTGCTGCACGAAATGCTTCTTCTTCGTTTTAGTCTTTGGAGCCAGGACCACCATCGGACTGGAAGTGGCCCCGGAGTTACCAAGGGCAGCCATGACCACAGACTGGCTCTCCTTGTCCCTTGTTGGTGCAGCAGGCGGCGGTGACGCTTCTTCCTGATGGCTACCGTTATTAAGCTAAACTAGCTAACGTGTCTTTCTCTGCTCCTCCCCGGGTCTCTGTCTCATACACACACACGGAAACACGAACCAAAGGTCACCTGTCAAGTTGTTCTGTTAAACTGACGCTATTTTTCTAACGCACAATTTTAAACTGCGTGATGCATGATTACTTCACTTCATTAATGCGTGACAACATATTTCCAAATCATCACTGACAGTCCTCCACCGCCCCCTCGAGCCCACCCATGTTATTATCAACCACGTGGTGAGTTTATGATTGACAGGTGGCAGGGGCCAATAACAGCGATACTGGGGTGTCACATGATCACAGATGGGCAGGTAGAGCTCTCTGATTCTGTGACCTCTGCACCAAAACACCTGTCAACCTCTACAGTCCAGCACAGACATCAGAACTCTGTCACCTGTTTAAGTCATGAATAATAAGATACAAGACAGTGTATGGTACATCCTCATGAGTCTCTCTTTTTTTTTTTGTTTACATTTCAGCCAATCCTGCTTCACTATTTACTCATGTCTGTGTCTTACTTGTTGAAGAGGTGGTTGTTGACTTTGATCTTAGTGTTGGCTTTAAAGTCATCGGGCAGCAGCATCACAGGAACAGGCACCTGGTTGAGATCATTAATCTGAAAGAACAAAAGAAATTGCTAAAAGACAATACTTCAGCAGCACAGAAGTGTCCAAAACAGGGCTACAACGAACTTATTTTCATCATCAACTGATCTGCTGCAGAGCTACAACGATGAGTAGATAGTATTTTGAGAGTTGATTAATCGTTCAGGTAATTTTTTCAAGCAATCTACTATTCTTTGGTTACCACTTTTCCAGTGTCTCAAATTATCTCCTTTCTCATTTTATATCATCATAACCTGAATGTAATGAGGATCCAAACTGTAGATGGGACAATATCAAGATGTCACATTGTGCTCTGCGACCTTGTGCTAAGAACCCATGGTGATGTTGTCAGTGTCATATGTGTTGTTGGACCAATAGGGTTTTGCAATGACATACTGGTTTTAAGTATGAGATTTGACAGTTATCACGGACATTTTGCTTAGCTATGGTACTGGAAAAAAAGCAACAAGATGGCAAATCTCACCTTCATTTTATTTATTTTCATTTTACATATACATCCATGTTTTCAAGTTTCAATTCTAATAAAGCCTTTGTGCAACATAAAAACCCTTAATCATTGAAGTGTCATTATCACAAATGTAAAAAACAAAATAATGTTTTTTTAGGCTACTGTATACTGTAATACCCTAAAACTGTGAAATGGTTATCGCACTGTGAAAATCTCACACCTCTGCAACCCTACCAACCAACAAAATTAGATATTTTATTTACTATGATGTCAGAAAGGAACAAGCAGCAAATTCTCAAAATTCAAAATTGCTGCAGATTTATATTCTGTCAATCAACTGCAGATCTAGTCTAGAATTAACTCACTTCGCATTTGTATTTTTGAAAGCATTATCTTTAATACTGACTGCGCTTCTTCACTGACACTGCAACTGAGGCTACAAAACCAACACCATGTATACACCAGAGACTGTAACATTAGATGAAAGACATACTCACGCCTTTTAATTAAATAAAAATAACAGTAACAAGTAAAAGTGCTGCATTAAAAATCTGTGTAACAGTATGTCAGTGTTAGCATTAACATATAGGCTTGTAAGAGTACTGCTCATGTGGAATGGCCTATTTCAGAGAAGGTATATTATATTTTTGGATTCTAATTATAGATTCATTAATGTGTACATCATTGCAGATGGCAAGGGTGGAGCAAACTACTTTATACACTGCTGAGTGATTTAATTCTTAATAATCAACTGCAATTCACTGGTTAACTAATATTTTGGATTAATGATCTAAACTTTTAAAGTTCCTGGTAATTGATGTTAAATAGATGTAGTGGAGTAATAAGTACAATACTAGCTTCCCGGTGGAGTAGAAGTACATGGTAGAATAAAAAGGAAATATTCTAATACATGTACCTTAAAATTGTACTAAGTTGTACTTAGTAATCACCACTGCAGTTGACTCAGTGAAAGAGGACATTTCTTTTACCGTGGTCCCTTACTGTATTTCGATAGCTGTTACCAAAGTCCACGGTATTTTAATAGCATTTTAATGGCTGTTAACAACAACTGTGACCCCATATCCAGATACTGTTTGTTGCTAGGTGTAAACGGGTGTCCAAGTGTGTCTATGTCCGGTCAGTAGATCCGGAGCACAACACCTGTCGACATGCAGTGCAAACATTGCTTTGTTTCTACAGATGATCCTCTGGTGCCACAGAATCCTACGGGTCACAGATTTCAGTGTAACACCACCAGCAGGCTCGCATGCTATCGGCTAACTAAGCTAGGTTAGCTTCCACCGACTCACCGAGTGATTGACGCCCCACATGAAGACACTGAGGACGGGGTCGCTGGCTCGAAAAACTTTGACCTTCTGCTGCACGAAATGCTTCTTCTTCGTTTTAGTCTTCGGAGCCAGGACCACCATCGGACTGGAAGTGGCCCCGGAGTTACCGAGGGCAGCCATGACCACAGACTGGCTCTCCTTGTCCCTTGTTGGTGCAGCAGGCGGCGATGACACTTCTTCCTGATGGCTACCGTTACTAAGCTAAACTAGCTAACGTGTCTTTCTCTGCTCCTCCCCGGGTCTCTGTCTCATACACACACACGGAGACGCGAACCAAAGGTCACCTGTCGAGTTGTTCTGTTACACTGACACTATTTTTATAACGCACAATTTTAACCTGCGTGATGAATCATTACTTCACTTCATTAATGCGTGACAACATATTCCCAAATGATTGCTGACAGTCCTCCACCGCCCCCTCGAGCCCACCCATGTTATTATCAACCACATGGCGAGTGTACGATTGACAGGTGGCAGGGACCAATAACAGCGATACTGGGGCGTCACATGATCACAGATGGGCGGGCACAGCTCATTGACACCTCAGCACTCCGTACGTTACTTCAGCGGTGGAGTACTCAGATGTTTTACTTGAGTAGAAGTACAGAGATATTAATATCAAAATGCACTTTAAATAAAATATACTTAAACACGTATATGTATATACTAATATATTTTTTATTTAAAGCATATTTTTATTATAAATTCATTATGATGCCAATACTTATGTACTTTTACTCAACCAAAAAATGTACATTATACATACACACACACACACATATACATATGTGTATGTGTGTTGTGTGTGCGTGTGTGTGTGTGTGTGTGTGTGTGTGTGTGTAAATGTATATAATGTGTATGTATATAAATGTACTAATATATATACATGTATATGTAGCATATTTTTTATTTCAAGTATCATTTTGATTTTGCTTACACTTTTACTCAAGTAAAAATGTACACTAAAATCTACATAAAATAAAATATACCAAAATA
Source organism: Cephalopholis sonnerati (assembly GCA_019142605.1). NCBI lineage: Eukaryota > Metazoa > Chordata > Actinopteri > Perciformes > Serranidae > Cephalopholis > Cephalopholis sonnerati. Next base: position 3,250,977 of record JAGQAX010000011.1, on the reverse strand, counting down.
TATATACATATAGTTAAATATGTGTATATAAATGTATATAATGTATATGTATATAAATAAACACTTATATGTTATCTATCTATCTATAAAGCAAGAAATCTCTGTCAGTGTGTCTGCGTGTCTGTGGCTCGCATATCTCTCTGACTATTCATCAGATCAACCTGAGCTTTGGGATATGGCTTGCGCATGGCACGATGGTGTGCATCCTTGATTTTGAAGTTTTTTGGATTAATATTCACAACATTATCATTAAAAGTTAAAATCCCATAGACCTCCGTGTAACCAATCTAGCCTATCGCGCTCTCGCTCGCAGCTATAGCCACGCCTCACGGAATAAAAGATCAAAGTATCCTACTGCGACACCGCTCTGGGTCACCCAAAACTTTGCACAGGCTTACCCCGGATGTCCACTGGATCGTCAAGTGGGCGATTCAGCCACGGCGCGGGTGCCGGAGCTAATCACGGCCATGAAGGGCCCGTCCACACGAAGCCGTGTCAGGGTGAATACGCTTAAGTATTCATGCGGTTCAGCCTTTCATCCACACGAAGCCGGCGTTTTAGGGGGGCGAAACCGCATCTTTTTGAAACCGGGTTCCAGAGTGGATAAATCTGAAGACGCCGCCTTAGCGTCTCCGTGTGTACGGCCAATACGCAACTTTTGGCCGGCGATGATGTCATAGCCCCACCTCTCTAACCTCTGACTTTACCCCGGCAGGAAGCCGTGCCATGACAACAACAGTGGTGGATTACAGACAGCAATAGACAACTATTTACGCTACAGTTTGTTTACGGTTCTCTACTCCTCAGCTGGGAAATAAAAGGTGGAACACACCACCTGTTATAGCTCAAACAGGATCATGTGATCATACCTCTGCCATCTCTGACAGCCGTCTCAAAGCAACCCAGCACGCTAGCGTGCTAACTGTTAGCTCGCCTTGCTCCGTTAAAATATAGTTAACTTGAACATGTCCCGAGCTAGCTTAAGGTAAACATCTGCTCCTTCTAAAGATGATTTATGATCTCTGATGACTTATTAAGAGACACTAACACATCATTCAGTATTAACTGTAGCTCCATGTAAAGTGAATAAATGGGATGTTTCCCAGCTAATCCTCCGCTCATCTGCGTTAACCACGCAGTTTACACGTTTTTATAACTATTTATAGCGATTTATTACAAACTGTTGTGAGAGAAACATGAAGCTGAATTTAGCAGCAGACTTCAGTCATAGTAATATAAAGTAGGAGGAAAAGAAATAACGTTTGGCATTCACGTGTTTATATGATATAAAGGAAGTAGGGTAAATCAGTAACACATTCTCAGCCCTAATGACTTAATACATATTTCACAGTGTGTTGCTGAGTTTATTTTCTAATGTTGCGAGTGAGCAGAGTGCTTACAGAGTATCTTATCCCTTAACTAAAGACTGGCCAACATGACTGACCAAAACACCAGCTGGTCTTAAAGCTTTGTGCATTCTCCAGATGTGACCTGTACAGTATACTGCTGGTTTGAAAGTGTGTGAATGGTGTGTCTAGTGAAAATAAACATGACGACGACAACTTCTCAAACAGTATTTTACTATTATTATTATTATAATTACTGGAAATGTGCAAACAAATCACAATGATTGTCGTTAGGACAGATAAGTGACCACTCGTCCCTAGCCACTCCGGCGCCCAGTGTCCACTGCTTGTCTGTACTTCGTGCGAATATTTTTTTTAATTTGGCGGTGATCTGAGATTTTGATATGCCGGTAACGTCGTGCGGGAATCTTTCTCTGTCGGTTTTGCATACTGTGCCTGAAACGAGTCCATTATATCGGCCTACTTCGACTGACACGGCTCCCAATCAACGTGTTGTTGAAGTTTACTGGCTTTGTAATCCAGCGTGACTCGGAGCAGCAGCTCGACTTCGTCTTCAGTCCAAAAGTCTCCGTTTTCTCTCGTGTGTTGGAATTTGTTTTGGCCATCTTCTTGTTGTGCTTGTGCTTCTTCTTCTTCTGTTTGTATACACCGTGCAGGCTTCTTTGCATGCTCCGCGTCTTCTTCTCTGGTTCACAGCTGTATGCTGCGGTTTTTAATGGCGCGCCATCTCCTGGCTGGCATATATACTGCAGCCTTTTTATGCGGTTTCAGTGGCTTGAACCGGCTTCGTCTTTACGCCTGCATTTTCGAAGCCGGCTCCGTGTTTACGGAACACTATTGCAATCCGATCATTTTCTTTGGCGGTTTCAAAAAGACGCGTCTCCGTGTGGACATGGCCTAAAGCTGGGGTTGGTAATGTTGGAAAGCTAGCAAGCAGTGTTGCCAACTCCCTAGTAAGGAAAGTAGCTATTGGCTGTCCTGAAAGTCGCTAGAAGTCGCTAGATGACGTCATCGCCTAATTTGCATAATTGGCCATTTGCATGTGGCGGCTTTGCGCATGCGCGATTCATTTGCAGTCTGGACGCGGACTAGTGTGGGTCTCCTCTCTGCTCTGACTGCAGCTGGGAGTGCTGCGTGAGATTTACCGCCGGTGAGTGCTTTGGGACGGGGGAGGGGCTCACAGCAGCACCCGCTGCTCGATCGTTGAGGACAGTAACTGCAGAACGATACGCGCTGTCACATCAGAGTCTCCAAAACACCAGAAAAAGTCGCTAGATTTGTCGCTAGTCGCTTTTGACAAAAAAAGTCACCAAGAGGGTTTGAAAAGTCGCCAGATTTAGCGAGAAAGTCGCCAAGTTGGCAACACTGCTAGCAAGAGAGCTAGCAAGATTTGAAAATAGCACCTCCTCCTGCCTCCTCTAAATTCCATCCCCCTCCTCCCCCTCCCGTCAGTGTGCCCCTCGAAGCCACGCCCCCACACACTGGCACGCGCACAGTACGAAATGAGAATCGTCAGAGAGGAGAAGAGAACCGGCGAGCTAACCTGTGAGCCAGCTATTTCGGATTATTTTGGAAACAACCAAACAGACTCATGTATCATTTATCTGTAAGTAAACAATGTTATTACTATTATTATTATTATTATGTCTTTGTTTGTTTTATAGCATAGCAGTCTGTGTAGACCCAGGTCTGAATCTGCTGAATCTCCCTAAAGATCCGCCTGGATTCAGAAGCATCAGCTAAAATACATTGTAATGATTGTTACGTGTTTTTCCTGACAAACGTGCATTTTGTGTTTTTATTAGTCACATAAAATATCTGCCTACCGGTAACTCAGTTTTGCACTGACAGTTATGCAGATTTGGCTATAAAAATTAGTTTGCCAGCTATGCTGTTAGGCTAACGATATCTCTGTTGTTTGCTTGTTAGAGTTTACACAATGAGAGCACTGGCTCAGACCCGAGCTACAGTCCAGACCCGAGCTACAGTCCGCAACCGGGCACGTCTTCAGCTCCAAGGGGACACGGTCGTGCTAGAGCCAGGGGAGGCCGTGCTAGGGGGAGTGCAAGGGGCAGAGGCCGAGGAACTCGAGGTCAAGGACATGGAGCAAGCTGGACTGCGACTGGAGAGCTTTTACAAGATGAGGATATTCGACGAGTGGAGAATCTGCAAGCTCAAAGAATTGCAGATGAGCAGGTAGGTTTTCTGAAATATCATTTTTTTTCTGATCTCAACATTATCAAGAATTGTAAACAATGACCTGCCATTTACTGTGAACACAACATTTAGAGTTTGTCATTCATTTTTTACAGGCTAGAATTGAACGACTGAGCTTGAAAGAATCCCATCAGTTGCTTCAGATCTGCCTGACAAGGGACCCAAGCCTCATGTTTGATATCCTGCAGATGTCAGCATCAGGAGATGCTCCTCCACCAGGCCCCCCAGCTCCAGGTTTCCTTAGTTGGTGTGTGTGCAGGAAGTGCCGTGAGATGCCCACAGATCTGGAAAAAAAGTGCTGTGGGCAACAACCTGCTTCCCGCATTTCCATGCTGCCTCACCTGGAACTCTACATTCTACAGAAAGGGGTCTTGCGATTGGCTCGCAGGATATGGAATGATGTCCGGGCTGAGGAAGATCTTCCAGACCCCGGGGAGAGCAACAAACAGTTCCGCCATGCAGCATACCGTCAATATGTTGTGTGGCAATATGGGGCACTGGGTGCTGGGCACAGAGTACTAATCCCTAGTTGCTGTGTCTGGAAAATAAGAGACCGCTATCCAGATCCCCATGGACAGTATAAAGGTTTTGTCCCCAGTAGAGTCTAACACACCATAAGATCTACACTGAAGCCCTGCCATTTATACTGTATTGTACTTTACCGATTCCTTTTTAAAATCTGCACTAAGGTTTACATTATATAAATAACAAAGTTGTTTATATTTTTACTTTTATTTATATTTGCTTGTTTGATTTTCTATATTTTGTGATTTTTCATTAAAAATTTGAAAATGATGAATGCCTTTCATTTCACTATTTCTGGAAAAGAGGAAATACATTTTCTCACCACCACATTAAAAATATGTGATTACAGCAGAATAACTACAACACACTTTGTACAACCCTTTTATTGTTGCATAAATATGTACATTGTCAATATGAGTCCACATATGGGAAAAGGTGCTTTCATGTAAAAGGTGTTTCAAGGGAAGGTAGACGGGTCAGGCGATGATATGAGGAGGATCAGTCATCTTTGGTGTTTGTCAGCTGTGGTGATCTACTCCTTTGGTAGTGATTTGCCTTTAGGAAGAATATCACAGTTACACATCTGACAATAATCAATTTTTTTTTAGACAATCAATGAATAAGAATACTTAGAGCTTTTCCCATTTTTTGGGTACATAACTATGATGGAACTTCTTCATCAAACTACAATATTGTAAGAAAACTCACCCAGGCCTCTGCTTAGTTGAGTCTGTAAAAGCTCCTGTGTTGATGGGGCTCATGGCCATGGAAACATAAATAAGCTACATCACCACCGCAGTTGTAACGTAACAGCCAATATATGTACGTCTTTTTTAATCACAATAATAATGCAGACACTGACGACTACAATAGAGTAGTATCTTACAAATATAATGTACTATAATCTATTCAATGAGAAGCTAATATTAGCATTAGGCTAATACAAGCTACCAAAGTGGCTACGTTAGCAAAAGTTACATATTTCATGAAAATAACAAATCGTCCCCAAAGCAAAACAAATAATTACCTGTCCAACAGAAAGAGAGCGACCTCGGCATCACTTTTCAGCCCCTTCAGATCCCTCAGTTGTCTCCACCGCTGAAAAGCTACACCAATCTTTACTCTTGTTTGCCCTCTGGCTTTATCCAAAGCTTTTTTATTTGCAGCCTTCTCATCCTCCGGCTTTCTCTTCCTTGGCTTTTTCTGTGGCGCAGCCGTCACAAGTAACCGTGGAATCGGTACTTTGGGCTGTATTTGCTCCGCCATTGCTCAAAAATGAACGTTCTTCTGTAACTCGGTAGATCCGCAGCAAGAAGTGTGCTGAGTTTTCCGGCAACAGCGGCACATGAGGACGAGAGCACCGTGAACGCGCGCAGTGGGTAGGGGCGGGGGGGCGGGTGCAGAACTAGACCTGAAGGAATCTGATTGGATTTTGCCCTTCGTACCGAAATGCGCTGATTGGTCGAAGTTTTCTCAGTCCTGCAGCTGCCACAGAGGTCTGATTTTTTCCGCTCCTTTTTCTAAAGCCGTGTATTGATTCCTTTGACAATATAAGGACCATTTCACCCAGTATAACAGAACGTGCTTCTGAACAAGATTACCAACCCCAGCTTTATGTCAATGTAAACTGCTCCACCAGAAGCGGCTCGGCGCTCCGCTCCGCTAAAAATACGCGCCGGGTCTATTTCTTGACGGACGCCGCGCGACGAAGCATCAATTTCCACAGACCAAATGAGTGAAACAGGAAGTCAGGCGCAGAAAACACGAGAGTATCCGGTCAATTTTCAAAATAAAAACACCCATGAAAACTCCTGAGCGTATTTCACATCGCTGCAACAACATGACGTCAAGGTTTGTGGCCCCTGGCAGGTAGAGAAATCTTTTCTTTGTTTGTTGATGTCTTTATACCTCCAGTGTTTCCGCAAATTATCGCGTGACATCATGATCTCGCGATCCGTCAATTCCAGCTGCTCTGTGCGCGCCTCTATAGATACGCTTGCAGTGGACATTGACGCCCGGCACAGGACGGAGGAGTCCGTGCCACGGCCGGACCACGCACGCGACGGATCCATTGTACACCCATTCATTCCCTTTTGTCCCTCCCCCATATAGGAAAAGATGAAGTGGTGCAATTTGCATTAACATGACATGTTTCAGTAATCTCATGGGTAAGTAGTATTTCTTAAGTTTCACCACGCTGTTCTCATCTGCACATGGTGTTTGCTGACATGGCTACAACATGGTTAGATTGACTAAAACATTGCCTAAACTTCCCATACCAAAGTATGGCTAGGTTGGAAACATTTGTTTTTCCTTTCAGGCGTGCAGGGTTACGTGCTTGCTAGCTACCATTTCAAGATTGTTCGCCTATGGAAAGCTAGGAAACCTAATGATTTTGCGTGTCTCTCCATATCTCAATATACGTTCATGTCTTACCCAATGTACAGTTTCTCTATTAACACTATGTAAGAGTATGTACACCTCTTTGTACATCCAACCATCGAACACAGCCCCATTTGGCCATACATGAAAAATCTGCTTAAGCTTCCACTTTTCTATAGAAATATATACTTCCTACGGGCACTGCACTAGTAAAAACTAAGCACAAAAAGTAAGGAAATTTGTGTTTGGTAGATTATTTCTTTGTTGTAACAATGCTTCTTGACAATAAATCTTACACCGCTGGAAAGCCTGTTTATTTCCCCTTTAAATGGTGCCACATTTGTAAGGAACATGCATTTATGGGATGAGCAGCAGAGCTGAGTATGTGGGTTGCGCCCATGAAAAATTAGCCAAATCTTCTCTGCCAATGCAGAAATAATCTACCACATATTTCCTTACTTTTTGTGCTTAATCTATCTATATATATATATATATATATATATATATATATATATGTGTGTGTGTGTGTGTGTGTGTGTGTGTGTACATATATGTAGTTTTTTTTGTAAGTATATTTTATTTCAAGTACATTTTCGTGTTAATACTTGATGCTAATATATATTGAATATATATACAGTACAGGCCAAAAGTTTGGACACACCTTCTCATTCAATGCGTTTTCTTTATTTTCATGACTATTTACATTGTAGATTCTCACTGAAGGCATCAAAACTATGAATGAACACATGTGGAGTTATGTACTTAACAAAAAAAGGTGAAATAACTGAAAACATGTTTTATATTCTAGTTTCTTCAAAATAGCCACCCTTTTCTCTGATTACTGCTTTGCACACTCTTGGCATTCTCTCCATGAGCTTCAAGAGGTAGTCACCTGAAATGGTTTTCCGACAGTCTTGAAGGAGTTCCCAGAGGTGTTTAGCACTTGTTGGCCCCTTTGCCTTCACTCTGCGGTCCGGCTCACCCCAAACCATCTCCATTGGGTTCAGGTCCGGTGACTGTGGAGGCCAGGTCATCTGCCGCAGCACTCCATCACTCTCCTTCTTGGTCAAATAGCCCTTACACAGCCTGGAGGTGTGTTTGGGGTCATTGTCCTGTTGAAAAATAAATGATCGTCCAACTAAACGCAAACCAGATGGGATGGCATGTCGCTGCAGGATGCTGTGGTAGCCATGCTGGTTCAGTGTGCCTTCAATTTTGAATAAATCCCCAACAGTGTCACCAGCAAAACACCCCCACACCATCACACCTCCTCCTCCATGCTTCACAGTGGGAACCAGGCATGTGGAATCCATCCGTTCACCTTTTCTGCGTCTCACAAAGACACGACGGTTGGAACCAAAGATCTCAAATTTGGACTCATCAGACCAAAGCACAGATTTCCACTGGTCTAATGTCCATTCCTTGTGTTTCTTGGCCCAAACAAATCTCTTCTGCTTGTTGCCTCTCCTTAGCAGTGGTTTCCTAGCAGCTATTTGACCATGAAGGCCTGATTCGCGCAGTCTCCTCTTAACAGTTGTTCTAGAGATGGGTCTGCTGCTAGAACTCTGTGTGGCATTCATCTGGTCTCTGATCTGAGCTGCTGTTAACTTGCGATTTCTGAGGCTGGTGACTCGGATGAACTTATCCTCTTGGTCTTCCTTTCCTGGGTCGGTCCTCATGTGCGCCAGTTTCGTTGTAGCGCTTGATGGTTTTTGCGACTCCACTTGGGGACACATTTAAAGTTTTTGCAATTTTCCGGACTGACTGACCTTCATTTCTTAAAGTAATGATGGCCACTGGTTTTTCTTTAGTTAGCTGATTGGTTCTTGCCATAATATGAATTTTAACAGTTGTCCAATAGGGCTGTCGGCTGTGTATTAACGTGACTTCTGCACAACACAACTGATGGTCCCAACCCCATTGATAAAGCAAGAAATTCCACTAATTAACCCTGAGAAGGCACACCTGTGAAGTGAAAACCATTTCAGATGACTACCTCTTGAAGCTCATGGAGAGAATGCCAAGAGTGTGCAAAGCAGTAATCAGAGCAAAGGGTGGCTATTTTGAAGAAACTAGAATATAAAACATGTTTTCAGTTATTTCACCTTTTTTTGTTAAGTACGTAACTCCACATGTGTTCATTCATAGTTTTGATGCCTTCAGTGAGAATCTACAATGTAGTCATGAAAATAAAGAAAACGCATTGAATGAGAAGGTGTGTCCAAACTTTTGGCCTGTACTGTATATATATATATATATATAGAGAGAGAGAGAGAGAGAGAGAGAGAGAGAGAGAGAGAGAGATCGATTGATAGACAGACCGGCTCTCCAGCTTTAGCTGGAGATTTCAACTACTTTATGTACTGCTGGATGGTTTACTACATAATGATGCATCAGATGATTTATAGTATGTGTCAATAATTTTAATCTGTAGAGTAACAAACGTTATCACAAAAATGTAGAGGAGTCAAAAAGTGCAATGTTTGCCTTCAAAATGTGGTGGAGTAGAAGTAAAACGTAGCATAAAATGGAGATACTCAAGTTAATTACAAGTACGTCAAAACAGTACTTAAATAAATGTACTTTTTTTCATGAAAACTCTGTGACTTGGTCACATGTAGTTGTGTTCCCCACACAAACTCAAGGTGATAAATCAGTCTTTCAATCTTTAATATTTTATAATTATAATAAATCATCATTTAAATCATTTAATAAATCATCTTTATTCTTTACATGACACCTGACACCTGACTTGTATACAGACATTGTTTGTTGTTGTTCATTGTATTTTCCTTCATATAGTTATATACACACTTATTTTTTCACCTTCTTGTATGCATGTAATAGTTATATGTTTATTTTCACCTATGTTAGTTCAATTTCGCTGTCCTTGTTTTTAGCTGTATGACTCTTTCTGGCTTCCTGTTAATTGTTCTATGTTTATGTATACTGAGAACAACTTAAAACCAGAGTGAGATTCCTTGTATGTGTACACATATTTGGCCAATTAAGCTGATTCTGATTACTTATTATGAAGCAGTGAGTTGTCCTCAGAGGCTATACAGTTTTTTTGATCTCACAGATGTGTATTTCCTGCTCAAGGATGATAACATGTTTTTCCAGAGCGAAACAAACTTTTACACTCTATATTGGATGGGTTTGTAAAAGCAGAGGGTGTTTAAGGTGTTTAACTAATATCATGAGTTGTGTAATTAAGTGGGTACTTAAAAAAAAGGCCCTGGCAATAGTCCTGATAAAGGGCCTGTCTTGAATGAGTCAAACAAACTGAACCAGGATCAGTCTGTTTCATAAAAATACAGAGCTGATCAGAGCCTGAATTCATCAAAACGTCTCAGAGGAGGAAATCAGTCTGAACTGGACAAAAGTTCTCAGAGTGACACGTGTCTGGTTCTTCTTTTAGGATGAGTAAAACCTTTTATAAACTTTCCTAACGTGAAGTGACTCATGTCTCAGCTGAAATGTCTCAGAGCTGCAGAGGAATTTTAACCTGTCCACAGCTGCTGATGGAGCTCACACTGATCTTTATCTAAAAACACAATTTTGGGGTGAAGCGAATTTGACGGAAAATTAAATTACCTTTAAGGTATTGTTGCTCCTTAAAAAAAACTTAAACCATGCAGGTAATCTATTAAAGTAAGTCCACTGGTGCAGCAGACAGTCGCACCAAGTGGTCACTGTGAAAGGACTTTATCCAGGTAACTATTGGCAGTGTAGATGACAGAGTAAGTGGGCTGCTCAGTGATCTCACATGGTTCTCCATCCAAATTGACAGTAACAATGGGCAACAGTGGTGGAGAGTAATAAAGTAAATGTATTCTAGTGTCATACTGTACAGTTTTGATATCCTTGCACTTGAGCATTTATACTACTTTATGCCTCTATTCCATGACTTTACTAGCAGTAGTCCCACAGAGCACAGTATTAATGTTAAGATCATTTACTTCAATAAAAGTAGTAAACTTCCTCCACCACTGATGGACAATGTCTGAGTGATCAGAATGGAAAAAGACAGTAAGCTTGGTTAGTTAAAAGCATGCAGTATCATTCTGACTGTGTGTTTTAGTGTCCTACTTTACCTGGAGGAACCCAGATGTTCACAGATCTATGATACAGCAGCTTTTCATTATAAGAGATTTTTAACCTCTAGGGGGCACTACAATCCCTAAACAAAGTCACAGCATCATGCTTTGAGGTACCTACTATACTAAACCTCTGTCAGAAACAGAGCTGCCCACAGTTTTATATAAACCTGTATTGTTTTACTTTTGTCATTAAAGGGGTGTTGGAGCAATGTTGTTTTCTACTTCCATAAAGTTGTTGGACTTGTGAAAGACAGATAAAAAATAAAAGGTCAACATCTGTGCAGCAGAGTTTGAGATATCCAGGCTTCTAGCCCCTCATATCGGTAAAGCATCTCCAAACCTCCAGTTTGACGCACAGACTTTGAGTTATAAATTCATAGAAAATGAATTCCATTTTGTTTCCTACTATCCCTTTTACTTGGAACTGTGCAATACTTTTTTCAGTAACATAAAACCAATTTTGTAAATATGAAAGATTCGCAAAGCCTGAAATATTGGCATATAGCTCTGAATGCTATATATATTCAAAGAGTAACTTAAAAGTCCAGTGTGTAGGAATTAGGGCAACATATTGACAAAAATGGCACATAATAAGTAGGTTTTCTGTAGTGTGTAATCATCTGCAAACAAGAATCGTTGTGTTTTCGTTACCTTTGAATCAGTCATTTATATCTACATAGGGAGGGGGTCCACATCTACTTAAATCACCATGTTGACTGCCATGTTTCTACTGTAGCCCTGAACGGACAAACCAAACACTGGCTCTACATACGACCATTCACATTTTCACAAATTTGCATTTTCACATTGGCCACTGTTGTTAGAAGCCCATCTGCAACAAGCAGTATCAGAAAAACACCAATTTGTAATGTGAAGCTGCTTTATTAAGTGTTTTGACTGGTTTAAATCACCTGTGTGGATAATTTGGGTTGTTGTAAAAACCTCCTGAATGTCTGGATCTTATGTTATTACAGAAAAAAGGCGAGCACCAACTAGCATGTGGTTGACGAGCTGCCTGCAGAGTCCCCGACATGTCAAAAAGCATCCGAGATACAGTGATTTGTAACTGAAACTGCTTTATTTAGACCTCTGGGGATAATTCAGCTCCTGGTAAAATCTGCCTCAATGTCTGGATCAGAAAAAGGACGAGCACACATTAGGTCATCAGAGAAAAAGGGTGAGCATACAGTAACATGTTGTTGGCGAGCTGCCCGTCTCTGACATGCAAAACAGTGTCGAGAAAACACAACTTTAATGTGAAACTGCATAATTCATTGTTTCTACCAGTTTAAATCACCTGGTCTGTTTGTTTTGGAGAGGAAGGGATCTCTGTGGATAATTCAGCTCCCGGTAAAAACCGCTTGAACATTGAACACTGAAGGAATTCTAACCGGGAGAGGTTTCAGCTGGTCGCAATCTGCGATCCTCACTGACAGATGCCACTAAATCCCCCTAAATCATACAAACTTTTACCACCAGGTTAAAAATCACTGTTTCACTGACCTCTCTGGTTAAAAGTGTCGCCTGCGTGCTTGGTTGCACCTATAACCACATGCAACAGTGATGCACTGCAGCAAGGTGAGAAGTTAAACCACAGGAGGTGAGCAAAATCAAGATTTTCAGGGGATGCTTCATTACTTTTTTTTATTCTTTTTATCTATTTGAATGTAGGGAAGTATTTTTAGTGTGTGTATTCCTAATTGAAAGCTTGTTGTCATTCTCCAATATGCATGAACATAGCACTGTCTGGCATATATGTGAAAAGCTCTCTTTGTGCTCTTTGGCTTAGTCTTACATATTAACATGTAATGTCATACTGATGTGTTTTAATTTATATTGTACCTAATAATAAAAGAACAAATTAATATAAAGGTAACATCTCTTATGAAGACAAAATCAGTGCAGGATTTTTGGTATCGACTCCACTGAACATTTTGCTTGGTGCTTGTGAGCAAGTTAAGTACGTGCTATAGAAATATTTGAAATAATTATGAGTTTCTGCCAATTATCATCCTTAAAATCTGGACATTTTCTAGCCTTTGACCCAGAGAACTGAGTCACTCCAATCTATCTGCATCAAAGACTCTTGATTCAAAAGAGTAGTTCTGAAACAGAAATTTGCTTGTATCTTCACTCACATCATACATACTAACAGTATATACAGAATAGTAGGTGGATGTATTGTGCTTGACAAATGTATCACTGGCTTCATCTCATGCTCAATGCACAGAAAAGAATCTCCAAGAATAGCAAACCACCCTAGATAGAGAAGTAGGACGTGTGGTGGTGTGATTCTACAAAGGATCATGATTCCTCCTTCATTTTCTGTGAGGCCTTCATTTCATATCACGCATGGACAAATGGGATATTCTATGCCGTTACCTTGGAAACAGGCATGTATCTGGTCCCTGTGTTGCGAAGCAGGAGAAAATGATCCTTTATGTGCCTAGTAATGGCAGAAAAGCAGCATGGCTCTAATGTGCTATAATGTGTAATCTCTGTTTCACTGCTGCTGGTTACTGTGACTGCAGAGGGCAGAAAGCCTCAAACTGAATTAGTAAAAGATAGTAACCTGTTCATATGAATGGCAGTCAGAGCTTCATGAGTGACTTTGCAGAGGTCTTTTTTTTTTTTTATTAATGGAACTGATAACTGATTTAGTGTCACACTTCATCATCTTCATCACGATTTTAGCCATCCTGGCAGAAAGATTGAGCGTGCTTGTGCTTATAAATATTTATGGTTTGTTCCAGATGACTCTAAAGCTCCATATTCAGCAGCTTGTGAGAAAGCTAAAGATGGAATTGTTTATTTATTTATTTATTTTGCATCTCTGAGACCTAAACAATGCCTATCCTTTATAAATGAAGCAACATTATGCAACTTTTTCTGCCTTTGAATAACAACTTCAAAATCATTTTGATGGCACACTGACTTGTAATAGGACGAATGGCGCCTCTTTTATTGCCACCTGTTCTTGAACTATGTGACTTTGGTAGCATCACCTGGGAGAAACCCTTTTCGGCACTACGTCACATGCCACCAGCATGTTATCAGAAGAAACTCTTGCTTGGTATTTTCAGAACTTACTTCATAGCAAAGGCAAAGGACTGTTGTTATACAAATCCAAACTTCATACACTGGTAGCAATTCATAAATTATGCCTTGTAACTTAGCAAATTAGTGCATGGTTGTCTTTCTTTTAGCTGTGAGATAGATATAGTATATATGGTATAGAGACAGTGTAGAAAGTTTGCAATCTGACAGCAGAATGTACATCCCCACCAATGTCCAGTGTTTTCCGTACATTAATTTATTTGTGGTGGCCCACCAAAATATCAACTTCGACTGCCACATAGTAATATTCTTTACTTTTTTAAATTTAAAAATGGGAGCCAAGAATTAGCAAGGTAGCGCACCCTGTTGTTCTACCACCTCACTTGCTGCTGTTAGGAGACTAATTTACCAGGAGCAGAGTAAGCAACAGCCACAGAGACGGACTCTTAGTTAGTGGCAATATCAACTTGAATTCAGCCAGCGCAAACCCCTCCACCAAAACTGCACATTGTTAAAACACCAATTCTTGCATAATGTTAGTTTAACAATTGTGGTTTTGTTGCTAATTTATAAAGTAGAGCTACAGTTCTACCTCAATTAGGCCATTTAATTAGACTACTTACCTTGTCCCAGTATACAAGCAAGGGAGGGGCACTTTCAATTTTTCAATCAATCAATTTTATTTATAAAGCCCAATATCACAAATCACAATTTGCCTCAGAGGGCTTTACAGCATACAACATCCCTCTGTCCTTTGGACCCTCACAGCGGCTAAGGAAAAACTCCCCAAAAAAACCCCTTTAACGGGGAGAAAAAATGGTAGAAACCTCAGGAAGAGCGACTGAAGGAGGGATCCCTCTTCCAGGACGGACAGACGAGCAATAGATGTTGTACAGAACAGATCAATATAATGAATTAACAGTAATCCATATGACACAATGAGACATAAGGAGAAACAGATATTATATTAATAATATGATTATATATGTATGTGACAATAATGTTATGTGTATAATAGTCCAGGTATGACTAATAGTAGCAGCAGCAGTGGGAGGCATCAGGCAGGACCACGGCAGCAGCACAACACCACACACCATCCAGGCACAGCTGCGACACAAGTTAACCTGAGAGACAGTGGAGCACAAAGGCTCCGGAGAACAAGCCGAGTTAGTGACATGCAGTAGGCCCGGGTTAGAGAGATGCATTAACAGGACATGAATACTAGCAAGGGAGAGAGAGAAGGAGAGAAGGGGCTCGGTGTATTATAGAAGGTCCCCCGGCAGACTAGGCCTATGTCAGCCTAACTAGGGGCTGGTCCAAGACAAGCCTGAGCCAGCCCTAACTATAAGCTATATCAAAAAGGAAAGTCTTAAGTCTAGTCTTAAAAGTGGAGACGGTGTCTGCCTCCCGGACCGAAACAGGAAGCTGATTCCACAAAAGAGGAGCCTGATAGCTGAAGGCTCTGGCTCCTGTTCTACTTTTGGAGACTTTAGGGACCACGAGTAACCCTGCATTCTCAGAGCGCAGTGTTCTGGTGGGATAATAGGGCACTATGAGCTCTCTGAGATATGATGGAGCCTGATCATGTAGAGCTTTGTAAGTTAAGAGAAGGATCTTAAATTCAATTCTGGATTTTATAGGGAGCCAGTGCAGAGAAGCTAAAACAGGAGAAATATGATCTCGTTTCTTAGTTCCTGTCAGTACACGTGCCGCCGCGTTCTGGATTAGCTGGAGATTTTTCAGGCACTTATTAGAGCTACCTGATAATAGGGAATTACAGTAATCCAGCCTCGAGGTAACAAACGCATGGACCAATTTTTCTGCATCTTTTAGTGACAGGATAGGCCTAATTTTCGCAATATTACGCAGATGAAAAAATGCAGTCCGAGACGTTTGTTTTAAATGGGAGTTAAAAGACAAATCTTGATCAAATATTACGCCGAGGTTTCTTACGGTGGTGCTAGAGCCCAGAGCAATGCCATCCAGAGAAACTATGTCATCAGATAAAGAGTTTCTGAGCTGTTTGGGGCCAAGAACAATAACTTCAGTTTTGTCTGAATTTAACATCAGGAAATTGGTGCTCATCCAGGTCTTTATATCTTTAAGGCATTTCTGAAGTTTAGTTAATTGATCCGTTTCTTCTGGCTTTATCGATAAATACAACTGTGTATCATCCGCATAGCAATGGAAATTTATAGAGTGATTTCTAATGATGTTACCTAAGGGAAGCATATATAGCGTGAATAGAATTGGGCCGAGCACTGAACCTTGAGGTACTCCAAAACAAACTTTAGTACGTGAAGATGATTCATTATGAACGTGAACAAACTGAAAGCGATCGGATAAATAAGATTTAAACCAGCTTAGTGCAGAACCTTTAAGGCCAATTGAATGTTCCAGTCTCTGTAGCAGAATTTGATGGTCAATTGTGTCAAATGCGGCACTAAGATCTAGTAAAACAAGTACAGAGACGAGTCCTTGGTCTGAAGCAATCAGAAGATCATTTGTAATTTTAACTAGTGCTGTCTCGGTGCTATGATGCACTCTAAATCCTGACTGAAATTCCTCAAATAAATTATTATCATGGAGAAAGTCACACAGCTGGTCTGCGACTACTTTCTCAAGGATCTTTGAGAGAAAGGGAAGGTTGGATATTGGTCTATAGTTGGCTAACACCTCTGGATCCAATGTGGGCTTTTTTAACAGAGGTTTAATTACAGCTACCTTAAAAGACTGTGGTACATAGCCCGTTAATAAAGATATATTGATCATGTCTAATATGCAAGTGTTAACTAAAGGTAAGACTTCCTTAAGTAGCCTAGTTGGGATGGGGTCCAATAGACACGTTGATGACTTGGATGAAGAAATGATCGAGGTCAATTGTTGAATAGAAATCAGGGAGAAGCAATCTAAATACGTATCAGCACTTATAGCTGTATCTGAAGGCAGATTAGTACTGTTAGACGGCAGGAGGTCATGAATTTTGTCTCTAATAGTTACAATTTTGTCATTAAAAAAGCTCATAAAATCATTACTGCTAAGGGCTAAAGGAATACAAGGCTCAATAGAGCTGTGACTCTCTGTCAGCCTGGCTACAGTGCTGAAAAGAAACCTTGGGTTGTTCTTATTTTCTTCAATTAATGACGAGTAATAGTTTGCTCTGGCATTGCGGAGGGCTCTCCTATATGTTTTTAGACTGTCTAACCAGATTAAACGAGAATCTTCCAGTTTGGTTAATCGCCAATTCCTTTCAAATTTTCGCGACATTTGCTTTAATTTTCTAGTTTGGGAGTTATACCAGGGAGCAAACTTTCTTTGCTTTGCGAACTTCTTTTTAAGAGGTGCTACGGAGTCAAGAATTGTTCGCAGTGAGCCTGCAGTGCTGTCGACGAGATGATCAATTTGGGAGACTTTAAAGTCAGTACGGGAAACCTCACTTACAGAGGGTATTAAATTTAAATTTATTGACAGAAGTATGTAAGATTCTGCTACGATAGGTGGTGATATGCCCCCTTTCAGCTTGTTAGGACTGGGCCTTTTTCCTGTTGACCTATTGCATCACAGACGAAAGACAATCAAACAATCGACAGAAGTTAGCTACAGTTAACTAGTGGAAAACCGGGGCCATAGTGGACAACTTTACAGCTCTTCATCCATGCTGTATGCTTAACTCTTTCTATCTTCTCTGTTACGCATTCAATGCTAATCGACTTCCAGGTCAAAGCCTGGGGAGGAAACTGTGAAGCATGCGCAGAGTGCCTTGTCCAGTTTGGGCCCGATTGACTATATACATGCAGGAGTAATTAGACTCCTAATTGCATTATCTGAGTGTGCGCAACTTTGAGAAACTCAATTTAGTATGATTTCAGTCAGACTAACATGTTTACATGTATTTTATAAGTCCGGTTTTAGCCGGACTGAGACAATATATTGATTTTCTCTAATGTCATGTAAATGTTCTGAGTGTGGATCAAACAGACTGCTCAAGCCTCCTGCAGGGATTCGGTGGGGGCAGACTATGTAATTTTACATGTAATGGCCCAAATCTAAAATTGCAAAATTTGATTTCTCTGTTTTTGTGACTTTAAATCATTACTGAAGAAATAGTCTCTCCTCCGGCAGCTGTTGTTTTGATCTAGCGGTGAGATTGCAAAACTGAAACTTCTCCTGTGTGCCAAGCATGTAGGAGTACACACTTGACCCTAAGTTATTGCTTCAGATGTATTCCTATTATTTCACAGCATAGCTTCATGGATGACAATGACAGTCTCTTGGTTGGTCCACCACACTGGTGAAATATCTCAACAACCATTGGATAGATTGCTTTGAATTTAGAGTTAATTCACTGATTTTTGGTGAAACACCCACTGGATGGATTGCCATGAAGATTGGTACAGATATCCAGGTATGTACAGAGGTACAGATATGGTGCTAAGACGATGAAGCCTGATGACCTTGGTGATCCCCTGGCTTATAAGCAGTTTAAGGTTGTCACTTATCCAGGGAAGTATCTTAACACCTACTAAACGAATTGGCAGTAAATTTCATACGGATTTTCATGGTTCCCAGACGATTTATCTCAAGAACTTTTGTGGTCCTCTGACCTTTCCTCTAGCGCCACCACGAGGTTGACATTTGTGGTTTTGAATGAAATGTCTTGACAACTTTTAGATTGCTGTGACATTTGGTTCAGACATTAATGTTCCTCTTAAAATGAATTGTTATTGCTTTGATGGTTTATTTTATTGCCATCATCAGGTCATACTCTAATAGTGTCTAATACTTTGGTTTATGACCAAATATCTGCAAAACTAATGACATTTCCATCAGCCTCAGCTGTACCTCATGTTTAGTGCTAATTTGCAAAGGTCAGCATGCTAATGCAATGAACTAAAATGACAGACATGGTAAATATTACCTGCTGAACATTACCATATGCTAGCATTAGCCTGTAAGAAAAACTCCATTACATTTAAGATCCTACTTATGTAAATGAACAGAAGTATTATTGACAATCTAGTCTACTTAAAGCATCATTAGTAGAAGTACTCATGATGTAGAGTTTATTGTATCACAGCTATCATTAATAATATCATTACTTATAGATTACATAGGCAGCATTTAACGTGGAAGTATAGTATTGGCTAACTACTTTATAAACTGTTGCCCAGTTTAATAACTGTGTGTGTTTTGTATTTAAAATATTAATCCTAAAGTTACTAGTAGGCCTAACTTTTGCTGTGAAATTAAAGTTGTGGAGAAAATGTAATGCAGTGAAAGAATAGTAGTATAAATTTAAAGTACAAGAAGCTAAAAGTACTCAAGTAAATGTAACTGGTTAGTTTCAACCACGGATTTGTGACATACTGGGGGTTTCCGGGTTATGTTGTTCATGCTGACTATCTTAAAACACCCAATTAAGCTTTACTAACTAAATAAAGGTGCCTTTTAAAAAATCCCACATCATCATCATCATCACCACCACAATTGTTATTCTCATCTTCCTCTCCTTATCATCATCAACAGCAGCAGCAACAGGACTCCATTTCACAGAAAGAAAACACCCAACAACCGTTGTTATATTAATATATGTTTAATTCTTCTCCATTTTTATTATCATTATGTTTTATTTTCATATTTGCAAATCTTACAGGTCCTTTGTGCATGGACCTATCATCACGGCACACACATTGGCACAACAAGATTGTTCAGAAATAGATAAATTCTAATCACACTTTAATAGCTCACAATTTCATGACTTTTGCAAGGACTTGGGAAAGACATAACAATAACAAATTTGATCTTTTTTTTTCCTCTGCTGAAATCAGAATTTGTAGTATGATGTGCCAAAAAAAATAAAACATAATAGTAACATGGACATTCTCAATTCTCAAATAAACAAAGCATAAATAAAAAGGAACTTAACAACATGAGAGATAACCTTAAAAACATGAGATATAACTATAAGATGTGCAGCAGTTGAACAGAGCTCTGATGAGTGTGATGAGTTTCGCCATAAAGGTGCCTTTAGAGCACAACACTTCTCCCTAACATGAAATAAAATAATCTCTATCTTTAAATAAGAAACTGCTGACAATATAAAAATACATGGCATTGTACTGTAGTTCATTAAATAAACCAACAATTCATATATAAAATATTATATTGACGTGTATAAAAATATGCCTTACAACTTTTTGAAAAGGGTAACAGCCGTAAGCTTTTTGTCTGCCACTTCAGAACACACAGTCGACCACAAAATTCCAACATATGTACAAACAATCAACTAATAAGCAGTCAGAACGCCATTTTGATGAATAAAATGAACAGAAGCATCCAGGATCATATCCGTATGACTATTTTTTCTGACTTGACATATATATAAGATACTGTAAGATTCAAGCAGTACTTGATTGAAACACATACTCAAAAATAAATTAATAAAAAAAGAAATATTCTGTCAATTAGGTATGTTTATATCAGTGTATCTTTGGAGAGAGGGAGAGAGGACGGTGAGGGAGACACATTTTTCAAACATTTGTGTCACATCACCTGCGTAACAGTATTTCAGCCCACTGAGATCAGAACAAACACAGGCAGTGTCAGCTATCCTAAAGTAAAAAGGAAAATAAAATTCTACCAGAAAGCCAGGACAAGAGCCAGGGAATATAGAGATCATTCGGAGTAATACCGCTTGGATCACTGAGGCAGTTCACAGAGCATTAATGTGAGCATGCAGCATGTCACTGGACGACGCAGAGGACGTTGCTGCAACTGTTGAACATTCAGGCAGATGCTGCTGGACTGTGAGAGTGTGTGTGTCTTGCTTTTAGAGAGGACATGAATGTTAACTGGTGTGTGTTTTCCATAGGAAGTGGTTTATCCCTGCTACCTCCTGTCCAGGCAGTGTCTAGCACATGCTAAAGCCACCCCCTCTCCCTGTGCTCCTGCTCCTCTATCACCTCCTCCTCTTCCTCCTCCACCATCTTCTCCTCTTCCTCCAGGCTCAGAGCAATAGGACAGACTCATCCCTCACTCCCCATCGCATGGTAAAGTACCATCTTCACTGGCACGTGAGGGCACGGGTGTGCCGAGTTCATCCACGCACCAGCAGTGGCCACGCTGCATACCCTTGGAGGAGCGGCACTGTGTGAGATTAAAAGACAGAGAGGGAGATTTTTTGAAAGGGGAAGGAGGGTGGAGATTGATTGGGAGAGTGGGGAAAGGTGGTGAGGGAGAGAAGAGAGAGAAAATGATATGTCATCATAGCGCAGTACTGATTCTCTGAGCTCACAGCTGAGAGGCTCAGAGAGAAAAGTGTCAGTTATTCTCAGCCCCTTATGGTAACAGACAAATCTCTGGATGCACCGAACAGAAAGCTGCAGTGGAGTGCAGTTCTCAGGGATGCATACAGTACAGAGACACCAAGTTGGTGCAGCAAAGACACATTCTCACATCACACAAGAGCCAATAACGTTACATGTTTCATGATGCTTCAGGTGACTGTAACACTCTACCTGCTTTTTCCTGTAGAAGCCACGAGTGTCACAGTTGGGTATATAGATGTCACGGTCGGACTGGAAGATTGTCAGCTCGAGACCCCTCAGGACACTATTGAGCAGCTTGCGGCAGGGTGCCTGAAAACAACAACGCAGAGTGTGACTTCAAACATCACCAGAGGCAAAGAGGGAAGACCTGTCTTCATCTAAAGAGTGGCAGAGGCAAGCTGTGATCCCCCCTCAGGTGATTGTGTTGGCAGAAATCCTCTTTGATCACAACACATGTCGATGTGAATCACAAAGGATTTGCTACAGTGATGCAGCATCAGGGCCAGAAGCAGAGAATATGTATATATAGATATATACACATCATATGTCACACATTGTGTAACATTATATAACCATATTGTTACACAATCCTTTGGCTTTACAGGTCACTGAATGGTTTGAAGTGACTGTGCGTTTTTGTGTCACTTAAACTGTCATTTTGATCAATTATGTGGCTATTGTTGTTCCCACGATCACAACAACACACATTAGTTCAAATGCTGCAGATCACCCACCTTGCAAAGTGAGAAATCTGTGGCGGCAGCGGCCGACTTGAAACTTTCCTGATTCACATCATGCTCAATTAGTTCTGCCGCATAGCAGCACACACATCATGCACCATAATGCATGGCTTCAGGGCAGCGTGTGTACATGCCACTGCAACACCCCAGACAGCAGAGGATCTATGGTACTAACTCTCTGTAACACAATGCAGCTCGATGTACAACCCTCTCCATCACATATGATGTGTATTAACACAATCTTGCCACATAATGTGCTTTATATATTTCAGATTTTGGATCATTTAGGTGATGCTCCATTAGCTTCACCCATTAAAGACTGTAAAATAAGAGCATGAACTTACTTTTTCAATGTCACCACTGTGTGAGGGATGGGGACCTGAGAGGAAACGACACACCGGCATGAGAATCTGACATAAAACCGTCGTGGTTGTCAACATCAAACCACATCTAATGTCACATTTTACAATAAAAGCTGCATATATAATCTTTAGACAATCTTTGCATATTTTTGCACAAGACAGTACTGAGCAGTCACTCAGATGAGATCTATCCGGGGTGGTCATTCAACGAGAGACCTAATTTTCCATCACCATGTTTCCTTTTCAGATAGTTAATCGCAGTATCTCAGTTTGAACAGTAGATGGAGATCACCTCAATAAAAAGCAGCTTGATCAGGATGTAGGTGACACTGTGACAGTTTCACATTCATTCTTAAATCTCCACAGAGAGGCTGACTTCTAGGACAAATGATTGTCATGCACCCTGTCATTCAAATGGATGAAATATATGTACAAATCAAATAAACGCAGGGAAATGCATCTTCACTTACACACTGTTGCAGTACTCAGAGACTGAATAAAAGCTTGTTTTACGTGATTTGCAGTTATTTCTGATTATCAAATCACAGTCCTTTACAACAGGACTGTAATGACAAAAGACATTTTTATCGCAGTGACTCCAGAGGCACTGCTGAGCACTAGTGGATGCTTGAGGTCTGCAAATTCATCTGCGGTGCACAAATGCATCCAGGCTTAAATGTCACACACTAATTGGCCTTTTGTTTTGTTGGTGAGTGACACAGCATCACATGCAATTCACGGCACTTTAAATACAGTAACGTGTGGTGGCTGTGCCAATACACATGTCTCGCCTACCTGCAGTGTCCATGCACGTGTCTGTGTGCATTCGTAGGTGCATGCATGTGTGTGTGCATACGTGATTTCATGCACGTGTGCGCGTGTGTGTATACAGTATCTTACCTGTAGGGTGGGGCCTCTCAGTGGGACTTGTCCTGCTGTGCTTGGCGCAAATGCCCCTTCCCTGCAACAGAGCCTGGAGGGGGCTGTGCTCCCTTGGTGGGGGAACACAGCGGAGCCCCTTGGCACAGCTCAGGGTGTACACACCACAGGGCTCTCCCTGGGCCAACACTGACGTGCTGCCGGCAGCATTATGGTCCCTGGGGGGCCGACCTGCCCCCAGTGGATCCCTGCAGGAGGGACAGACCTTGAAGGGGCCCAAGCGGTTTGCCCCGGTCCATGATCCGCAGTGAGCAATCAGCAACAAGACAACGGTTGTTAAGTTAGAAAGGAAAGGCATTTTCTGTCCAGGTCTCAGGTTCTCCACTCTGTCCCTCTCTGTCAGTTAAATGTGGCTGATGCTATTTCTGGATGTATATTTCTCCCTCACTCTCACTCCCTTTCTCTCCCCTTTCCTCAGTCTTCTTCCCGTTTCTATACGGTAGCTTTCCTTGGTGCTTTGCCGGTTGAGTCCCCTGCAGTGCCAGAGGAGACAAATGGAGATCGAGAGAGACACAGCAAAGCACCAGCTTTTAAAGATCTGAAAGGCGGTGATAGAGAGTGAGTGAGTGAGGGAGAGAGAGAGAGCACAGTTATGACACCTTCAGGGGCTGGGACTCAGAGAGAGAGAGAGAGAGGGAGAGGGAGAGAATGAGAGGGAGGTGGCAGGGAGGGAGAGAGCAAGTGGGGGGGGGGGGGGGGGAGGGGGAGGGGGGGGATTATGTTCCTTTCAGAAATTATCAAAATCTCTCCACCCTTTCCTGCTATATACTAACACATACATCCAGCCTTCTCCTTCCACTCACGCTCAACGTTACAAATGCTCAAACACTTCGGCTCTTTGCACTTTCTTTCCAGTGTCAGAGACCTTTCTGGAATAGTATTTGCCATGGTAACAAATACAAATGTATATGTGCCTCCATCAACCTTGCCAATTCAATGCCATTTGCTACAATAAATACACAGCTGTATGATATCTCCTGCTTGGATCATGTAGAGAATATTTCCTGGAGAAACATGTAACACCACAGCTGAGATCTACACCTCTGTCTTTCTGTGTTATGAAGTAAAGTAATGTTATGAAGTGTAACATTACTTTATGTAACAAGTGAAACTGTGGCTCAGCATAATCAGATCACTGCTGAGTCAAGAAGGCTAATCCAGTCTTTAATAAGCAACTCAACTTCTAGATTATATTTCATCAGCTATCAGATATTAACTGACTTTGTATCAGATGTTAAAGTGTGAGGGCAACGAAGGAGTTTGCTCACCAGTTGTTTGAATTGGAAGAGTAATCATCTGGATAATTAGGAGGAGGAGGAGGAGGAGGAGGAGGAGGAGGAGGAGGAGGACTCACTTTTGCAGGAATGCACACCGACCAGCCCGAGCCAAGCTGCTAATAACGCAATCCATTGCTCCACTCAGCCAGCTGGGATTCTCTACACGGGTGCCATCTTCAAAAGATCACTACTGAGTCCTTGACCCATGACTTAACACATGACATTTGATCCGGCCATTCAGCTTCCATGTCTGGACAGTTCTGTGACAAAAAATGCAGGTTATTTGCTGTGTATATATTGATGTTGTCATCCTAAAATATATAAGGCATAACTTTTTTACTCTTCATTAAAGAAGTTCCTTTGTAACTACTGCAGTAGCCTGTGAAGAATTCACCAACCTCCAACACTGAGAAGTTTATAAACTTTGTATGTAAGCTTGTTAGGTTTCTGTGAGATTCAATGAGAAAATGTCCCAGAAAAATGTAAGGAAGTGTCCTCTATTATAACCACAATAACATTTACGGTATCAGCAATTCTATTTGTGCAAAATATTTGTTATTTTTATACTTTGACAACTGAGTAAGGATGCCCTACTTCCACACAGCACATTGTGGCACTGCAAGAATATATGTATGTATAAAAAGAGAAAATGAAGCAAAGCCGAGGCTCTGCACATGAAGATCACCGGTAGAATGTAGAGTCGGTAGAGTCTCATTGTCTCCTGTGTTATCTGACATTGCCTTGCTGCCATGGGTGCTCTGTGGACAGATGCAACATGAACATGATACCAAAAAAAGAACGCCTGCATAAGCAGAATTTGGATATTAATGTAACAATGCTGACTTGTACTGGAGCCTTTAAAATAAGCAGCACATATATGTACAGACACAAAATGTGCTGTGTGCAGTTTGCCTGACACTGGGTCTCATTCGCTCCTGCAGCAGTAATACAGACATAACAGAGCACACACAGACATACCCACTGGCCTGTACTTCCCACTGGAATTCGGGGCTACATAAGGCCACAATTTGCTTTGCCATCAGTGGCCTGTTGTTCTGATTAATCCTGGCATGGAGGGCAGAAATCACCTGCCGTCTTGTGTTCCCATCAGCTCGGAGCTAGTCTGTTTCCAGGACACACGTCAGAACAACGTGGGCTCTCTTTTCCACATTGCCCTTGGGGTATTAATTTTTCCTCCTCTAGCCATACAGTTTCTTCCTCCCCTCTGCCTCTCTGGCTCAATTATATCCCAGCTGGCTTGGAAGGTCGTTCTGCTCCCACTTCAACATAGCAACAAGAATCCACACAAAACCCTGTGGTGGGACACTGCTCTGTGGAGTAGTATACTCCTGACCTCTGTTAAGATGAAACTGTTTCAGGTTAGCGTCGTGAAACCAGTGGTGGCATGTAACTCAGTACATTTACTCTAGTACTGTTTTAAGGTACTTGTGCTTTCCTTGAATATTTCAATGGTATGCCACTTCTACTCCACAAAATTGTGGAGGCACTCTTTATTTCACTATATTTATTTGACAGCTTTAGTCACTTTGTAGATTCAGATTATAAGATATAAATGAACTCATTGTAGATAAGAGACCCAGCAACAACAGTATATAGAGTCGTAAGCTTCAGCTTTACTGGCTGCAAAATTAAATCAATGCACACATGAATAATCCAGAAATATAATATATACGATTCTGCATAGTGAACACTTTTACTGTTGATGTTTTAGCGTGATACTTTTACTCAAGTAAAGTGGGCCAAATTGGTCTCTCTCTCTCTCTCACACACACACACACACACACACACACACACACACACACACACACACACACACACACACAATCCGAGAGACAGGATTGGCTGAAAGCTTGTCACCATTTCTCAAAACTCGATGCGATTGGCTGTTTCAGTAACGAGGGTGTGATGTCACTGGGAAGCGCCGAACTCTAGTTTCCAAAGTTTTTATGAGGAGCTTTGGATAGCTGATGGACAAAAGTGAGTTTCTGTCGCAGTAGCCCCCTAGATAACAGGTAAGCGTTGATGATAATGACACCTATGATAAACCATTGCTCTTCGCTCCACTGTTAGCGATAGCCTTCCTGTTTGCGGAGCACCGAACCTCTGCTCCAAAGCAAAGAAGCTATCACGTTACCCGCTAATGTTGCTAACCCATGTTGAGCTTTGCAACTAAATTCGCCCCTCGTCGCCAACTGACAAACAAATACGTAGCTTTTTAAAATGTTATATCGGTAACACAAAGCTACAACCCGTTTTCAGGCAGCAGTTAAATATCTGGACATTCATGTTAGCTTAACTTAGATTAGCTTTACTGTTAGCACAGGTGCTATCTTGCAGAGCTTGACAACGTCAGATGTAAACAGTGGCACGCCCACCTTCCCCTCGTTGAGGCAGTTTTAACGTGTTCTGTTTTAATATTGGGTCGACTTCTGAGGGTGATTCCTACGTTTCCAGGGTCTTATGTTCCCCAGTTCTGCTTTCTCTCTATATAACACTGAAGACAATCTTGACATCTATCTCCCCTTTTGATTGAACGTTAAAAGATTTTCAACCTGAGACAACCAACCACAACCAACTGAACTGACGCTGTTCTAACACTTAAAAGCAACCATACTATATTTATCACCTATACTGGCAACCCGTTTGCGTCATTGTAGGTATACTGGATTGCATCTTATGCACCTTACTATTTACATCTTATTGTTAACCAGTTTTTATATTTTGAACCTTACTCTGAGATGTTTTTTTTTTATTAAACATCTTACTGTTAGCGAGTTTTTATAACTTGAACCTTAACATTATTCATAGCTAGTTTTTATATTTTTGCCCCTTACTGTTATCTAGTTTTATATTTAGTTTATATTTGATTATTGTATGTTATATTTGCTACATATTTGCTTTTTCTGCTGTGTTATTTTAGTCCCTGAATATTTGCATACTTTGTATCTGCACTCTAACTTTGTTTGCTTTTTGCTGCACAACAGTTTGCCTCAAGATAAAGTTATATCTTATCTTAAATATTTACACTGTAAACTTAAATTAATAGCCCGGGCTATTATTTGCTGAAATCACTTGAATTAACAGGTGTATTTTTGGGTTAGGTATTTATATGGGACAGGTCCTCAATTCCTTTCACACAAATCTGTTAATCAGCAAAGATGAAGAAAAACAATGTAAGTGTTTATTTATACCAGTATGAATATTATTTATTTAAAAATTAGACTTCAGATAATGTAATATCAATTATGAACCATTCATTTAATCTAGCAGACAGCAAATCAGAGAGAGAGTGAGTTACAACACCTTAGGGTAATGGCATGTGGCATACTGACATAACAACACTTTATACTGTTACAACAGTTCTCACAACTTGGATTAATTTTTATGAAAAACACCTTTGATTCTTTTGATCTGAGTACCCTTATTGACTAAGGGAATATGAATGACTTAAAGGGTAATCAAGGAATGGACACATAATTTGAGGTAGCCAACAACCCGGTTTTATACATCTGAAGAACTTCTATAAAAAATGAACTGCTTGGCAACCACACCAGGGGCCTCATATATAAACGTGGCATATGCACAGAAGGCGGCATATGTATGGAGTAAGACAACTTCCAAAAAGATGTATTCATGATTCTAACCATTCGTATTTGTAATGTTAAACATTTGTATGTCAGTAAAAAAGTTGTACACAAAATTCTGCTGTCATATGCGTGAGTCTGAGAAATTGTTTGGGTTAGGATTGTTTTCATGTGAGTATGAATCTAAAACATGTGAGTGCAAAGTCTTGTGAATACAACTCTACGACTACGAAGTCTTCACTGTGAATACGAATTCAAGTTTGTGGGTACGAGTAGAAAAGGGTTCAAATGACGTCACATAGGTCACAGGCAGGTCACAGGGGAAACTAATCGAACCCCGATTGCTCCGAAAGCGCATGCGCAGAAGCCAAAGATGCCTGCAAGCAGTGCACCCAGGGATGCTCGTGGGGATGCAAGTGAAGCATCACAGGTAAAGTCAATAACACATCCAATATTTATTTATTTATTTCATAAAATTGTACTGTTTTAAATAATATACAGTTTATGGACGTACAGACGCTTAGCTTGCAAGCTAACGACGTGCCGGTGACCCACAGTTAGACCCACTAGCATTAACGTTAGAAGTCGGCTTACCTAAAAAAAAAAAAAGAAAAAAAAAAAAGAAGTCGGCTTACCTGCAAAATATGAAAAAACTAAACTAATTTGAGATATAATGTTGACCAAAATACGGCTTTCATCGGTTTATAAATTGTGTCAATTGTTGTATATTTCTGCCCATCTTTTGCCTTACTGTAAGTTAAGTCCGGTTTCAGTTCTTCTTTGCTAACTCTGTTCTCGGTCTCGTGCATTTGTTTACAACGAAGTCAGTGGGGAGTCAAGTTTTTGGATGTGACGTCGTCACGTGACAGCTCAGAAGTGAGAAAGAGAAGAGAAGATGGCAAGCAGCACATCAAGCGAGTTGGTCCCTAAAAACACAACTTCTGCAGTTTGGCAGCATTTCGGGTTCCGACCAAATGACATGGGAGAGCCGGCGAATGTCGACGAGACTGTGTGCAAGATTTGCATGAAGACGGTGACAGTGAGTGAAAATGTAATGGAGCCAGATGTTTTCCTCTGATGTCGAGGGGTGCCCGAAAGTTCCTGTGCGTGTGCCACAAGCTCTCCATTTTCGGATATGCCTTGTTATTTTTAAAAAAAATTTTTTTTTAAGAACTTTATTTATAGTCTTTTTCAGATCACAAAACAATGAACATTTAACAACAAATCAACCCCACCCACCCACCCCTCCAAGGCCAAAGAGGAAAGAAAAATAAATAATAATAATATTAAAAAAAAAAATAAAAAAATTCTCACACACACTCACATTTTTGGATGCACCAAAGAAACAAGACATGGCAAAGACATGACGGGGACACCTTCAATCATGCGCACAGATCCAGCTGGTCATTTCATATATGTAAAGGTTATTGTGTTGGAGTGATGTCAACTTAAAGATATATTCTCAATAAACTCTATGAAGGGAGTCCAGGTTTGAATAAATCTATCCTTGCACCTGCTGCGACTATACCTCAGTTTCTCCAGTGGAATCATCGAAAGCACCTCCTTAATCCAATGTTTAAATGAGGGAGGTCTTGCCGACTTCCACTGCATGAGAATTAACCTCCGTGCCATCAGTGTTAAAAAAGCTATGGCATTGGACTGTAGAATAGTAAAATGTTCTTCTGAGGGTGTTGTCCCAAAGATGGCGATTACTGGATTAGGGTCTATGTTGACACCCCGTATGTGAGATATCGCTTCGAAAATTTTTGTCCAGAAACTGTTCAGAGACCTGCACGACCAAAACATATGACCCACCGTAGCTGGACTATGGCTGCATCTTGGACATTCAGGACTAATGTCAGGGTGTATTTTGGCCAGCTTCTCATTTGAATAGTGTAAACGATGCACAACTTTAAATTGAATAAGACCATGTCTTATGCAGAGAGATGTGGTATGTACGTTTCAAACTATTTTGCCATATCTCATCAGATAGTACAATGCCTAAATCTTCTTCCCATGCCAACTTGGTGCTTTCCCACGACGGTGGGTTGATGTCCTGTAACGCCTGGTAAATCTTGGATACCCTCCTCCTACCATTGGGATCCAGCTCCAGTATGACGTTCAGTACATTCTTAGGTGGTAAGTGAGGGAATGGGAAGTGTTTCTTAGTAAAGCTGCGCACCTGCAGGTATCTGAAGAAGTGGTTCTTAGGAATGCTATTGTTTTTCTGTAGTAACTCAAAAGAAGTAAATGTGCCATCTACAAAGAGATCCTTGAAGAACACCAACCCATTTCTGTGCCATACTTCAAAAGCAGTGTCAATCTGGGACGGGGGAAACATGTGGTTTCGTACCAAGGGAAGAAAATTAATTGCCTGGTTGAGATGAAAATGCTTCCTAAATTGTAGCCATATCTTAAGGGAATTTTTGATTACTGGTCCCAAGTTTTGGAGACTTAGATTGATGGGCAGGGGGCTACTTAGGATGGAGATTGGTGAAAGTAACGAATTAGATTAAAGTTCCATTGCAGCCCAGATTGGTCCCGCCTTGCTTTCATGCATCGAGATCCAGTAGTTCAGTTTGGAGATGTTAGCTGCCCAGTAATAAAATAAGAAGTTAGGCAGGCCCAATCCCCCTGCGCTCTTAGGCATCTCTAATGAGCTCCTCTTAATCCGTGGGGAAAAGGTGCCCCAGATAAAACTAGTAATATTACTGTTCAGTTGTTTAAACCATGATTTAGTTAGTAGGACCGGGATCATCTGAAACAAGTATAAAAAACGTGGTAGTACTGTCATTTTGATTGTGTTAACCCGGCCTGCTAACGTGATGGGGAGAGCTGACCATTTAAGGAAGTCCTGTTTAGTACGTTCTAACAATGCTTTGAAGTTGTGGTCATAGAGATCTTTATATAGTCGCGTAACATTTATTCCCAAGTAGGTGAAAATGTGTTCTTCTAATTTGAATGGAGAGCTGCTATAATCAGTGGATTTTGCTAGTTGATTTATTGGAAAAAGCAAACTTTTTGATAAATTAAGACTGTACCCTGATAGTCTTCCAAATTGTTCTAGTGTGTGTATGAGTTTGGGGATTGATTCCACTGGATTTGATATATACAGTAAGAGATCATCTGCATATAGTGATACTTTATGGACTATTTGGTTTCTAGTAATACCTGCAATGCACTGTTGCATTCTCAAGGATGTAGCAAGTGGTTCAATGGCTAGATTGAATAAAAATGGTGAGAGGCAACATCCTTGCCGGGTACCTCTATGTAGCCTAAAATAATCGGATCTGATGGAGTTTTTGCGTACTGAAGCTGTTGGCGAAGTGTATAATATCTTAATCAATGAGGTAAATGAGGTGCCAAATCCAAATTTCTCAAGCACCATAAATAAATAATCCCACTCAACCCGGTCAAAGGCCTTCTCTGCATCAAGTGAGAGCACAACCTCCGCCTGCCGGGTTGAGTGGGAAGAATAAAGCACATTGAACAGACGCCTCATATTATAAAACGACTGCCGACCTGGTATAAAACCTGTTTGATCAGGGTCGATAATTTTTGGTATCACTGTTTCTAGGCGACGCGAAAGAACTTTTGTGAGAATCTTGTAATCACAACACAACAAGCTAATTGGACGATATGAACCACAGTCCAATGGATCTCTACCTTTCTTCAATAGAACGGATATAGTGGCCTGAGTCATGGTGAGAGGCAATTTCCTGTCTGAAGTAATTTCCTGGAACAATAAGCATAAAAAAGGTGCCAGTTTGGATATAAATGCCTTGTAAAATTCTACAGGAAATCCGTCGGGGCCAGGAGTCTTTCCGTTTTGCATGGATCTTATTGCCTGTGTTATCTCCTCAGTCGTTATGGGGGCATCTAGCATATCTTTGTCCTCTGCAGTAATTTGTGGTAATGTTAGGTCGTCTAAGAAGTCCTGAATATTAGTAGCATTTGTGGAGGCCTGTGATCTGTAAAGTTCAGTATAATATGCTTTAAAACAATCATTTATGGTTTGTGGATGTGAAGAAGTTGAACCTGACGAAACGCGAATTTCAGGAATTGCGCTTTGCGCTGTTGTTTGTTTAAGTTGATGACACAGTAATTTTCCTGCCCTCTCACCATGTTCATAGTATGTTTGTCTTGTTTTGAGCATCATCCGTTCAGTCTGTCTTATAGACAGGTTATCAAATTCTGTTTGTAACAACAACTGTTCCTTGAAACGTTCTGGTGTGGAGTTATTGGCCAGTTGATTGTCTATATTCAATATTTGTTGGTTCAGTTCCATAAGGCGTTTATTTCGTTCTCTTTTCCTATAACTCGCATATGAGATAATCTGACCCCTGAGATATGCCTTAAGTGACTCCCATATGGTAGCATACGACATTCCTGGGGTAGTGTTTGTCAAAAGAAAGAAGTCTATTTGATCAGCGATAAATTTTTCAAATGATGTCTGTGCTAGTAACAGCGGGTCAAGTTGCCATGAGCGCTGGGGTATAGAGCTGTTTGGAAATGACATGTACAGCTGTACAGGACAGTGATCAGAAATTATTATACTGTGATATCTGCTATCAGTTACAAAGGACATTGCTCTATAATCAATTAGAAAAAAGTCAATTCTAGTATATGAAAGATGAACTGGTGAATAAAAAGAGAACTGTCTGGCAGAGGGGTTGGTGTGTCTCCAAGGATCGTATAATCTATAGGACTGCATGAAAGATAAAATTAGTGCACTCGACTTTGACACATTCCTGCTTTGTTTAGGATTAGATTTGTCTAAGGCTGGCTGTAGCGTGCAGTTAAAGTCTCCCCCTAATATCAACAAATGCGAATTAAGGTCTGGGAGTTTTCCCAGGAGGTTAGAGAAAAACTGAGGGTTATCCCAGTTAGGGCCATAGAGATTGACGAGTGCCACTAAGTTACCATATAGCTTTCCTGTCACTATAATGAACCGGCCCTTGTCACCTGGTATAGTACTGATTGGTGTAAAAGGAACATCTTTCCTAATCAGTATTGCAGCCCCCCTAGATCTGTCTCCATAGTCTGAATGAAATATCTGCCCAATCCACCGTTTCTTCAATTTATTATGTTCATCACTTCGGAGGTGTGTCTCTTGGACGTACATAATGTCTGAACCTAATGATTTCAGGTGTGTAAGAACCCTATGGCGCTTAATAAAATGCTGGATCCCTTTAATATTCCAACTAACGAATCTTATTGAACCCTGAGTGTTTGTTGTTGTTATCTTGATACCTTGTGCAGAAGTGTGATTGTACGACCAGCTGGGCTAGCTCAAATAAAATACATGACCCCAACATGTCAACAGACGTTAAAAATATGTACAAACGTGAGTGTTTCTCATTAGACAAAAGTATACAAACCAAAATAACAAAAAAAAGGCCTTGAAACCCTGTGCTGACCTGTTCTAACACCCAGGTCGCTCTAGCCTCTCCTAACGCTAGGCTAAGTCCCCCCATAGGTACGATGGGTTAACACTAAACAATCCACTAAGAACTCCAGAACAAAAAGACCACAGTTATCGCACTCAAGGAGAATTATAGATAAATAAACAATTGTGATAGTAAGTAATTAAGATTGGTAAATAGAAAAGAGAAGTAAAATAAATAGTTAGATAGACTACATGTGGGTGGTCTGGTAGAAGCAATAATACGAAGTGACCGGTGATGGTAGCCCATCTGACAAAATTAGGTAAATATAAAAAAAATAAATAAAATAAATATGTATTAAGATAACATTGCACAATGCATGTATCTTAGGGTACACATCCTCTCTCTTCCATACCCCCACAAACGCACAATATCCACCTTCTCACACACATACACACACACACACACACACACACACACACACACACACACACACACACACACACACACACACACTTGGCGCATATCAGGGAGGCCCACATAGTGGGGCTTGGATGTTTAATAATCCACGTAAACACTCACACGCGCGCTCCACACGCACACACGCAGGCACGCACACACACGGAGAGATAGAGAGAAAAAAAAAAAAAAAAAGCCAGATAATGGCACACAGTAATATAATTAGCGACATAGTTTTGAGAGTGTGAGATATGATAACAAAGCTGATAGTGGACTACAAATTCTGGGCAAAGTTTGGTTTACCAACTAACAGAGAACAACACCTGTAACATTCCAATAAATGTCCACGACTTCACCATATCCTCCTGATTGTGACTGTCACTCACTGCGAGAAGCCCCCTGTGTGGGGATGTTCTTTGAGATGTAAGCCTGTGCTTCTTCTGGTGTGGAAAAAATCCGCTCCTGGTTGTTATGGGTGATCCTGAGACGAGCCGGGTAGAGGATGCCATATCTAACTCCTTCCAGCCCTCGGAGTTGTTGTCTCCCCGCGTTGTATCCTGCTCGGGCTCTGGCCACCCGTGTGGTGTAATCTGGGTAGACAGAGATGGTCATCCCGTCCACCTTGACCTGCTGCTTCACCCTGGCCAGGCGAAGGATGTTGGCACAGTCCTGGAAGTAGTGGAGGCGAGCCACGATGACGTGCGGTTGGCCTCCCCGTCTTGGTGCGGGCTGCAGTGAGCGATGGGATCTATCCAATACCGGGGCCTCCTCCAGGTCAAATGCCTTCTGAAGAAGCGCTGAAACCGCGGTGGTGGAGCTGTCGCGGCTCTCTGGCACTCCCACAATCCTGACATTGTTCCTCCCTGCTCTCGCCTCCAGGTCCTCACATTTATTTTGTAATGACTCCGACTGCGTCTGGAGATGTTTGACCTCGCGCTGTAATGCCACGATGTCATCTGTGCATGTGGACAGGCTCTTCTCCATATCGGTCGTGGTATTTTTTAGCAAGGCTAGCTCTTTAGCAACTGAGGTCTGGTAGGATTGCAGTTCAGTTTTTACCGTGTTTATGTCTCCTTGAAGCCCTGCCATTTCCCTCTCCAGCACCTCTCTGATTTCCAGCTTGATAATATGACCGATATCCTCGCGTATAGGGATGGGTATCGTTAAGATTTTTATGAATCCGATTCCAATTTCGGTTCTGCTTATCGATTCCGATTCCTTATTTCGATTCCAAAACAGTAAAAAAATAGAAGGTCAATTGTTTATTTAACAAAAGTAACTTTATTCCTTTACCTTTTAAGAAAATGGTAAACAAAATAAAATCCTGTCTGAGCAGCATTAGTGCTGAAATACTAAACTCCATTGCATTCACTGCAACACAGCAAATAAACCTCAAGAAATAAAGTGCATTCAGTAAATAACAGCTGTTTACAATCAGTAAATATCCCAGAGAAATAAACTGTGAAATAAAAATTAAAGTGCATCCCGTGGTGCACTGTACATTCTGCACACAAGTCAAGTCATGTCTGAGCAGCAATGAGGTTAACAGCTACTTAAAATAAAAGTAAAACATCCATGAGAAATAAAAATAAAGTGCATCCCGTGGTGCACATTCTGCACATATATCATGTCCAAGCTGCACTGAGGGCAAATTGCATCTAAAGTCTATTCAGTGCATTTTAGCTGTTTGCAACCAAAAAACAAAATCAGAAATAACCCCACAAAAGTTTGTTTTAAAGTGTCCAACTCAACAGTTCTTGTTAAGAAAAATCAGCATATCAGCCTTTTCTGGTAGTATGCGTGATCTCTCTGCGCAAATGGTGTCTCCAGCGGTGGAGAAAACCCTCTCGCTAGGGGTTGAAGATGCCTGTACACACAAATACGAAAAGGCTACCTCTGATAGAGATGGGTATGTGGCTCTGTTGTTCCACCACCAGGCGGCAGGGTCATCAGACATCAGCAGTGGTGGTATCTCTTGGTACATCTTCAGCTCTGTCTCAATTTGGTGCTGGATGGATGTGGTTCTGCTTGACAGGATTTCAATTTTCAGGTTGTCTTCATGAGCAAAAAGCTCCTCCAGTGGAGACTTTGTAGCCCTCTTGCAGGGAGGTGGCGTGTTCTCCTCTTCCTCACTCTGCTCTCCTTCTTCTTCCTGATTCTCTCTTTCATCCTTCCCATCTGACAGCATCACACCATCTTCTCCACAGTGCTGCTCTGTTGGCTGCTCAGACTCAGTCGACTTTCCTGCCATCATCTTCTCCTTGACCCGCTGCCATATAGTGCTGTCCTCCACAGTGTGTTTGAAACGTGGGTCTACTGCAGTGGCCTCTTCAAGAAAACTTCTGATGTCATCATTTTGGTACCGCTTTGACATGTTTCCCCAGACAGCCTGCCTAAGGGTGGATGCAAAAACGGTGTCTTCTTCTCTCACAGTGTAATGCGTCTCAAGTTTCTTCAGAATTGGCAGGATCTGACTGCATGTAGGACTTGTTTCAGATGAAACACAGAGTGTGGATGTGTACAACACTTTCATCAGATGTATGAACTCCTCTGCCTTTCTGAAGTCTTAATCTGTCAGTCGAAGAAGCCGGTCCCTCTCCAATGGCTTCTTCAGACGGTGATCATGGTAGGCTGCCTGAATTGCAGGAAATTGCTCGAGGAATCGTTCCATCATCATGTAGAGGGAGTTCCAACGCGTCCTAACATCAAGGATCAGGGCATGCTGAGGCAGATCTACAGTATGACACAAACAGAAAATCACAGGAAAATAGATTTATTATTATTCTGCACAAATTAATTAGCTGTTCTGTAAGACAAACTCAGAGGGATACTTACTGAGGATTTTTTGTTTCTCTTTGAGCACGATCTTTGCCATGGATGACCTCTTCATCCAGACCACAGCATCTCTGATCTTGGCCGTCCATTTCGCCACTGATGGAACAGAGTACACACTTTGTGCTCCCAGATTTAGTGTGTG
This sequence comes from Cephalopholis sonnerati, assembly GCA_019142605.1. Classification (NCBI taxonomy): domain Eukaryota; kingdom Metazoa; phylum Chordata; class Actinopteri; order Perciformes; family Serranidae; genus Cephalopholis; species Cephalopholis sonnerati. The sequence continues at coordinate 3,214,252 of JAGQAX010000011.1, read as the reverse complement.
TGCAAAACAGGCTAGCTTTATGAATTGTAGCCTTTTTATTGCCACATTCATGTTTGTTGCATTATCAACAGTGACAGCTGTGATTTTGTTGATTATGCCAAATTCTTGCAAAATGTCACTAATCTCTTCAGCCACTGCTGGTCCTGTTTGAGATGTGTAGACTGCTTTTGTTCTGAGAACTTTCTGTTTCATCTTTCCCTCAACAACGTAGTGTGCTGTTACTGTAAGATAGTGATCTTGGGTCAAGCTTGTCCAGCCGTCACTGGTTATGGCAACTTTGCTGACATCATTGAGCTCAGATATAATGTTTGACTTTTCCACCTTGTACCAGGCAGGAATTAAATGATTTGCCAAAATATCTCTGGAGGGAGGTGTGTAGTTTGCATTCAGGGCTCTGGTCATCTCCCTGCAAAGAAAGATTCATCATAACAGTTACTATTACTGTACAAGTTTTCTAGCATCAAATCTTTTATTTTATTCTTCAAACTTAAACCTCATCCATTTCCAACCTAAATCACATTGTTTTGTTGTTAGGAAATCAGTAATAAAGTGTGGCAGTGGCAGAAATACACAATTGCAAGAGCTGAAAATATTTTAAATTAATAGAAAATGCCTGTATTGTGTTTATTTTATTTTATAGATTCGTTTTGAATTAATTTTGAACAAGGTCATTCGTTTTATAGTTGATATGTAATTGACATTTGCAGGGGAAAATAGCCTACACAATACGAAATACGGTATTTTTGCCACATGATTCAGGATGGAAATAGGCGACATTACGTTATTTAACTTACCTGAATGACGGAGACTCGACGACCGAGAAAGGATGTAGTCCCTTGACTACAAACTTTGTTACCGCACGGTGACACTCCTCAGTTTTCTCCTTTGTCAGCCTCTTTTTCGCCAACGTGAACGGTGTCTCTGTTGGGGCTGCTGGCAAGGTGCTAACGCTGCTTGTAGCAACATTCGCACTGGCTGTGTCGGGTGTTGACGACCGCAGTACATCAAACACTGTACAGTCTTTCAGGTCGATGCCATGCAGTCGTAAATGCTTCGTCAAATTTGACGTACAACCTGTCTTGCAGCTTATTAGTTTCTGACATATGTTGCACTTTCCTTTTTCATCTCTTTGTCTTTCAAAATGAAGCCACACTTTAGAGCGTTTTCCATGGTCCATCATGCATAGTTAGCCCGGTTAGCCACAGCATTTCCCTCTTGTTTCTCCGGTGTTTTTTTTTTCCCTCCGGCGTGTTGAAGTCAGCGTGAATGCGTGACGTAGTTACGTAACAGACAGGTCGTGACTCCTGGGAGACAGGTCCTGGCAGACACATAGCCATTGTAAAAAAGGTTACAAGTGCGTCCAAGAACCGATAAGCAGAACCGAAAGTAAATATTTTTTATGGGTACCCAGTACCTGCCGTTTTTGATTCGGTTCCTACTTGGAACCGAATTTCGGTACCCAACCCTACTCGCGTAGCGACGTAAGAAGCTCGCGCCTGAAAGTCTCCGTGGCTATCGCTGAGGTCATGTCGATGGGTGTCGGGTCAACACTCGCAGGCGGGGGTGAGCCGGAGGTGCTGGGCCTCGGTGCAGGTGGGGCGGCGTTGCGGTTTTTTTGCCCTCTACTAGCCATGTCTTCTCACACAGATGTTTGTAGGAACGTATATCTAATCGTAAAACAAATCAAAAAGCCAAAATTTGCTCCAACTGGTGCTATTTTAACGTTTTTGGCACGAAGGTTCTGGAGATCTTCCACACACACGTCTACTCCATAGCCTGCGCACTAGCGCCCCCCTATGCCTTGTTATTTATTGTTCTGTTTTTCTTACATGATTAGCCCTAGTGCTGGATGCTGTAGAGCTGTGCTTTTAATTTATTTGATTTACGTTGATAGGTTCTAAAAATAAACCAACGGACAGTACCCGTTGCAGTCTTGGTATACGCTGTATAGCACACATTTTCGTTACTGCTTTTGTTATTTATTGTTACTTTTTTATTATTTGACAAGCCTATAAGTATTGGATGCTATAGGGCTGTATTTTATAAATTTTATAAATTGTTTTTGCTTGGTTTATTATTATTAGGGACGGAGCTGAAAGGAGCCCAAAGGCAAGGAACCTATTGTTTTTGCTTGGTTTATTAGGGACCGAGCCGAAGGCAAGGGCTCCAAAGGAGCCCATGCCGAAGGCAAGGAACCTATTGTTTTTGCTGCGTTTATTATTATTAGGGACCGAGCCAAAGCTTTTTTTATCCAAATTTTTATCCAAATTTTCAGACTATTTCATGGTCACAAACATCCATTAGGTTAACAGTGGAGAAACACACACATAACCACAAACACACAGCTGGAGCTACAGGCCACAACGAGCAGGTTAGGGGCAACAAGCAAGGGGCTAGGGGCAAGGGGCAAGGGGAGATGGGCAAGGGGTGACGTGCAAGGGGCGATGGGCGTGGGTGCGAGGTCCCGTTCAATGCTGCTTGCAGCTTTAATTAGGGACCGAGCCCGTAGGGCAAGGACCCTATTGAAATTGCACCGCACAAAATCAGGAAATGAGCCGGTCAGAGGGTCCTACAGCGCTCCACGTCGAGAAAAGTCATCGCCAAAGGCGACGACCTAAATCCTCATTGCATTCTGAGCGCAGGGATATATAGTGTCGTCGCCGAAGTGTTTTATTAGGGACCGAGCCCGAAGGGCAAGGTCCCTATTGTTTTTGCTGCGTTTATTATTATTATTATTATTATTATTAGGGACCGAGCCGAAAGGCAAGGGCTCCACAGGAGCCCTTGCCGAAGGCAAGGAACCTATTGTTTTTGCTTCGTTTATTATTATTATTATTATTATTATTATTCTTTCTTTCTCCCGCTCCGTTGCGCCCAATTTTGACCCCCTAAACATGCTCGAAAACTCACCAAAATTGGCATGCTGGTGCAAAAAGTGCGAGAGACGGGGTTTATGCACAAATGAAGACAATCAAGCTCTCTAGCGCCACCTAGAAACACAAAAAACGTCGCTACGGCCCGTAGGAATGTCGTAGAAAGATCAAGCCAAAACTGGCTCGTTCGTCTTGTCAAGACCTACAAATCACGCGCTGGTACCCCTGACCTAAACCAAACAGGAAATGAGCTATTTGCCCTTTCACAGTAAAATTTGCCTGAAAATGAGCCTTCTTCAAAAAATATCTTCTTCGAGGGCGTTTGTCGTAGCAACGTGAACGGCGCACAGGGTGATAGATCACACCCTGGGGAACAAAAGTTCTGTACAACTTTTTCATTACTGGCCCGGTTTTGATTCTATTGGGTCTGAAAGGTGACAACGCACACGCATCCTGAACAGCAAAATACTTCATAAATCCAGCATACATGCTCCAATCTTCCCAAAAAATCACAGGATCGACGACAGTCACGTCCTGAACACATCCATTTGTCAATATTTGGGATTACATATAGCGCAACCTACTGGCAACAGGAAGTTCATTTTTTTGACGTACTTTTCCTCACAAAAACACCGACTACTGCTCGTAGGAATCACGTAGAAAGATCAAACCAAAACTGGCTTGTTTGTCTCATCAAGACCTACAAATCATACGCTGATACCCTCGACCTAAACCCAACAGGAAGTGAGATATTTGCACTTTAACGATCGTCTTTTCAAAATATTATCTCCGCCGAAATAGTGTATTGCCTACAGCTTAAAAGCAGCTCAACATGTTCGCGCCGTTCTTAGAATTCCAGCGATGTCTTCGGTTTTTTTGTAGCTTTTACCGTTCTTGAGTTTTTCACCTAAACGCACCGCGAGTTCATTGTCACTTTCCAAGGAGTCTCTGTGAGACGGGAGTAATATGAGCTGCAGCAGCGGGTGACGTCACCAGCCACAGCGCTGAGCTGCTGTGAAAAGTCTCCCAAAAAACGCTTAAAATAGCGATCACGGGCCAATCTTTGACTTACACACACCACTTTTGCAAGAAAGTAGTAGAGATTTTTTTCCTCCTTCAGAAAGGTGTCTTCTTTTAACACTGACAGCCTCAGAATTTGAACACTTCGCCTCCGAAGACACTGAGTACTAACCGTGTGTCCCATCCGCTCCAATACAGTCTCTCACCGCTGATCGCAGGGGAAACGCTGAACTGCCTTCATGTTTAACTGCTCTCATTTCCACATTTCTGCATCACAACGATCACCAAACTCTCCTGGTCGTCCTCATCTATCCATTTCATTCTGTTTAAACGCTGTGCTCACACAGCCATGTTAAAACGTGTGTGTTGTTGGCAGCAGACTGAAGACAATGCAGTGTCACTGTGCTTTAGAGATGTGTGGTGTGTTTCATTTAATGTACCTGTAAGAACCGATGACCGGCCCGTCCTGAACACAGCCATGTGTTTGGGGATACCGCCACCTATTGGCAACAGGCAGTACATCTTTTCACAGACTTTTTTTGCTTTCCCCAAACTTTACATGCTATGGTTTGTATGTCATGCACAACCTCGTGACCAATCACTGGTGCATTTTTTTTTTTTTTTCACACTTTCACATATCAGACCTCACATTAAGTGTACCGCCACAGCACAGGAAATAGTTTATAACTCCAGCATACATGCTTCAATTTTCCCCAAACTTCACAGCATTGATAACAGTCCCCCCTGAACACATTCGTGTGTACATATTTGTTGGAATTACGCATAACGCCACCTACTTGTAACACAAAATGCATATGTTCAGACTATTTCACGGTGACAAACATCAGTTAGGTCGACGGCGAAGAAACACACACACGTAACCGCAAACGCACGGCCAGAGCTACGGCCCGCAACGAGCAGCGGGTTAGTGGCGACGGGCAAGGGGCCGGGGGCCGGGGGGCAAGGGGAGACGGGCCAGGGCCGGCGGGCGGGGGCCGACGGGCGCGGGGGCGAGGTCCCGTTAAACGCTGCTCGCAGCTTTAATTATTATTATTCTTTCTTTCTCCCGTTCCGTTGCGCTCATTTTTGACCCCCTAAACATGCTCGAAAACTCACCAAAATTGGCATGCTGGTCCAAAAAGTGACACAGATGGAGATTATTCAGAAATGAAGACGCAAAAGCTCTCTAGCGCCACCTAGAAACACAAAAAACGTCGCTACGGCCCGTAGGAATGTCGTAGAAAGATCAAACCAAAACTGGCTCGTTCATCTCATCAAGACCTACAAATCACGCGCTGACACCCCTGACCTAAACCCAACAGGAAATGAGTTATTTGATCTTTCACAGTAAAAATTAGCCTTTTTCAAAAAATATCTTCTCCGAGGGCGTTTATCGTAGCAACCTGAACGACGCACAGGGTGATAGATCACACCCTGGGGCAAAAAAGTACTGTACAACTTTTTCATTACTGGCCCGGTTCTGATTCTATTGGGTCCGAAAGGTGACAACGCACACGCATCCTGAACAGCAAAATACTTCATAAATCCAGCATACATGCTCCAATCTTCCCAAAAAATCACAGGATCGACGACAGTCATGTCCTGAACACATCCATTTGTCAATATTTGGGATTACATATAGCGCAACCTACTGGCAACAGGAACTTCATTTTTTTGACGCACTTTTCCTCACAAAAACACCAACTACTGCTCGTAGGAATCACGTAGAAAGATCAAACCAAAACTGGCTTGTTTGTCTCATCAAGACCTACAAATCATACGCTGATACCCTCGACCTAAACCCAACAGGAAGTGAGATATTTGCACTTTAACGATCGTCTTTTCAAAATATTATCTCCGCCGAAATAGTGTATTGCCTACAGCTTAAAAGCAGCTCAACATGTTCGCGCCGTTCTTAGAATTCCAGCGATGTCTTCGGTTTTTTTGTAGCTTTTACCGTTCTTGAGTTTTTCACCTAAACGCACCGCGAGTTCATTGTCACTTTCCAATGTGTGTCTGTGAGACGGGAGTAATATGAGCTGCAGCAGCGGGTGACGTCACCAGCCACAGCGCTGAGCGGCTGTGAAACTCTCCCAAAAAACGCTTAAAATAGCGATCACGGGCCAATCTTTGACCTACACACACCATTTTTGCAAGAAAGTAGTAGAGATTTTTTTCCTCCTTCAGAAAAGTGTCTGCTTTTAACACTGACAGCCTCAGAATTTGAACACTGCGCCTCCAAAGACACTGACTACTCACCGTGTGTCCCATCCGCTCCAATACAGTCTCTCACCGCTGATCGCAGGGGAAACGCTGAACTGCCTTCATGTTTAACTGCTCTCATTTCCACATTTCTGCATCACAACGATCACCATACTCTCCTGGTCGTCCTCATCTATCCATTTCATTCTCTTTAAACGCTGTACTCACACGTGTTTATAACGTGTGTGTTGTTGGCAGCAGACTGAAGACAATGCAGTGTCACTGTGCTTTAGAGCTGTGTAGTGTGTTTCATTTAATGTACCTGTGAACACCGATGACCGACCCGTCCTGAACACAGCCATGTGTTTGGGGATACCGCCACCTATTGGCAAGAGGCAGTACATCTTTTCACAGACTTTTTTTGCTTTCCCCAAAATCTACATGCTGTGGTCTGTATGTCATGCACAACCTCGTGACCAATCACTGGTGCATTTCTTTTTTTATCACACTTTCACATGTCAGGCCTCACATTAAGTGTATCGCCACAGCACAGGAAATAGTTTATAACTCCAGCATACATGCTTCAATTTTCCCCAAACTACACAGCATTGATAACAGTCCCCCCTGAACACATTCGTGTGTACATATTTGTTGGAATTACACATAACGCCACCTACTTGTAACACAAAATGCATATGTTCAGACTATTTCACGTTGACAAACGTCAGTTAGGTCGACGGCGGAGAAACACACGCGTAACCGCAAACGCACGGCCGCAGCTACGGCCCGCGACGGGCAGCGGGTTAGGGGCGACGGGCAAGGGGCCGGGGGCCGAGGGGCAAGGGGAGACGGGCAAGGGGCGGCACGCGGGGGCCGACGGGCGTGGGGGCGAGGTCCCGTTAAACGCTGCTCGCAGCTTTAATTATTCTTCTTCTTCTTCTTTCTCCCGCCGCCTCTTTGAACCCAAATTTGACCCCCTAAACATGCTCAAAAACTCACCAAAATTGGCACGCATATCAAGACTGGCGAAAATTTTATAAAATGCAAAAATTAACAACAAAAATGCAAAAATTGGCTCTCTAGCGCCACCTAGGTACACAAAAATGCCCGTTACGGCCCGTAGGAATGTCGTAGAAAGATCAAACAAAAACTGGCTTGTTTGTCTCATCAAGACCTACAAATCACGCGCTGATACTCCTGACCTAAATCAAACAGGAAGTGAGTTATTTGCCCTTTCACAATAAGATTTTGCCTGAAAATGTGCGTTTTTCAAAAACTATCTCCTCCGAGGCCGTTTATTGTACCCACCTGAATGTTGCACGGGTGACAGTTCACACCCTTATGAAAAAAAGTTCTGCGTAACTTTTTCATTACTGGCCCGGTTTTCATTTTATACGCTCTCAAAGCGCCCGACGCACACACATTTTGAAAATCCTCGAAATTTCTCCCATAGCAAATGAATGGGAGAAGAGAAGAATATCACCAACACTCTGTGTTAAACAAAGTTTAATAACATTGGCATGCTTTCAGCTACAGACTCCATTAAAACTGTAAAATGTTGCTGCAGTTCTCATCTATTCACACATGTTCTCATTTTTTTTGTAGCTGTTACGGTTTTTGATCAGTGCCTCCAAAAGTACCATGAGCAAATCTGGAGAAATTTGGAGTTTATAATGGGTGTCTATGAGACGGAATGTTTGCCGCTAGAGTGCGGAGCTGCTCTGAAAACTGTCCAAAAAACTTTTTGAAACTGCTCCTACGGGCACATACTTTAAGCTAGACACACCATTTTTTCTAAAGTAGTAGAGATTTTTGTCCTGATTCATAAAAGTGTCTCCTTTTCACACTGACGGGAACAGAATTTGAACTGTGCGCCTCCAAAGACAATGAGCACCCTCCTTCTCTCCCATCCGCTCCAATGCATTTTCTGACTGCTGATCTCAGGAGAAAAGCTTAACTGCCTTCATGTTTAACTCGCTAAAATATCCATATTTCTGCGTCTACGTGGAAAATAAGCACATCACAACGATCCCCACGTTCTTCCGGTCGTCACCATATCTTTCTTTCATTTGTAGCTTAAACGGTGTGGTCACCAGAGCAATTTGTTCGACGTGTCGCTTTTTGGCCACAGACTGAAGAAAATGCTGTCACTGACCTACTTTCAGCTGCACCTGTGTGTCTCTCCTCTGTTCTGTGTTGCTATGACGACCACTGCCTTTGATTGACAGCTGCTCATCAAGCATCACACTGTGGATTGAATCCAGTCTAACGTCTATTGGCTACACCAGGGCTTCTCTCATATTAGTCCCGCCCCCAACACATTCATATGACCATATTTCCTGATAGTCATAGCACTACCTAGTGGTGACAGGAAATAACATGCCACGCTCTTTAAAGTGCAGCCCAATGACAATAGAGTCTCTTGGACCCATTGCCTAAAGCCAAAAGGAAGTCGGCCATTTTGAATTCCTTGGTCATTTTTGGCGTTTCCCACGTGTTAATACCATCAGTGGTCCGATCTTCATCAAACTTCACATGACTCATATTAGTCCCGCCCTGAACATATTTACATGACCATATTTCCTGATAGTCATAGCGCCACCTAGTGGCGACAGGAAATGACATTTTTTAGACGTGTTTCTCCTGACAGGTTGACCATATCCAACTCAAATGTGGTCATAAAGACCTTAAGACCTTGGTGATGTCATATTCACAGATCTACCTCATATTAAAAGGCACGCCAGCTGCAGAGGTTGAATTTTGATGCTCGCCATGAAACACGAAATCGTTATAACTTTGGCGTTAATGGTCAGATTTCCATCAAACTTGGCATGACTCATATTAGTCCCGCCCTGAACACAATGATATCACAACACACTGTGATAGTCATAGCACCACCTAGTGGCGACAGGAAATGAAACTTTTGAGACGTGTTTGTCCTGGCAGGTTGAACATATCCAACTCAAATGTGGTCATAAAGACCCCAAGACCTTGGTAATGTTATTTTCAAAGCTCTACCCCATGTTGTAAGGCATGCCAGCTGCAGGGGTTGAATTTTGACATCTCGCCATGCAACACGAAATTGTTAAAACTTTGGCGTAAATGGTCCAATTTCCTTCAAACTTTACATGACTCATATTAATCCTGCCCTGAACCCATTTATATGACCATATTTCCTGAAAGTCATAGCGCCACCTAGGTTGACAGGAAATGACATGTTTTAGATGTGTTTCTCCTGGCAGGTTGACCATACCCACTTAAGACCTTGGTGATGTTATATTCAAAGACCTACCTATTGTTGAAAGGCACGCTAGCTGCTGGTGTTGAATTTTGATGCTCGCCATGAAACATGAAATTGCTATAACTTTGGCGTAAATGGTCAGATTTCCTTCAAACTTGACATGACTCATATTAGTCCCGCCCTAAACACAATGATATCACAACATACCATGATAGTCATAGCATCACCTACTGGCAAAAGGGAGCCATTCTTACCAGACACTTTTGGATTATTTTTTGGATTTCGATTATTAGGGACCAAGCCGGTAGGCAGAGGGCTCCTCTATTGTTTTTGCTCCGTTTATTATTATTATTAGCTTTCACTACGTCTCGTTTGATCATCATATGTCAAAGTTTCACCAGGTCACATGGGTTATGTCTACAACTTTCAAAATATATGCTCACACCACCTTCAGAAGAACCCTTTACTTAAAAAAAAAGAAAAAAAGAATGAACCTGAAAATGGCTGCAGTCATGCGTTGTACACCCAAACTCTTTAACAGGTCAGGAGCTTTTAAATTTTAAATCACTTTAAAAATGACCTTCAACGTATTTCCATGTATTCATGTTTTATCCATGCTAATGTTTTTTTTATCCTTTTAAAATGTATATTAGGAATTTATTCATGTACTTACATCATGTCACAGTAAACTAGGAGTACTGTCACCACAGACCTTTGTTTTTTATAGTACATGGGAAACACTTCAATTCTTCACAGTATGACAGACACAATTTTGTAGTTAACATTATACAATTTATTACAATATTTATCATTACAGTGCATTTCATTTGAATGTGGATGTTTTATAGATTACATTTTGTTCCAACAAATGACATTAGTTACATTTTATTAATACACTGGTTGAAAATGTTGCAAAAAAATAAGTCAGGACATTCATTTACATAATATTTCGTTTCGCTTTATAGTTCTTGTAGGAAAAAATTACCAATTAACATTCTCTCCCTGTCCATGCTCTCAAAAAACAACTGAGAGGATTACTTTTGAAACTTTTGCCATGTCCCTCACACAGACTACTCAGACTACAGTACATCTTGGGCAGACAACACACACATACACAAAAAAAAAACCATGTAGAGATTCTGGCCCAAAAATCCCACTGGCACATCAACATCACTTGGGGACTGGAGAGGTTGGGACCCTCCATCACCGCAGCATTTTCAACCACCTCAGAAAGAGCAAACATCAGTTAAAAAGGAAACACCACTGACCACTACAATTCAATTAATTGAGCTATAGAAAGCTTGAAAGGGAGAGAGAAAACATAAGTTTGGGGGATACAAGGGGGAGGAGAAATCATGGAAACACCAACAACAGCAATAACAACATTTTTTGTTTTCAAGTGTCCTGTTTGGCAGCTCAGGCATGCAGAATGAAGAGTCTGTGCCTTGTGGTACCAGAACAGATTTGCTGTTAGTTCATGCACACAAACATGAACATTTTTCATCTTAACTACTGCACTTTACGTATTAAAACTAATATATACATAACAATAAAGCTGACAAGTATATTAACAGTTCAGTTTTTAAATACAATTTATTTCCTGCTGTGTTCATATGTAACATCATCATTTAACTGTTGCATCTTTTCTAAGTTAATGATCAGAATTTTCAACACTAGGGGGATACAGACAACATGCGGCATGAAGCATGTCCAGTTTCTTTAAAATGTATTAGTTGGATTCAAATTAACCTTTTTCATATTTTCATGACTCAAGACTGAAACAGTTGCACATGAACACATCAGGAGTGAAATAACGTGCATAAATACAAACATTTACGGTTGTCAGAGACAGACATGTGGCAGACAGCGACTAACACATCTACAATCACTAACAGCTGTGAAAACCATGATTATATTAACTGTCTACACAACACACACTGTTCACAAAAGCTAACCTTCCACACATTCCACCTGTACCACATAATTAGTTTATTTTTATTTTTAAAATCCCTACACAATAATCATAACCACATACTAAAAACAGTATTTTCACACAATACATATACAATAACCTCAAATCTCCCTACAATAATAAACACACCCTGTAAATTAAATACATGCACATGATTAACTATGAAAATTATCTCAATCTTCACACAATGGAGTGGGACAGACTCTACACTAATACTACAACATTCACGCAATACCAAACCTACACACTGTCAACACAACAAACTACATGTCAGTTTCCTCTTAAAACCCCACAGATAAACACAACAACAACTACAATACCACTACCTATATTTGCACTGGGACTTTCTACAAGTCAAATGGAGCTACATCGCGAAGCACAACACAAACCAACCTAATCTAACCCACAATCAAACTACACATCCACCTCTACATTCTCAAAGTCCTCAAACAACCAGTCTATGTCCTCCAGCTCACCCTGATCATCTCTCACACTAAAACTACACAGAATGCCTTCATGATCACTGAAGTACGTGGGCATCACTGCACATTCCACATCATACTGTGCTGTTTTAACATAAACATGATCAATCAATGTACCCTTCTCTGTTGTCTCTTGTGTTACATGCTGATTAAATCCTTTTTGCCCCATGAATTTACAAATTGATGATGTTTTCAAAATGTTGTCATTAAAATCTTCCAATACTACAATTGTCTCACTGATCGGATTTAACCAATCAAGTAATTTCCCCAGATTTTGTTTAAATGGAGAATTTGGATAACACGGTGGACGATAAATTACTGCCATCAAAATGTTAAATTTGCTACACAGGCACACCAAACACTCCAGATTCAAATCAGGTGCCTGCAGGAAGGATGCTACAGTCCAAATTGCCTACACTGTACAAACCAACTCCACCATGTTCTAGATTCTGGAGCTCTAACAATTTGGGGTCACTGCTGCTGTAACACAAACCTCGAGGACGACTGTGGAAAGTATATCCATCAATTTGGACACTGTCTAATGAGGACTGTGCAGTGAGCCACGTTTCTGTGACAGCAATACAGTTAGGCTGTAAATGCTGTGTGCAAGACACCAAATCTGCCAGGTGGCGATTTAAACTTTGAACGTTCATTAAATACACACAGAAACTGTGTGCACTTAATGAAGGTTGAGGCTGCTCAATTAAAAATGGAGACATGCTGTCTAAGGCCTCCTTTATGGCGCCCTTGCAGTAAATGGCCTTCTCTTTAAAATCCCTGATGATCAGTCCAGACAAAGACCTAACACGACTCAAAGCTACATACGCCTGCCCAGGTGCAAAAACTTTCTCCAAAGAAACGACAGCCTCATCTACCGTTAACCCCTGCACTTTATGCACTGTACATGCCCACGCTAGCCTAAGAGGAAACTGAAATCGCAGACCACCTCGATTCGTTGCCCTGTCCTCCTCGGGATCAATAGCAGTAGAATACCTGCATTCTACTGCCGCATGTGCACGTGTTTTCCTCCTCTGTGAGCCAATTTTCTCATCATCAAATCTGACATAAACTGTTTGAGGAAATTTTTTATCATTACCAAAATCGATCTGAGTTACCGTGCCACATGCGCCATTGACCAGACCGTCTTCAACATCCACATTCTTACACAACATGACACGCGCGTTCCTCGCCAAACACAAACTCTCGGGTAAACATGTGTCCGCCGCATTACTATGATGCCCTCCCATACGTTCTAATTTGCCTGTTTTCCTGTTATGTGCGAAATCTTTTGCCTCTATCACAACATAATCCGGACACATCGGAGCCAACTGATTCAAATTATGCTCACTTACTTGCACATTTATGGGAAAAATATGCAAAGCAGAGCTCTCTTCCCCTGTCTCATGAGCCTTTAATATTTCAACATCACTAGCTAACATGGGGGTGCCCTTTGAACGCACTCTCAACCTGTTCAGCAACTCTGCAAAAACACTTTTCAACTCCACTACACTGAAAGTACACCACAGGTCCACACCAACAGGACAACTATACAGAGGCTTCCCTTTAACGGGAGGCAACTGATAGAAGTTTCCAACAGCTATCACACTGACATTACCAAATGGGGAAAAGTCACCTGTCTGCTTCACCTGCCTTAACCTGCCATGAACATATGCCAACAGATTGTGATCAACCATACTGATTTCATCTATGATTACAATTTGGACGTGACTCAATTTGGCTCTCAAAGAGTTTAGTTTATCCTCACCCAAAGGGATGTAGGGTAAACTAACACGTGTGCCAATACTGAATGTGTGATGAACGGTTGCTGCATTTAAATTGTATGCAGCTATGCCTGTAGGTGCGGTTAACAAAACACAAATATCGTCTGGTTGATTACAAACTGTGGACAACAATCTCCCTGCCTCATATTCAATAGCCCTAATTAAATGACTTTTCCCCGTCCCTGCACCACCTGTCACAAACACATGCAGAGGTTCTGGGTTTTTACCCATCACCTTCTGCAAACACCACTGTCTGACCTTATAAAACACAGCCATCTGTGTCTCATTCAGAGACCTAACTATAGCTAAACCCTCACATCTAGACATCACATTCCTCCTCCTCTCTAACTGTGCTACCTGTCTATTACCAACAACCAAATCTAGAACATTCTCCAGACATTCCTGCAACTGCTCGTCTGCTAGCTCAGATCCCTGCTGCTGCCTTCTCTCCTCTACACATTCAAGCCGTTCAACTTCCTGTTCAGGACACAGCTCCCCCCAAGCATCCTCCTCATCCACGCCTTGCTGCTCTGCAATCTCCTGCGCACGCTCTAAATCTGGACAATCTACTTCAAACACCGCCCTATTCTCCTTCACCACGTCCTTAACCGCATGTACTGACCCGTCTCTAAACGTCACGTTTCCATCCTCATGGAACTGTTCAAACAGCTCAAAGCCTCGAGGTTTGAGGTCTGAGTCAGTTCTATAAGGAAGGAACAACTGCAGCAAACTCCGATAATGTGCCTCGGGATACTACTCGGGATACTACTAAACTAAACTAAAACGCATGTACCGAACAACAGCAAACTGAGCACGTGTTCTCCTCAAAATGAAGCCCAAATCATTTTTCAATGCAATCATGTCTGCAGACATTTCGTTTCTGGCAAGAACACGATACTCCGACGCAAATGTGGCCATACACATATTTTCAAAGACGTCATCGTCGGGCCTGTTCCTATATCTATCCACTAAGCTTGTCATCCACATATCTTCTGTCCTAAGATCATGTGACAACGCTCTCTCCTTCAAAACACTGAGGGGTAAACTCATCTTCACTGTATTACTCCCTGTCGGCACAAACACAACCTTCCTAGAGCACTCCTTCAAATGCAAGTTAGTTAACCTATACACCGCCTCCTGAGCACTAACGTCCCTATTGTGCAAATACACACTGCCTAACTTCTTCAATGCATCTTTAGCAGAGACATTTCCTTGTTTTTTAGCTTCTTTTTGGGCGTTACTCAACAACAGGCCAATTTCTCTCTGTGCTTTGGTAATATATGATATTATATAGACAACAACCGCGTACGCATCAGTTACAAAGCTCAGGTCAATATTGGCGTTCCAACACCTCAACAACTTCTTGCTGTACTGATTTACCCAAACTTCATTTACCCCTCTCTTGTAAACTACCTTAGTCTTGTTTTGCAGTCTTCTATAAGCCTTTTCAAAAACATACTGATTAATGCCCAGACTCATAAACAGCTCCTCTACACTACCATACGACTCACTTTGTACTGCTGTCTTAACTGACTCTAAGATAGACTGCGCAACATCTACTCGCATCTTATCGCTGTTGTCAAAACACTTACAGACTGGTTTGTTTTCTGACCGAGAAGCCTCCCCCGTCTCCTCTGCCTTCTTCTTGTCACATTTGCATTTTTTCACTTCTACTTTACAAATGAATGTCCGCAAAGACACAGGTTTTGGGAAATTAAAACGACATACAGTCTACATGACTACATGACTTAGAATGTCGTTTGGAATGTGTTTGCACTGATGACACAATGTCCAATAATGCGTCATCATCTGAGGGTAACTCACACGATACGTACTTATCAATAAAGTCTTCAACCTCCTGGTCTGTATTCTTATCAATTTTAGGGGCACCCTCAATCCAAAACAAACAGTGAACATGTGGAGAACCACGCTGCTGAAACTCCACCCTGTAAAAGCTATCTATGATTTTGCCAATTGGTTGAGAAGGAGACATGAGAACCTCTCTCATAAAACAATGCCATCTGTAATCAAACATCCTCGCTGCTGTAACAGGGTTGCGACGCAACAACTCGCACCTGTCTGCCCACTCCAAATCCTCTACCGTCTGCGTTCTGCCTTCCTGCTTCAGGATGCTGGTCAGGAGATTCTGCCAGCGCAGATCTGCAGACGAAAACGAGCAAAACCACGTCGGAATACCTAACTGACGCACACAGGCCAAGACATCCTTCTGGACTGACTGCCAGAAAGCAGGCGTACCCCGTATCGGCTTGAGAAACCTAAACCCATCATCAAACTCCAACAACCGCTTCAGAGACTCCTCGTCCTTCAACATATTTTGAGTAATCCTTTGAGACCTCTGACCCACCTTACCTTTACGCAACGCCACAGAAACACTCGACCTCACCTGATCTATCTCAGACATGTACTGAGCAAAAAATATGTACTCTACGTTACGCGCAAAACGACCATCGGCTAGCATAATCCTATTGTTAAAATAACGCGACAGACTCAACTTATAACACCGACTGTCATGAAAGGTCTTATTACCCAAAGGAAACAACACAGGGAAACACTTTGCTTCATTACTGTGGTCAGAAAGCATCCTAACTGGACTATTACCCTCTGCAGGCGCTATATTCACAATATCCTCAAAATACTGATCTAATGCTTCCTGACCAATATCAACAGGCATAAGACAAGTGTCCTGAAACATGCAGTGCTGCTGTCTGTCATGTAACATTTCATCTTGTGCTATGTCTGCTGATTCTTCTACATCAACCTCAGCCTCTTCTCTAAACTGACCAGTGACCTCACTTCCTCTACCAGCTTCATCTTCACTACCTGACCCAGCTTCTTCCTTGTCCCCATCTTCCTGCTTACAAAACGCATTAACCCACTCCTCATTAAACTCAATGTCTCTGTAATGAACGTTAGTCCTCTTCAAATACTCCAGCGCCTGTCTTACATGCAACGTATCCACAAACTTGTACTCATAATGTCCTTTGTATGTCAACTTTCGCTTTAACTTCACCTGCACCAAAGACCCTTCCATACTCGACCGTGGCAACAGATTACTAGTCTGTGTAATGTTGGCTGGAACACAGGTCACTGGACCGTGTACTCCATTTTGCCCCCCTTTAGGCAATGCCAACATTTTCATAAAAGGAATGTGCAAGGCTATCAAATGCTGCTCTATACTATTCAAACATCCCAGTTCTGGTGGAATGGGATCTACTTGCAAGTTATTACTCCAACACTCAGCTGGCATCTCCCCTGCACTAATCTTCCGATGACACGAATGACAAATCCACAGCTGACCTCTACACAACACCAACTGACAGGGCACAACACACTCATCATTACACCTGTGCAAATACCTATCACTAATACAACTGTTTGCAATGCCAGCTGTAGCTAAACTTCTACCATAAACTTCCCTTACACAGCTCTGCACCTGATTTCTAAACAACAACCTATGACACACACAACAAACAAAATCTGGACCATCTCTAACCTGTTCCAAAAACTGCTCCATAACAAAAGCAAAGTCTTCTGACTTCTCCATCCTCTGCTTCCTACTCAACCTGACGCTGTCCATAACCCTCTCTCTATGCTCAACACTTTCTCTGTATTTCCTAACACTCTCTGCTTTGACACTCTCTCTATGCTGAACAATGTCTCTATATTTCCTAATACTCTGCGCTTTAATAATCTGTCTATGGTGAACACTGTGTCTGTACTTCCTAACACTGAGCACTTTCATCCTCTCTCTATGCTGAACACTGTCTCTGTATTTCCCAACACTCAGCGCTTTAACCTTCTCTCTATGCTGAACACTGTCTCTGTATTTCCCAACACTGAGCTCTTTAATCCTTTCTCTGTGCTGGAAGTCTTCTCTGTATTTACTAACACTCAGTGCTTTAATTTTCTCCCTGTGCGTGCTGCTTTCTCTATACTTCACCATACTCCTTGCTTTACTAATGGCTTTAACCCTCTCTCTGTGGTCGACGCGCTCTTTATATTTACCAACACCTCTCGCTATAAGGCTTTCTCTGTGCTGGACACTGTCTCTATATTTACCAACATTCCTCGTTTTAACACTATCTCTATACAACACATTTTCCTGATACATCTTCCTAAACTTTGCTTGACGTCTCTTCCTAAACAACCTCCTCATTTTCTCCTGTGCCCCTTTACTCTGCCTCAAATAGTCTGCTTTCACAGACTTACTACCTACACTTTCATTACATTCGACTGCTAAATTGTCGCTATCCACAACATCTGTCACTCTAGACCTAATGCCATAAACTGACACTTCACTAACTTCACAGTAACTATATCAAACCTGCAGTCCAGGCCTAAACACACAAACAGTGTTCTCAAAGTGCTGTCCCATGACATTCTGTACATAAATACACTCTTCTGACAAGCAATTACTGTTACATTTGTACTTCAACCAACGTCCATCATAAAAAGTACAAACACTAACTCCTAACCAATCTGCTGTGACCTGAATTTCTACCTCTGTAGCCCAACTGTTTACATTTCTCATCCTGGACTGCTGAAGATACTCTGACACAGACAAATACTCAGATCTAAGCAGACTGCCATACTTAGCTGCATTCCTTTCTAACTCTTTACATACAGCTAGCCTAATCTTGTGATGGTGCTTCTGTGAGCCACTCACAGCCTGAGAGATGGCTCTAAAGAAGCAGTTACCATCAGCCACAATCCTCTCATTTAAACATGGAACCCCTAACAACCCCACCTCTGCTGACATCGAACCACTGACCTTCACAAAGTCTACATTTAACTTATTACACAAAGCCTTACAGACGTCTACACTAAGGGGACGGAAGAGCAGCTCTTCATTTGCCACAGCACTGACAAATTCAACATCTGTATTAACTTCACCAACATCATACGTCTTTGATTTCTTCAACACACTAGTGCTAGAAGAAATTTTACGCCTTCTACCATTACTAACTGTTGACTCTGCCGTTGAACCACTGCTGACCTGACTGACTAAAGACACAACAGAAATGCCAGACAGTGCTGGACTTACAGCTACACCAACACCACACTCAGACACACACTTTCCTGAAGAAATGTGTTCTACCCTGGCCTCAGAAACCTCACTACACTCTGCCACTGGAGCAGTACTCATCTCAGTGACACAGCTCTCAACAGAAACACAAGACAGCACTGGGCTTGCACACCCACTGACCCTAACGCCACTCAGCTCAAAGAGCTTCTCCCTAGAGCTGAGACTGTCTGCCAAACAACAGATGTACTGATACAGGTCATCCAGACAAGCAAACTGCAATGCCACACTTTTACCATCGCTCTGCAACAAGCCAATGTCACTACGCGAGTGACTGTCTACCACAGCAAACCGTCCACCCTCACAAATGATGGCAGAACTATTCCCACACAGCGTCAAAATACATGTACTATACTGACTGAGGATCCTCTCCAGTCCATTTCTCAGACAGATGAACACACCGCTGTCGATGTGTTCACCCTCACTCACGCCTACTTTACCTAATACCGTGTCACCGTAGCTAAAGCTAAACATCTGCTCCTCTAACACTAACTGCTGCGGCAAATCTGCAACAGACAGCAGATGTGACGCGTGTGTAAAAATGTTCAAGTCACGCAAACTAGTGTACAACTCGTCACCTACAACCAACGCGCGATCCACATCACACCTAGCCCACGAGAACACACTCGACAATGTGTGTTTGGCTAAGCTGGCCAAAGCTATAACCATACACTGCTGACCTCCATACACAAATCGCACATCTCCCTGGTGGAACGATCCCCTCACAACCTTATCCAGCCTAAACCCTCTACTACACCCACAACTGTACTAACATCAGGAACACTAACAAAAGGAACAAAAACAGCCTTATCTTTGCCGATCTTCTGAGGCATCTCCTGGACGGCGGACTCCCCCATGGACTCCTGGACTGTGACCGCCACCTGGCACAAAAAACAAAACACACGCTTTTACTAAATAACACAGCCAAAAAAGACATGTTATTGCTTCCTAAAATCATCAATAACTGACAAAACATGAAACATCAAACGAACCTCCTGGACTGCTGGGCCGGGCTTGGAGGCACACTCGGTCACAGGGGCAGGCGCAGGTGTTGCCGGAGCCTCATGAGACAGAATAAAAAAAACATTAAAACACATCATTCACTTTGTTGCAGCATGTTTTAGGAATGTATGAAAAAATTCCACGTCATTAACATCCCCCCAAAAAATCCACACTAACCTGCCGCTTTCGTCCTCTGCGTGATGTGGCAACACCTCTCGGCTGACGCTTCACACGGAAGGTCTGTAGGAAGGAAAACAAACCTTTGTAAGAACTGTCTTCCTGTTTTCACCTCAACAGTATTGACACAATGTGTAAACAGCTTACCTGGCCGGCTGGCGGATCAGCAGGGCAGTCAGAGCCAGAAGAAGGGGCAACCTTCTCCATGGCATCCACCATGCCACTGCTGAACCACACAGGGTTGGACGGGATGACAGACTGTCCCACCGGAGGTGTTCCAGCCTTAAAAACAAAAACAACACAGTTGCTTAGAATTCATTTTTGGACACACAAAAATTTTGCACAACTTGAAGCCAAACACTGCCTTAAAAAAACACTTTACCTTGCCCCGCCGTCCAACCACCGCCCACTCGCAGGGGTCACTGTGACGCGGCACGCGAGCATGCCCCATCACGACCAGAGTGGGGGACACCCTGCCCCGCGGCGATCTCCGGGGAGACACCGGGGGCGTGGGCGCCGGGGGTGCCAGCTGGAGGAACGCGGAGTTCCACAGCAGCTGCACCAGGATGGGCATGCCATCGGAGTCGCTGAGGTGCACCTTAGAGAGAGTAAAACACAACCAACATGTCAGTCCACATGTCAAACTGCCATGACAAAAACATCAAACTCTTCCATGTCTTATGTCACACAAACAAAGTATGCTGTACTTACGCCGTCATGGCACCACAGCTCCAACCGATGGACCGGGAAGTGCGCTGCCACAGACACGTAGGGGAGACCTTACACACATGAGAGAAACATCATGAGTCCTTCTAATATTTACACTTGTAGAAATGACCATGCATTGCACATTACATCGACTACAACTGTGCTGATGACCACAACTGGAACTTACCCATGCGTGCTGCGACACGGTGGTATTCCTGACGCAGCTGCTCTTGGAGGCCCAGGTCCATGCTCAGACGGGGAGGGAAGTCCAGAACAAAGACCTTTGAAACAACATTTCTTTGTTAATGCCCTTAAATAACAACATAACTCAACACTCTGCTCACAACTACCAAATAAATACTGACAACAGTAACTGCAATTAGGAAAAAAAACAAAAAGGACTAAAGTAAATAAAACAAACCTTGGGCCAGCGGCTGCAGACCGTGGTCAGGAGCGCACCGAAGTTCAACGCCGCCTCACCGATGGTCCTGCTGGCGGTGAGGTTGTTGCTCGGAGCGAGCACACACACAGCGTCCGGGGCCCACGGGACATCTGCGTGCAGCACCTCCGTCCTCAGCTCCCTGGCCTCTGCACCTGGAACAGACAGAAAAGCAAAAGACAGGGATCCCTCGGGGATGGCCGCGAACCCGTCCACCATGGAGCGCAGATGGGAATCTCCAACGACGAACACCAGCTGCAACAAAAGAGACATCACTTTAGAACAGAGACACCAACCGTGACACCATGCAACCATCACTGTCTTACGAATAAGACAAATAATACCTTCTGGTCCGGACGCTGGGCTGGAGTGACCAACTTGAAGCTGCGCTGGGTCAGCTCCGAAGTTGGCCATCTCCGCACACGGTGGCGGTACCCGGTACCACGGCCTGGTCAGACAGATCAAAATTGAACAGTGTCAGCACAAGATTAACACATCTTTTAATAACATTTTATCTGTATCGTTGAAACATGTAAAAAAAAAAAAAAAAAAAAAACAACAACAAAAAAAAAAAACTATTTGATACATACGAGCAACGAACTCGGAGACAGGCGGCAGGGGGGTCCAGGTCTGCGCCGTCGCCATCCTCCTCCTCAGGGCCTGGGCGCGCCGGTGGGACTTCGCACTGGGCATCTAAACAAACACAAAAACAACCAAAAAAACCTTGCCAGCAGTAGATCGACACCTCAAGTGTGTGTGTGTGTGTGTGTATGTATGTATATGTGGGTGTGTGTGTGTCTGTCTGTCTGTCTGTGTGTGTATGGAAACAATCAGAAATGTGTTATTAGTTGTGTGTTGAAAATTGATGGAATGAATGAATAAATGTGTGTTGAGTGTAGAGTCCTGGATCAGCAGAAAATTGCAGGTCAATTGCAGAAGGAGAGCACCAGATCACACAGCCAAGTGAGAAGAATATCTGTAGATGAAAAAAAAAGATTACTTTCTTTAACAATGAGCTTGACATAGAAAAACTGTGCAATTAAATGCCTGCTAGACACATTGAGGTAACTGAGATTTTAATTTAAAAGCGTTTCTCTCTACACATCCTGGATAAACTCATCCACAGTTATGTCAAAAACAAAAATGTCTAACATTAAAACAGGATCTTTCATTTACACAATATACTCAACAGCTTCCATCTTACATATATGTTGTTCTTGAAAGTAAAATGGCCGACACTGTATGTCTCTACATTACGCGACTCAATGTCAAACAAAACTTGCCTATATATCAGGTTGACACACAAATTCACAGCATCTAATCTTTCCTGTCAACATTATAAACCAACACATTCATCAATTTTAGAGGGTCTGTCCTTCAAACAATATGCTCAACTAACACAACACCATCCATATTAAATACATGTTCTTACTGAAAGCAAAATGGCCGACACTACAGCTCTCTAAATAAATCAACTCAGTCTCAAGCAAAACTGGCCATCACACACACACACACACACGCACACAGGCAGAGATCTTTCCTTTAAACAGTATGTTTAACACAAGAGCATCTGCATTAAAATACCATTAAATACATTAAACACACACACACACACACACAGCATCAACTATCTCTTGTAAACATTAGCATTTAGCTAGCATAAACTAACATGAATGCCACAAATCAATCTCAACCAAAACTAGCTGAAATATCACTGGCACACATGCACGCACACACATGCATAGCATCAAAACTCTCCTCTCAACATTACCATTTAGCATAGCATAAAACTAAGATCAATTAGAAAAACTCAACCTCAACCAAAACTACCTGACATATCCCGAGCACACACACGCACAGCATCAAGTCTTTCGTCCCAGCATTAGCATTTAGTTGGCATAGCGCTAACATGAATGCCACAACTCAATCTCAACCAAAATTAAAGCTGCGAGCAGCGTTTAACGGGACCTCGCCCCCACGCCCGTCGGCCCCCGCCCGCCGCCCCTTGCCCGTCACCCCTAACCCGCTGCCCGTCGCGGGCCGTAGCTCCGGTCGTGCGTTTGCGGTTACGCGTGTGTTTCTCCGCCGTCGACCTAACTGATGTTTGTCACCGTGAAATAGTCTGAACATATGCATTTTGTGTTACAAGTAGGTGGCGTTATGCGTAATCCCAATAAATATGTACACATGAATGTGTTCAGGGGGGACTGTTATCAATGCTGTGAAGTTTGGGTAAAATTGAAGCATGTACGCTGGAGTTATAAACTATTTCCTGTGCTGTGGCGGTACAGTTAATGTGACTCCTGACATGTGAAAGTGTGATAACAAAAAAAAAATGCACCAGTGATTGGTCATGAGGTTGTGCATGACATACAGACCACAGCATGTAAATTTTGGGGAAAGCAAAAAAAGTCTGTGAAAAGATGTACTGCCTCTTGCCAATAGGTGGCGGTATCCCCAAACACATGGCTGTGTTCAGGACGGGCCGGCCATCGGTCCTCACAGGTACATTAAATGAAACACACTACACAGCTCTAAAGCACAGTGACACTGCATTGTCTTCAGTCTGCTGCCAACAACACACACGTTTTAACATGGCTGTGTGAGCACAGCGTTTAAACAGAACGAAATGTATAGATGAGGACGACCAGGAGGGTTTGGTGATCGTTGTGATGCAGAAATGTGGAAATGAGAGCAGTTAAACATGAAGGCAGTTCAGCGTTTCCCCTGCGATCAGCGGTGAGAGACTGTATTGGAGCGGATGGGACACACGGTTAGTAGTCAGTGTCTTTGGAGGCGCAGTGTTCAAATTCTGAGCCTGTCAGTGTTAAAAGCAGACACTTTTGTGAAGGAGGACAAAAATCTCTACTACATTTGTGAAAAAATGGTGTGTGTAGGTCAAAGAATAAGCCCGTGATCGCTATTTTAAGCGTTTTTTGGGAGAGTTTTCACAGGAGCTCAGCGCTCTGGCTGGTGACGTCACCGCTGCTGCAGCTCATATTACTCCCGTCTCACAGACACACATTGGAAAGTGACAATGAGCGCGCGGTGCGTTTAGGTGAAAAACTCAAGAACGGTAAAAGCTACAAAAAAACCGAAGACATCGCTGGAAACCTCAGAACGGTGCGAACATTTTGAGCTGCTTTTAAGCTGTAGGCAATACACCACCTTGGAGGAGATATGTTTTGAACACAAATTGTTAAAGTGTAAATATCTCACTTCCTGTTGGGTTTAGGTCAGGGGTGTCAGCGCGTGATTTGTAGGTCTTCATGATACAAACAAGCCAGTTTTGGTTTGATCTTTCTATGACATTCCTACGAGGAGTAGTGAGCATTTTTGTGGCGCGAAGAGTGTGGGCTTGCGCCAACTTTCAGAGGGCATAAAATCCAAACCGGGCCAGTAATGAAAAAATCCTTCAGAAGTTTTGTTCAAAATGTTGAGAAATATCATGTGACCAACGTTGAAGTCTGTACGATAAACGCCCTAGGAGGAGATAGTTCTGAAAGTTTGAGTATGAACGTGCAAATATCTCACTTCCTGTGCGATTTAGGTCAGGGGTTGCAGCGCGTGATTTGTAGGTCTTGATGAGAGAAACAAGCCAGTTTTTGTTCGATCTTTCTACGACAATCCTACGGGCTATAGGGGCCATTTGAATTTTTCTAGGTGGCGCTAGAGGGCTCATTTTGGCACCTAAGGGGTTAATTGTTTCATTTTATCAAATTTTCACGCATTTCTGACCGGTGTGCCAATTTTGGTGAGTTTTCGAGCATGTTTAGGGGGTCAAATTTGGACTTGTTTCGGCGGAAAAATAATAATAATAATAAGAATAATAATAATAATAAACGAAGCAAAAACAATAGGTTCCTTGCCTTCGGCAAGGGCTCCTGCGGAGCCCTTGTCTTCGGCTCGGTCCCTAACTACATGACATGTAACGGGTACACACACAGGCACAGCATCAAATCTTTCTCTCAGCATTAGCATTTAGCTAGCATAAATTAACATTGAATGCCACAACTCAATCTCAACCAAAACTGGCTGACATATCACTGGCACACACACGCATGCACACACATGCACAGCACTGAAGCTCTCCTCTCAACATTAGCATTAGGCTAGCATAAAACTAACATGAATGCCACAACTCAATCTCAACAAAAACTACATGACAGTTCACAGACACACAGGCAAACACACATGCAAAGCATCGAAGCTCTCATCTCAACATTAGCATTAGCCTAGCATAAAGCTAACATCAATTAAAATAACTTAACCCCAACCAAAACTAGCTGACACACACACACACACACAGCTGTCCTCTAAACATTAGCATTAGCCTAGCATAAAGCTAACATGAATGCCACAACTCAATCTTAACAAAAACTACATTTCACAGACACACACGCACAGCACCAAAGCTGTCCTCTCAACATTAGCATTTAGCCTAGCATAAAGCTAACATCAATTTAAAAAAACTCAACCTGAACCAAAACTAGCTGACATTTCCCAAACACACACACACACAGCATCAAGTCTTTCCTCTCATCATTAACATTTAGCTAGCATAAAACTAACATGAATGCCACAACTCAATCTCAACCAAAACTAGACAACATTCACAGACACACAGGCAAACACACATGCATAGTATCGAAGTTCTCCTCTCAAAATTAGCATTTAGCCTAGCATAAAGCTAACATCAATTTAAAAAACTCAACCCAAACCAAAACTAGCTGACACAAACACACACACACACACAGACACACACAGCTGTCCTCTCAACATTAGCATTTGCCTAGCATAAAGCTAACATGAATGCCACAACTCAATCTCAACAAAAACTAGATGAGATTTCACAGACACACAGCCAAACACACATGCACAGCATCGAAGCTCTCCTCTCAACATTGGCATTAGCCTAGCATACAGCTAACATGAATGCCACAAATTAATCTCAACAAAAACTAGATGACATTTCACAGACACACAGGCAAACACACATGCACATCATCAAAGCTCTCCTCTCAACATTAGCATTAGCCTAGCATAAAGCTAACATGAATGCCACAACTCAGTCTCAACCAAAACTAGATGACATGTCCCAAACACACACACGCACAGCATCAAGTCTTTCCTCTCAGCATTAGCATTTAGCTAGCATAAAGCTAACATGAATGCCACAACTCAATCTCAACAAAAACTAGATAACATTCACAGACACACACGCAAACACACATGCCTAGCATCGAAGGTCTCCTCTCAACATTAGCATTTAGCCTAGCATAAAGCTAACATCAATTAAAAAAACTCAACCTCAACCAAAACTAGCTGACACACACACACACACACACACACACACACACACACACACACACACACACACAGCTGTCCTCTCAACATTAGCATTAGCCTAGCATAAAGCTAACATGAATGCCACAACTCAATCTCAACAAAAACTAGCTGACACACAACCACACACAGACGCACAGCATCTAAGCTCTCCTCTCATCACTAGCATTAGCCTAGCATGAAGCTAACATGAATGCCACAACTCAATCTCAACAAAAACTACATGATATTTCACAGACACACAGGTAAACACACATGCACATCATCGAAGCTCTCCTCTCAACATTAGCATTAGCCTAGCATAAAGCTAACATGAATGCCACAACTCAATCTCAACAAAACCTACATGACATTTCACAGACACACAGGCAAACACACAAACATCATTGAAGCTCTCCTCTAAACATTAGCATTAGCCTAGCATAAAGCTAACATGAATGCCACAACTCAGTCTCAACAAAAACTACATGACAGTTCACACACACACAGGCAAACACACATGCACATCATCGAAGCTCTCCTCTCAACATTAGCATTAGCCTAGCATAAAGCTAACATCAATTAAAAAAAGTAAATCTCAACCAAAACTAGCTGATATATCCCAAAAACACACACGCACAGCATCAAGTCTTTCCTCTCAGTATTAGCATTTAGCTAGCATAGATCTAACATGAATGCCACAACTCAATCTGAACCAAAACTAGATGGCATATCACAGACACACACACGCAAACACACATGCACAGAATCAAAGCTCTCCTCTCAACATTAGCATTAGCCTAGCATAAAGCTAACATGAATGCCACAACTCAATCTCAACAAAAACTACATGACATTTCACAGACACAGGCAAACACACATGCACAGCATCGAAGCTCTCCTCTCAACATTAGCATTAGCCTAGCATAAAGCTAACATGAATGCCACAACTCAATCTCAACAAAACCTACATGACATTTCACAGACACACAGGCAAACACACAAACATCATCGAAGCTCTCCTCTAAACATTAGCATTAGCCTAGCATAAAGCTAACATGAATGCCACAACTAAATCTCAACAAAAACTACATGGCATTTCACACACACACAGGCAAACACACATGCACATCATCGAAGCTCTCCTCTCAACATTAGCATTAGCCTAGCATGAAGCTAACATGAATGCCACAACTCAATCTCAACAAAAACTACATGGCATTTCACACACACACAGGCAAACACACATGCATATCATCGAAGCTCTCCTCTCAACATTAGCATTAGCCTAGCATAAAGCTAACATCAATTAAAAAAACTCAACCCAAACCAAAACTAGCTGACACACACACGCACATACACAGCTGTCATCTCAACACTACCATTAGCCTAGCATAAAGCTAACATGAATGCCACAACTCAGTCTCATCAAAAACTAGCTGACACACACACGTACAGCATCGAAGCTCTCCTCTCAACATTAGCATTTAGCCGAGCATAAAGCTAACATGAATGTCACAACTCAATCTCAACAAAAACTAGCTGACACACACACACATGCATAGCATCTAAGCTCTCCTCTCAACATTAGCATTTAGACAAGCATAAACCTAACATCAATTAAAAAACTCAACCCAAACCAAAACTAGCTGACACACACACACGCACACACACAGACACACACAGCTGTCATCTCAACATTAGCATTAGCCTAGCATAAAGCTAACATGAATGCCACAACTCAATCTCAACAAAAACTAGCTGACACACACAGCATCTAAGCTCTCCTCTCAACATTAGCATTAGCCTAGCATGAAGCTAACATAAATAAAAAAAAACTCAACCAAAACTAGCTGACACACACACACACACACACACACACACACACACACACACACACACACACACACACAGACAGACAGACACACAGACACAGAAACACACAGCTGTCCTCTAAACATTAGCATTAGCCTACCATAAAGCTAACAATGAATGCCATAACTCAATCTCAACAAAAACTATATGACATTTCACAGACACACAGGCAAACACACATGAACAGCATCGAAGCTTTCCTCTCAACATTAGCATTAGCCTAGCATAAAGCTAACATGAATGCCACAACTCAATCTAAACAAAAACTAGATAACATTCACAGACACACAGGCAAACACACATGCATAGCATCAAAGGTCTCCTCCGAACATTAACATTTAGCCTAGCATAAAGTTAACATCAATTAAAAAAACTCAACCCAAACCAAAACTAGCTGACACACACACACACACACACACACACACACACACACACACACACACGCACAGCTGTCCTCTCAACATTAGCATTAGCCTAGCATAAAGCTAACATGAATGCCACAACTCAATCTCAACAAAAACTAGCTGACACACAACCACACACACGCACAGCATCTAAGCTCTCCCCTCATCATTTGCATTAGCCTAGCATAAAGCTAACATGAATGCCACAACTCAATCTCAACAAAAACTACATGATATTTCACAGACACACAGGTAAACACACATGCACATCATCGAAGCTCTCCTCTCAACATTAGCATTAGCCTAGCAAAAAGCTAACATAAATTAAAATAACTCAACCAAAACTAGCTGACATACACACACACACACACACACACACACACACACACACACACACACACACACACACAGACACACACAGCTGTCCTCTAAATATTAGCATTAGCCTAGCATAAAGCTAACATGAATGCCATAACTCAATCTCAACAAAAACTAGATGACATTTCACAGACACATAGGCAAACACATGAACATCATCGAAGCTCTCCTCTAAACATTAGCATTAGCCTAGCATATAGCTAACATGAATGCCACAACTCAATCTCAACAAAAACTACATGACATTTCACACACACACAGGCAAAGACACATGAACATTATCGAAGCTCTCCTCTCAACATTAGTATTAGCCTAGCATGAAGCTAACATGAATGCCACAACTCAATCTCCACAAAAACTACATGACATTTCACAGACACACAGGCAAACACACATGCACATCTTCGAAGCTCTCCTCTCAACATTAGCATTAGCCTAGCATGAAGCCAACAACAATTAAAAAAAACTAAATCTCAACCAAAAGTAGCTGATATATCCCAAAAACACACGCACAGCATCAAGTCTTTCCTCTCAGCATTAGCATTTGGCTAGCATAGATCTAACATGAATGCCACAACTCAATCTGAACCAAAAGTAGATGGCATATCACAGACACACACACGCAAACACACATGCACAGAATCGAAGCTCTCCTCTCAACATTAGCATTAGCCTAGCATAAAGCTAACATGAATGCCACAACTCAATCTCAACAAAAACTAGATGACATTTCACAGACACACAGGCAAACACACATGCATAGCATCGAAGCTCTCATCTCAACATTAGCATTAGCCTCGCATAAAGCTAACATCAATTAAAAAAACTCAACCTCAACCAATGCTGGTTGACACACACACACACACACACACACACACACACACCCACCCACACACACACACACACACACATAACATCTAAGCTCTACACTCATCATTAGCATTAGCCTAGCATAAAGCTAACATGAATGCCACCATTCAATCTCAAAAAAAACAAGTTGACATATCAGACACACAGGCAAACACACATTCACAGCATGGAAGCTCTCCTCTCAACATTAGCATTTAGCCTAACATAAAGCTAACATGAATGCCACAACCCAATGTCAACAAAAACTAGCTGACACACACACACACACGCACGCACAGCATCTAAGCTCTCCTCCCAACATTAGCAATAGCCTAGCATAAAGCTAACATGAATGCCACAACTCAATCTCAACAAAAACTAGATGACATTTCACAGACAGACAGACAGACACACACACACACACACACACACACACACACACACACACACACACACACAGCTGTCCTCTCAACATTAGCATTAGCCTAGCATAAAGCTAACATGAATGCCACAACTCAATCTCAACCAAAACTAGCTGACATATCAGACACACACGCACACACACATGCACAGCATCTGATCTCTCCTCTCAACATGATTAACAGTCATCCATTTTAAAAGATCTGTCTTTTAAACAGTCAACTAACACAACAGCATCCATCTTACATACAGGTTCTTACTAAAGCCAAAATGGCCGACACTAAAGGTCTCTAAATAAATCCACTCAGTCTCAAGCAAAACTGGCCATCACACACACAAACACACACACAGGCAGGTATCTTTCCTTTAAACAATATGTTTAACACAAGAGCATCTGCATTTAATACCATTACATACATTACACGCACACACACGCACAGCATCTAATGTCTCCTCTCAACATTAGCATTAGCCTAACATAAAGCTAACATGAATGCCACAACTCAATCTTAACCAAAACTAGATAACAAATCATATGCACAGCATCTAATTCTCTCCTCTCAACATTAGCATTTAGCTCGCATAAACCAACATGAATGCCACAACTCAATCTCAACCACACACAGCGCCTTTTCTCTTAACATGATTAACTAACACAATTGAGGGATCTTTCCTTTGAACAACAGATTTTACACAATAGCATACACATTAAATACATTTATATACATTATACAAATAAATCTACACCCCAACTAGATTAGATAACATGGACAGAGACAGACACAAACACGGACAGAGACAGACACAAACACAGACAGACACCTACACTCTGTAATATCAGTCTCCGCAGGACTGAACAGTATAACTATACAATAAACACATCACCGTACAGTCAGACAACAGCTAATCAACAGTGGGTAAATGTAGCTTAAATATAGCTGTGTTCAATAACACCGCATACCATGCGTAGCATCAAAAATCCTACTATTTAATCAAAATCCATCAATGAATTTTAAAAAGCCACCTCACATCCACTGCACTGCTTAACATTACACAGCATTTGTTTTAATCAACCACTTATACATTAGGCATCATGTTTATCACATTAAAGTTAGCTGTACACAGCCGAAATGCTAACACACAAAAGGCTAACGCTAAATACACACGGCTAGCGGCCATTAGGATAGATCATGCTATTTGATCAAAATCCATCAATCAAACTTTACAATCCATCTCACATCATGTGTACTGCCCTTTACATTTCACAGTGTGCCTATAAATCAACCACTTGTACACTAGACGTCGAGTGTATCCAACGCAAGTTAGCTATAGTTAGCCGAAATGCTATCACACAAAAGGCTAACGCTAAAGACACGCAGCTAGGGGACCTCATTAGCATAAATCGCGCCACTTGACTGATCAATCAATAAATATTAAAAATCCATCACAAATCCAAAGCACAGCCTTTTACATTTCACCTTATTGCTTTAAATCAACCACTTATATATTAGGCACTGAGTTTATTCAACAAAAGTTAGCTGTAGTTAGCTATACACACAGAGGCCTAGCGGATTACCATGCACATTACACAGCTAACACACATTAGCATAAACAAAAACCACCCATAAATCTTTAAAATCCACCTCAAATCGGCAGCACTGCCATTAACACTTCACAGTAGTTGTTGTAATCACACACTCATACATTAGTCATTAGTGTATCCCATTAAAGTTAGCTACAGATAGCAGCACAAAAGCTGTGTCCCAATTCAGGGTCTGCATCCTTCGAAGGCCGCATTTGAAGGCCAGTTACGTCACAACACTGCGCGAAGGCCTGTCCCAATTCATCCAAATTCGAAGGATCCTTCAAATTCGCACTTCAAATGTGTCCTCCTTCTCAGCCGTTGGGTGCCGTTTCGGAGGATGCACCGCTACTATCCTTCGCGGGTTCCCGTATCCCAAGATGCTTTGCGCGCTGCTGCTGCTCAGTCGAAAAAACTGAACTGAAATGGCGACGTCTAGTGGGGATTCAACGTATAAATGTAAGTATTCAGATTTCACATTTATAATATTCGGTTTTTACTCACATCGATCCATATGACATCCAACGCCATATATGTTAAACCAGAACCCCCAAATTCAGTTAAAATATGTGACTAATATATATATATATATATATATATATATATATAATGTTAGTGCTGAGTAATGTTAGCTTGATGCTATAAAAACTTCACTTTCAAATGTTTGAGGTTCAGAGGTTGCTTCATATAATGTACATAAAAAGACCAATAAGTTTATATTATTTTACGTTGATTTGAAATAAAATTTATTATATTTTTACAGACTGTAAATTCTAAAGTCTAGTAAAACGTTTGGAGTAGTAAAAAAAATAAATGGATAGAAAAATCGATCAATCATTATGATTTTTTAAAATCTTTTAACCCTTTTTATTTTGTTGTAACACAAAACATGTTGTATTGTGTTTTAGGGAGCAAGGAGCAGACCGAAAATTTTATTCGGCTGAGAGGGGCGAACCAGCACCTCTTCACAGGGGCCAAGAACTCGGCCACAGCAGGGTGGAGGTAAGGCATAATAAACAAGCCTTTTGTTAGTGTTCTGATGTCACTTTTTGTAAATCTTTGCATCCCTGTATTAATGTGATCTTGTGCTTACCTTTTCTATTGTTTCTCTGTGTTTAGAATCATACTGGAGAAGATGGGCCTGCTGGGGAGGGTGGAGCCTCAGCAAGCAAAAAAAAAATGGGACAATCTCAAAAAAAAATATAAGGTAGGTGCAGATTTGAATGATGATGTGGAAACGAACTTATATTTGTTTTAACCATGCAAATAAATACATACTTTGCTGAAAGTCGCTGACACGAATTATTTCCACTGCCTTAGGATTGCAAGTACCCAGGGACAGGAGAGGGGGTCGGTGGGAAGCCCACCGCTGCAACCTGGCCCTGGTTTGTCCTCATGGATGAGGTGTTAGGACAGAGGCCGTCCATCGCCCCCCCTGTCCTGATAGCCTCACTCCCTGAGGACACACCAGGGCCAGCTGCAGCGGTGGGTCAGCAGCAGGAGGAGGAGGAGGAAGATGGACAAGAGGAGGAGGAGGAAGAGCTGGTGCCAGCACCCCGGAGGAAGAGGAGGAGGGAGAGGGACGACGAGCTGCTGGACCTCATCAGGGAGGACATAAAGCAGCAGAGGGAGGCGGAGGAGAGGAGAGAAAGAGAGAGCCGGGAGAGGACGGAGAGGTTTTTCTCTCTCCTCGAGAGACTGGTGGAGCGGCGCTAGTTTTGTTTATATTGTATATAGTTAGTTAGTTATTAGTAGTTATTGTTAGTTATTGTTATAGTATAGTTAGTTATAGTTTTTTGTTTTAGTTATCTATTTATTTCAGTTCATTTTATATTGTATATAGTTATTTCATTTTATAGTTATGTTGTTCTGAATTTTCTGTTGTAAATGAGTTTTTATGTTTTAAAAATTAAATCATTGTTGTATTGTCACGTCATCTTGCATTTAGTACTTCCAACTTAAGTACAATTTATAAAAGTGTTAGCAAACAGCATCAAGTGCTACTCTTAAGGGACAAAAGGGATTTAATAGAAAAACAATTTACAACAATTTACACAATTACAACTATTTACAGAATTACAACAGAACTATTTACAGTTTACAGATTATTAATAAATATGGACAATGAACAATCATAAACAAAAACAAATAATTAAATATATCATTAATGAAATTCCGAACTATTGACAATAACAGGCTGAACAGGAGTCCCTGGCAGTGCTGCTGGGCTGGATGGGATGCCACAATAAAGACCCTGGTGTCTGTCTTCTGTTGGTCAGTGGGACATCATCTGGGGTGGCATTCAGGGTGTTTGGGGGTCTGGTCTCCACTGTCCACCACATCGTCCTGGGTTTGCAGGGGTGGCTCGATCGACGGCTGCCATGTCACTAAGAATTTTTTAAGAAAGAGGCAAGAATTACTACATAATTTGATAATAGAAATATAATGATAATAAATTATTACAACAAACAAAACCATCTACAAAACACCTCAAGTAGGAATAATGGCTTTAAAGTTATATTACTTACCGACTAAAGATAGTCGTGGTCAGGGTTACCCTCCTCCAGAGCAGACACCTCCGCAGACAGACGGTCCCGCCACGGAGCACCACTGACGGCCTCCAGCCCGTTCTCCCCCTCATCCTCCGGGTTGACGTCCTGCACCTCATCCTCTGGGGGCATGATGTCACCAGCTCCCAGGCAGATGTTGTGCAGGACGGCACATGCTGTTATGACCTGAAATGAGCAAGAATGTTTCATTAATTTTGATTTACTCTGTTTCAGTACTCAAAAATAAGAAAAAAATGGCCCTAAACCTGCTCTTCATCATTCCAAAGGCACGCTCAATAATAGAGCGTGCCCTGGAATGATGCGCATTAAAGCGCTGGGCTCCCACACCTTCAACTGGCTGTTTGAAGGGAGTGATGAGGGGGAGTGGATGCTGGAGGCACGGGTACCCGCCGTCTGCGAGGATGAAGTGCCCTGGAGGAGGGTAAGCCGCCTGTCTGTACAGTGGGCTGTGCCGGAGTACTCTGGCGTCATGCACCGACCCCGGCCAGCCCACGTACGTGTCCAAAAAGCGGCCCTGATGGTCGCTGACTGCCTGCAGGATGATGGAGGCAAACAGCTTCCTGTTAATGTAGAACTGACCATCAGGGCCGCTCGGTGGCTTCATCCTGACATGGCAGCCGTCGATCGCACCAGCAGCTTTTAAAAAAGCCTGGTGTCTTGCCAGCCCTGCAAACCCCCGAGTTACTGCCGCCAGGTCTTCTGCGGTCCGAGGGAAGTGGATGACCCTCTGGCGAATGGCCACCACCTCCTCAGTAACATGGTGGACGATGCGGTGGACAGTGGAGCGAGGCATCCCAAACACCCTGGAAACCACCCTATATGATGTCCCACTCGCCAGCCAGAAGAGGAACACCAGGGTCTCTAGTGTGGCACCCCATCCATGCCTCCGATCCTGGTGGAGCAGGTTCAGCAGCACTGCCAGGGACTCTCTGTTCAGCCTGAAGTCCTGCCTGGTGTCTTCTCCATTAAAAAACCTTTCAAGGACCGGTACCGCCTGGTTGACCCTGCAGTACATGGGTCTGGTCTGAAGGAGAGGAAGAAGAGGAGAAGAAAAATGATTTATTAAACTATAACTACATACTTTTAGTTTATAAAATGAATCTAGTTCATTTTAGAGCTTAAGTACATAATGCAAAATCTGTTTATCATCATACTATCTAGGCTTGTCAATCTAGTTTGTATGATTCATGACCAAAATATGTAATCTATTTTAAATATTAAATCGAGGTCAGGGTTTTTAACTATTAATCAAGGTGATATGGCATTAACCACGACCCGATCTACAGTTAACCTGTCTAGCATTAACGTAATGTAGGCTATTTGTATACCAACTACCCCTAACTGTTAATTAGCTAATAATAATAACATTACTGTGGGCTCAAATAACAAGTTTACCTCAGCACGGTCCTCTCTCAGCCGGAGATAGAACAGCCGCCGTCGGCGCTGACGGAGAGAGCGCATCCTCCTCTCCTCTTCCTCCAGAGCGAGGAACATCAAAACAACAAGAAAAATTACCTCCGGCTCCATTATTTTTCTTTCTTTCTTTTTGTCTTTCTCTCTCCTCTGTTGATTCTTTCTTTTTCCTCTTTTCTTTCTTTCTTTCTCTCTCCTCTGTTGAGTCTTTCTTTTGTTTCGTATTTTCGCGGGGTTGGCCAGCTGGTGACGTGAGGGGAACGGTGGTGACGCGACCAGGAAATACTCCGAAGGCTAGACCGTCCCATTTGGTTAACGGGGAGGACGCGTCCTTCCGGGGGGAGCGTCCTCCAAAGGACCCGGCCTTCGGAGGACGCTTCCTTCGAAGGATGCAGACCCTGAATTGGGACACAGCTAAAGTCATCAAACAAAAGGCTAACAAGCTAGCAGAGAGCTAACGTAAAAAAGACGTCTCTTACCTCAGAGTCGGTGTGAAGAGGGGGGCGAGGCTCTGCAGCAGGGGGCTTTTATGTGCTCGGATGATGACGTCACATCATGCCACCGGGAGGTCCAATCACGATCATCGCGCTGAGTGATTGACTTCGGCTGACCCTCAGTTCTTTTGAATGGAACCTTCTTGAACACTGTCGACACGCATAGTAGCGGATCCCCGTACGCGCCGACGTAGGGGGGGGTGGGGGGGGTGGCGGCCGCCATTAAACCGTCAATCCCTTCCTCGTTTCATGTGCCTGAGGCAATACATGTACAGAGCTCCAGCATACATGTTCCAATCTCCCCCAAACTTCACAGGATTGATCACAGTCCCACCCTGAACACACCCATGTATAGATATTTTGGGGGATTACACACAGCGCCACCTACGGGCACATCTTTTCACATATTTTTTTTTTTTTTTTTTTTTTTTACACCTTAAATTGACATGCTGTGGCCTACATTTCATGTACAATCTCACGACCAATCACTGGTGCATTCTTTACCAGACTTTCACATGTCAGGTGTCACACTAAGTGTACCAAGTGTACCGCCACTAAACAGGAAGTAGTTTATAACTCCAGCATACATGTTCCAATCTCCCCCAAACTTCACAGGATTGATCACAGTCCCACCCTGAACACACCCATGTGTAGATATTTAGGGGGATTACACACAGCGCCACCTACGGGCAACAGGAAGTACATCTTTTCACACACTTTTTTTTTTTTTACCTTAAATTGACATGCTGTGGCCTACATTTCATGTACAATCTCACGACCAATCACTGGTGCATTCTTTATCAGACTTTCACATGTCAGGCGTCACACTAAGTGTACCGCCACTAAACAGGAAGTAGTTTATAACTCCAACATACATGCTCCAATCTTCCCCAAACTTCACAGGATTGATAACAGCCCTGCCCTGAACACAGCCATGGGTCAATATTTGGGATTACACATAGCGCTCCCTACTGGCAACAGGAAGTACATCTTTTCACACACTTTTCCTTGGATTTACCCAAAATTTACATACTGTGTTCTGTACCTCGTGTAGATTAAAACTTTCACATGTCAGGCGTCACACTAAGTGTACCGCCACAAAACAGGAAGTAGTTTATATCTCCGGCATACATGCTCCAATCTTCCTCAAACTTCACAGGATTGTTAACCGTCCAGCTAAAGGCCGAAACGGGCAACGGGCAAGGAGCTAGGGGCTAGGGGCAATGGGCAATGGGCAACGCGGCGTGGGTGCGAGGTCCCGCAAAACGCTGCTTGCAGCTTTAATTATTATTCTTTCTTTCTCCCGCTCCGTTGCGCTCAATTTTGACCCCCTAAACATGCTCAAAAACTCACCAAAATTGGCATGCCTGCTCAAAAAGTGCGTGAGATGGAAGTTTTGCATAAATTAACCCCCCAAGTGCCAAAATGAGCTCTCTAGCGCCACCTAGGCACACAAAAATGGCCATTACGGCCCGTAGGAATGTCGTAGAAAGATCGAACAAAAACCGGCTTGTTCGTCTCATCAAGACCTACAAATCACGTGCTGGTACCCCTGACCTAAACCCAACAGGAAGTGAGATATTTGCCCTTTCACAACAAGATTTCGCCTGAAACTGAGCCTTCTTCAAAAATTATCTTCTCCGAGGGCGTTTATCGTAGCAACCTGAACGGCGCACAGGGTGATAGTTCACACCCTGGGGAAAAAAAGTTCTGCGCAACTTTTTCATTACTGGCCCGGTTTTGATTCTATTGGGTCCGAAAGGTGACGACGCACACACATCCTGAAAAGCTAAATACTTCATAAATCCAGCATACATGCTCCAATCTTCCCAAAAATTCACAGGATCGAGGACAGTCACGCCCTGAACACACCCATGTGTCAATATTTGGAATTACATATACCGCCACCTACTGGCAACAGGAAGTTCATCTTTTTACACAGTTTTTCTCACAAAAATGCTCACTATTGCTCGTAGGAATGTTGTTGAAAGATCAAACCAAAACTGGCTTGTTTGTCTCATCAAGACCTACAAATCATACGCTGATACCCCTGACCTAAACCCAACAGGAAGTGAGATATTTGCACTTTAAAAATCGTACTTTCAAAAAATATCTCCTCCGAACTTGTGTATTGCTTACAGCTTAAAAGCAGCTTAAAATGTTCGCACCGTTCTTAGGGTTCCAGCGATGTCTTCGGTTTTTTTGTATCTTTTACCGTTCTTGAGAAAATCCTCTAGAAGCACCGCGAGCGCATTGTCACTTTCCAACAGGTTTCTGTGAGATGGGAGTAATATGAGCTTGCAGCGGGTGACGTCAGCAGACAGAGCGCGGAGCTGCTGTGAAAACTCTCCCAAAAAACGATTAAAATAGCGATCACGGGCTTATTCTTTGACAGTCTTAACAGTCCCCCTTGAACACATCTATGTGTCAATATTTGGCCTTACACATAGTGCCACCTACTGGCAACAGGAAGTACAAATTTTCAGACTATTTCATGGTCACAAACATCCATTAGGTCAACAGTGGAGAAACACACACATAACCACAAACACACAGCTGGAGCTACAGGCCACAACGAGCGGGTTAGGGGCAACAAGCAAGGGGCTAGGGGCAAGGGGAGATGGGCAAGGGGTGACGTGCAAGGGGCGATGGGCGTGGGTGCGAGGTCCCGTTCAATGCTGCTTGCAGCTTTAATTTAATTTATTTTTTATTTTTTATTTTTTTCTCTGCATTTATTCTCATCGTATAACACCACAAAAGGGGTGTCAACTTTTTA
Organism: Cephalopholis sonnerati; assembly: GCA_019142605.1. NCBI lineage: Eukaryota > Metazoa > Chordata > Actinopteri > Perciformes > Serranidae > Cephalopholis > Cephalopholis sonnerati. The sequence goes on along the minus strand of JAGQAX010000011.1, from coordinate 3,175,165 downwards.
TGAGATTGATGCATATTCTTAGTCTTGCAACAAAATATATTGATATTTTGTGCGTGTGTTGTGACCATCACCGGCCCCCCCTGGAAGCTAAGCTGTCATTCTTTATTGGATTGTCCTAATATGTGCCAGAGGGGGCAGTGCACAGTCCACAGTGAATAGGGGGGGGAACAAATGCCAGGCAGGGTGAGATAAGACAAACGGGGGAGGGGCAAGATAAGCAGTGCTATTAGGATGCAAGAACTCAACAACCAATATCCCATCCAAAACCACAAACAAAGAATCGGAATTGGAGACCAGAATTGTGGGAGTCCTGATAGTAAAGAGTAGGCCGTCAGAGGGCATGAGTGAGGGAGGAATGCACAAAGGGCGTGATTTAAGTGATAAGTCCGCATTCTGGCGGGTTCCCACATAGCTCAACAGTGGGACTCGACAGGAGCTGGCAAGCCCTGAACGAACATGCATGTGCGATGGACACCGAAGCCCAGAGCAGCCACAATGACCCAGCAGGGCCAGGCTGGCCAAGCGCCCCACCCCGGGACGAGGGCGCCCCAGGAGGCATCCCCCAGAGAGCCACAAGGGCCACGGACAGACACACAGACCCAGAGGCCAAGAGGGGACCGACGACTCCAGGGCAACCCAGACCAGCCTAGGAGGCACGGGGCAGGAGGGCCCACCCGCCACCCGCCACCCGCCACCCTCTACTCGACACCCTCTACTGTTTATTATTTAAAACAGTACAATTTTATGAAATAAATAAATAAATATTGGATGTGTTATTGACTTTACCTGTGATGCTTCACTTGCATCCTCATGAGCATCCCTGGGTGCACTGCTTGCAGGCATCTTTGGCTTCTGTGCATGCGCTTTCGGAGCAATCGGGGTTCGATTAGTTTCCCCTGTGACCTGCCTGTGACCTATGTGACGTCATTTGAACACTTTTCTACTCGTACCCACAAACTTGAATTCGTATTCACAGTGAAGACTTCGTAGTCGTAGAAATTAGAGTTGTATTCACAAGACTTTGCACTCACATGTTTTAGATTCATACTCACATAAAAACAATCCTAACCCAAACAATTTCTCAGACTCATGCGTATGACAGCAGAATTTTGTGTACAACTTTTTTACTGACATACAAATGTTTAACATTACGAGTAAGAATGGTTAGAATCATGAATACATCTTTTTGGAAGTTGTCTTACTCCATACATATACCGCTTTCTACGCAAACCTTGGGATTTATAAAAATGAAACTTGACGGGAAAATGGGTGGTCTTCCACGGCAGCTCTGACCCATGCGTACGCACAGAAACTGTAGACATGAGAAACTGTGACCCCCGTTGCAGAAAGAGAAAAGGAAGAAACGTTGTGAATTTGATATCATCTATCTATAAATCAAGAAGCGTCTGTGTGTCTGTGGCTCGCATATCTCTGACTGTTTGTCAGATCAACCTAAGCTTTCGGATATGGCTTGCGCATGGCACAATGGTGTGCATCCTTCATTTTGAAGATTTTGGGATTCATATTCACAACATTATCGTTAAAAGTTAAAATCCCATAGACCTTGGTGTAACCAATCTAGCCTATCGCGCTCTCGCTCGCAGCTATAGCCACGCCTCAGGGAATAAAAGATCAAAGTATCCTACTGCTATACCGCTCTTGGTCACCGAAAAGTTTGCACAGGCGTCGCTTGCCAGGCAGGTAGCTCGGACTTCAGGTGACTCAGCATCACGGAGCCCTGCCTGGAGTGCAGTGTTGTCTGCCAGGCGATTACGGCACTCTTCCTTGGTTTCTGCTGCACGGAGTCTTGCATGCCGCGCAGAATAACTGTATTTGCGTGTCTCTCCGTATCTCAAGGTACGTCCATGTCTTACCCAATATACAATTTGTCTGTTAACACTATGTAAGAGTATGTACACCTCTTTGTACATCCAACCATCAAACACAGCCTCATTTTGCCATACATGAAAAGTCTACTTAAGCTTCCACTTTTCTATGAGAATACATACTTCCTATGGGCACTGCACTAGTTTGAGTAAAGAAAATCAGATTGTTTGTCAAACAGCTGTGGCAACTGTATCCCCCATTTATAGTGTTTATTTCAGACAGTCACTGAAACTATCTGACAGTCATACTGAAACATCCCTCAGTTTTCTGCCTAAATAAATCATCGCAAAAAGCCGTAAAACCTTAATATCAGACTATTTCTTCTTGACTTCTGAAACAGTCTGAAGCAGCAGCATTGAGCCTTAGTAATGTCCATATTGAGTCCACCAAACAACATTGTCTTTCTGTTATCAACCTACCCAACAACAACTTCAACTTCACACTGTGTGAAGTTTTGTTTTTTACCTTTTAATGCTACATTTGCCATGCTCTACTACTACTCTACTACTACTGCTGTTTCATGTTAATCTATCTATAAAGCAAGGAATCTCTGTCTGTCAGTCTGTGTGTCTGTGTGTCTGTCGGTCTGTGTGTCTGTCGATCTGTGTGTCTGTGGCTCGCATATCTCTCTGACTGTTTGTCAGATCGATCTGAGCTTTCGGATATGGCTTGAGCATGGCATGATGTACATCCGTCATTTTGAAGTTTTTTGGATTGATATTCACAACGTTATCATTAAAAGTTTAAATCCCATACACCTCCATGTAACCAGTCAGCCTGTCGCGCTCTCTGACGCAGCTATAGCCACGCCTCACGGAATACAAGATCAAAGTACCTACCGCTATACCGCTCCTGGTCACCCAAAACTTTGCACACACTTACCCCGGATGTCCACTGGATCCGTCAAGTGAGCGATTCAGCCACGGTGCGGGTGTTGGACATAGCTGTCAAGTCTCCCGTTTTGGCCGGGAAACTACCGTATTTCACCCCTCTTTCCCGCCGTCCTCCTGTATTAGTATTCTCCCGTAAATCTCCTGTATTATAATAAAAAAACAACAACATTCCTCTACCTCTCCAAACTGAACTGTCACTAGCCTTGCGAGAGCTGCCACCTGCAGTAGCCTGGGTGGCAGTTGTCACGAGGTTAGTGCCGACAACGGGAACAAACCCGGAACAACAAAAGAGAGAGATGGATGGATGTGACGAAGGAGAAGGCATTCCTGTCAAAAAAACAAAGAAGTCCTGTAAATATCTCGAAAAATGGGACAGCAAATTTACTTTCCTACAGAGGAGCAGGATGGGCACATTATGAACTGAAAATATGTTTAAGCAATAAGCCCCTTGAAGCCGTGAGTTACAGTAATTTTACAACGGCTGAGGGGCGTTCAGTGCCCCTCCGCCGTTGTAAAATCACTGTAACTCACGGCTTCAAGGGGCTTATAGCTTTTATAAAACGGTTACCCTACATATAGCCCATAAAATAAACACACACAAAAAAAGAATCAACAATTTATTGGTAATAATGCAACAATAAAACTGAGAACTATTCACTCTAACACCAAGCAAGATCGAGTGGACAGAATGGTTGCCAAGCAACACAGACGCTGCAGTCTACCAGTGGGTTACACTGATTTTACAACGGCATGGAACGCGGCTCAGCCAATCACATTTAAGGATGGGAAGCACCCGTTTTATAAACCATAAATAAATGTGCTTCATATACCCTTTGTGTTTTCATTTAGGCTGTATTATAACGTAGGAATGTTCACAGCATTTCAATGTCAACAAAGGTTGGCCTATCAGATTCTTATCACCTAATTGTAGTTAGTAAGCGGTTGACAAGTTGTTTTTAGATATCTTGTACACCTGTCTTAAAATGAAAGGGATACTGGAGCTTGGTTGGGGTGGTGGGACGGCTTGCAGCGAGCGCCGGAAAATTTCCCTTATTTTCAAATCCAAAACTTGACAGGTATGGTGCTGGAGCTAATCGCGGCTATTCAAGTCTATGTAAACTGCTCCACCAGAAGCGGCTCGGCACTCCGCTAAAAATACGCGCCAGGTCTATTTTTTTGACGGACGCTGTGCGACGAAGCGTCAATTTCCACAGACCAAATGAGTCAAACAGGAAGCCAGGCGCAGAAAAGACGAGAGTATCCGGTCAATTTTCAAAATAAAAACACCCATGAAAACTCCGGAGTGTATTTCACATTGCTATAACAACATGACGTCAAAGTTTGTGGCCCCCATCAGGTAGAGAAATCTTTTCTTTGTTTGTAGATGTCTTTTTACCTCCAGTGTTTCTGCAAATTATTGTGTGACATCATGATCTTGCGATCAATTCCAGCCACTCGCGTGCGCGCTGCTATAGATACGCTTCCAGTGGACATTGACGCCTGGCACAGGACTCTATTAACACTATGTAAGAGTATGTACACTTCTTTGTACATCCAACCATCAAACACAGCCTCATTTGGCCATACATGAAAAATCTACTTAAGCTTCCACGATTCTATAGAAAAACATACTTCCTACGGGCACTGCACTAGTGAATATTAATTCAGGGTGTTTCACTGGCCATTTATAGGCACCTATGGGTGGAGTGAGAGGCTCGTTCACCTGTGCTGCATTTCAAGTTGATTGTGATTTATAAAGGGAAACAAGCATGGGACATGCGTGTGCACGTGTTATAAATCAGGATATTTGTTTGCGTAAGCAATTTCTGTGCTTTGCTCGTACGTCACCTTTAGTCACCTTTCCTGCGCACAGTTTTATAAATGAGGCCCCAGGAGTCTAATTGAGACAAGCGTTTATTTGTCAAACTATGTAGCCACACTGGGCTAGTAAAAGAGACTTGGCGTTTAATTGGGACTAGGCTTTTAATGGAAGTTTTATGGTTTATGTCTTTTGATTTAAACTAACATGATTAGACTTTGGTAAGGGCTATCGTGGCAGTGTAATTGCAAGAGAGGCAGGGATGTTGACGTTTCAACTGCAGTTTGAATGGTAAAAATCTGTGCAGCCACTGTGGAGACATGAATATCTAAATGCAAGATAACTGTCTTTCCTTTTCATTCATTCATTCAACCTTTATTTAATCTCGAGAAATCATTGAGGGACCGCCCTCATTTACAATGATGTCGAGAGTACAATATGAAAACAAAACAAAGCAAGAGCAAATATATATGCACATACATATACACATACACATGAACATATACAGACACCACATACATTCACATGTAAATACTCACACACACACACCTACAAAAGGAGAGAATCACACACACAATTCAGACAATCAAACAACAGAACAGTTAAAAACAGTTACATTCAAGAGTGGAGTAGTTTGTAATCATGGTTTTAAACTGGCCTATAGATACAAGTGCATCAAGTTTTAGCATTTGCTGTAAGGTGTTCCAAGTATGTGCAGCACAAAAACTAAAGGCAGTTTTCCCAAGCTCAGTATTTGCACGGGGGACTTCGAGTGTCAGCCAATCACTTGAGCGAGTGGAATAATGACTCTTAGACCAGATTAATAAGGAGGAGATGTATGACGGTGAATTTCCACTTAGGGCTTTGTAGATGAACAGAAACCAATGTCTGTTACGTCTAACTGTTAAAGAAGTCCAACCAACCTTTTCATATAGGATGCAATGATGAGTAGAATAACTGTCACCGGTAATAAATCTCAACGCGGAGTGATAAACTGAATCAAGGGGTTTAAGAATGGAGGTAGAGGCGTGTCTATAGATGATGTCACCATAATCCAGGACAGACATGAAGACGGCATCAATTATCCGCTTCCTACTGAACATGGGGAAAATCACAATGTTTCTGTACAAATATCCAATTTTTTGTCGTAACTTCCTTACAAGTGTGTCTATGTGAAATGTAAAAGTAACTTTTTGATCCAACCAGATACCAAGATATTTATACTGTGATACCCTTTCAATACTGTGACCATTTAGAGTGGCAATATGTAAACCATTAACAGCAGTATCAACTATATCTCTGGCTCTGGAGAACAGCATGTATTTGGTTTTGTTTGCATTCAGTACTAGTTTTAAATTACAGAGTGCATTTTGCAAATTGTCAAAGGCTTGTTGTAGGGTTTGGGTGGCAGAGTGTGCAGTATTAGAAAAACAATACAGAACTGTATCATCTGCGTACAGATGGGAATTACAATTTGTTATGGAGGATGTGATATTGTTAATATAAATAGTGAAGAGGACAGGACCCAATACTGAACCTTGTGGTACCCCCTTTAACAGGGGTAATAAAGAAGAACGGTCATTTCCCAAAATCACACACTGCTGCTTGTGAGAAAGATAGTCCTGAAACCATTTACAGGAATTACAATCAAAACCAATATCATGTAGTCTCTGAAGGAGTAGAGCATGATCAACAGTATCAAATGCTCTGGAAAGATCAACAAAAAGTGCAGCACAGTATTTACCTTTATCAACAGCAGCTATGATATCATTTATAACTAAAGTGGTAGCAGTGACAGTACTGTGTTTTGCTCTGAAACCAGATTGATGTGGATTTAACACAGAATTACTTGAGAGGAATGATTTGAGCTGATTGTTAACTAATGATTCTAAGATTTTAGCAAGACAGGGGAGTTTGGAAATTGGCCGATAGTTGTTGAGATCATTTTTATCACCACCCTTATGGAGTGGGACTACATGTGCAGATTTCCAGACCTGAGGGATAACTCCAGTAGAAATAGAGAGATTAAACAGATGTGTAATTTGATTACTAATAATCGGGGCAGAGAGCTTTAAAAAATAGGGGTCTAAATTATCCTCCCCAGTTGCTTTCCTGCAATCAATAGTTATCAATAGCAGCAGCAAAGTGTGTGTTGAAGGCATGGCAGATTACTGATGGATCATTTATGAAGCAGTCATTAAATGTAACAGAAGAAGGAATGGATGTAGAGGATTTGTTTTTGTTCGTATTTACTGCTTTCCAAAATTTTGATGGATCTGAATAAGAGTTAGAGACTAATTCTATGTGATAATTAGCTTTTGCTTTTCTCATGGAGGATGTGCACTTATTTCTGAGTTGTCTAAAAGTTAGCCAATGTGTTGCTTCACCAGTACGCCTTGCTAAAGCCCAGGCTTTGTCCCTTTCCTTTAACATTATTGATAACTCTGTGGAAAACCAGGGACTTGATCTATTTTTAATCCTGAGCTTTTTAAGAGGTGCATGTTTATCAATGATAGTGATAAATGATTTTGTAAAGTATTCCGAGGCTAATTCTATGTCCAGTATGTCAGAGGTGTGACATATGTTACTCTCTGTAAGATCATTGAGGAAAGCCTGTTCATTGAAAGTTTTAAAGTTTCTTTTGGTAACAATTCTGGAGGTTGATCTTTCCTGTTTGGACCTTCTAACACAGGCTAGAGGACAGTGGTCACCGAAGCCAAGTGCAAAAACTCCAGAAGCCGTAATTTTGTCACTTCTATTGGAGAGAATAAAATCAATTAGTGTTGATTTTGAAGGGTCCTTCAGATTGGGTCTGGTCGGTTCCTCAATGAGCTGTGACAGACTGAGATTATCACACATTTCCTTTAAAGTATTTGAGTCGTCAGAGAACCAATTTAGGTTAAAATCACCTAGAACTAGCATCTCTGACTGACTGTACTGAACAAGGAGGTCTGCTAATTTATTAACAGCACCAGAAACAGCTGAGGGTGGCCTATAAACGCCCACCACATTAATTGCATTGTTGCTTGATAAGTGTACCTTCAGAGCAATAAGTTCAAAGGAATGAGGAATTGTGACAGCATTTAAAACAGTGACGGACAGACATGACTTCACATACACAGCCACACCACCCCCTCTTCCCACTCTGTCTATTCTGTACAAGTTATAGTTATTTAATGAAACTTCAGAACTGTGTACTCTGTTTAAGCCAGGTCTCTGTCAAAACCAGGATATCGGGGTCCGTTTGTGATATGAGAATTTCCAGCTGATCCAGTTTAAACTGATTACACAGACTTCTGATGTTTAGATGTATTAACCCCAGGCCATTTCTGGATTTGAATGTGTGTGGGTTCAACGATATTTGCCCAGCATCACAGGAGGGCTTACTTGCAAATGGCAACCTAGAGCTTGTTTGAGGTGTGGGGTTTATGGTGATTAAATTATCAGGTTTATAACAACTTGTACAGGAATTCGGCCGGTGGTGCTTACGAGGGCTGTTAGTAATCAGAACGGGGATGTTAAATACAGGGTCGGAGGGTGAGGGTGGAGGATGGAGTGTGTTGTGAGGTCATGGAGTAAAAGTTTTACACGAGTGTAAAGTCAGTTCAATATTGGTAGATAAATCTGAGAGTGTAGGTTTAAACAGGTGTAACATCAGTAGGCAGTAAGGTGTAGGTGGGTGATTTCAACAAGTTGAGCCGGCAAAACATACATCTAACATTTGACTGAAGAAACTGCTAAGTACATAAAACCTTTTGAAGGGTCTTAATGTGTTGTATTAAAAAGATATTGATATTATATTTATTTTTATTATTTTTCATGCTGATATAGACCAGTGTCTCTGAAAAGTTCAGTTTAAATTAAGTGGGGGTCATAGGACCCTGGGAACATAGATAAGCTCCCGCTTTATTTTTTAAGAGAAAATGGGACACGGTGTTGAAATTTGACGTGTTTGCTGTGCTCTCATGAGGTCATCTGTCACTTAACAGCATCCCAAACCAAAACAGCTGAATACAATCATTACAATCAATTCATATAAGGAGCATTGTTTATGGCAGCTTCATCATTGTGAGTGTCTGTGTGCATTCTGGGGTCGTTCACCTGTTTTGTTTTGCAAATACATGTTTTATTGGCACATGAGAGAGGCTTAAATCATCTCTTATCACTGCAAGGTAATACAGCAAAAAAACAAAGAGCAAAAACCGGGGGCATGCTCCCTTGGGAGAAAATTTTGTATATATTTGATTTAAAGGCATCAATCTGGTGAATTCTAAGAGCCAAGTTATGATGGCAGAATATGCCTAGATTTATACGTCTTTGTGCTTTTTATGTGTGCTTTTTTGTGTGCTTTTATTCAAGTGCTGGAATTTGTTATTAACGTGACAACGCCTGAATGCAACACAGGCTCCGCTTCAATTGAGCTGTGCGAGCGGCGTGTTTGACTGTGAGTAACAGCAGCATTTTGATGGTCATTTACACACTGACATAACAATAGGCTCGTTCGAGATGAGCCAGGCCTGCGTAGATTTGATCACCGGCGATCGGCGCACAGTGCATGCCGGTTAGTTTTGTGTCCGACTTCATCCCAACTTGCTCTGACGTATTACAAAAGTGGACGGCAATAAAATTGCGAGAACAAGGTGGCCGCAGTTTTTAGAGCCAGGCGCTGCAGTTGCTCTCCACCGACTGCACTGCCTGGCTCTCACCTGATCTAACAGCGGATTGGTTTTGATGTGGACTCAACAATATGACGTTAATTTTTGTTGAATTTCAGATATTTAAATTTTATTTGTCCGATTTGAAGGTTTATTCTCTTAACATAATACATGTTGTGTGACTGATGGAGACTGAAAACAAGCTTATAAGTCTGACAATATTTTAATAAATTGACATCATATCAGACATGATGTGAGTGTTTCTGTGACTTCCTGTACGGACTGAAGGCTGCTGGACACTGTCAGGACACTGACCGACTTGATCACGGCTATTTGTCACCGCCCCCGCTGCAGCCGCTTGCTCTCATCCACTTTCCAGGCAAGGCGCAGTTCATCTCGAACGAGCCTACTAACTATGTCAGGTAACAAACTGCGTTGGGTTCGGGTCGGGCTCGCTTGCGACCCGAGCTGCGCTCTAGTGTGCTTGCCTGTGTGTGCACACGTGTCTGTTTGTGTGTGTGTGTGTGTGGGGGGGGCGACCATGCAAAATAACATAACGATAGTTTAGGCTGCGCGGTATACCGGTTTGTACCGAAAACCGGTCTTTATTTTTGTTATGATATGAATTTTTCATACACCGCAATACCGGTGAATAGCCTAAACAACGTCCTGAATGTGCACGGTGGGAAAGTGTTTCAGCGGGGACCCATTTCACCGCTGCACACCACAGGCGTGCTAGAGCCGGCTAGTCTCCAAAAATCGGGCAGATATAAAATGCCTCCGGTAAATGAACGTCACTCTGTAGCGCACCGGCAGGAGCGCCCGCCGCGCAGTTACCCCCAATGCTGCTGTTACTCACAGTCAAACACGCTGCTCGCACAGCTCATTTGGAGCGGAGCCTGTGTTGCGTTCAGGCGTTGTCATGTAAATAACAAATTCCAGCACTTCAATAGGCCATATTATTTATTTATTATAATTTAATTTTATTTATTTTTCATTTGCTACTTATCAAGATATTGTGTAGCCTAATTTAATGAAGCGTCTGTTGAAAAGTCTTGAGTTTCAGGGGACAGGGATTTCCAATATTAACAATGTGTGCCAAGAAAATGTGGGTAAGACCACTCTTGCATGAAAAAAAATGCCGTCAAATATCATGAAACCGATATGATTTGAAAAAAAAAAAAAAAAAACGTGATATGAAAATCAACGGTAGTTTCTAAAGAGCTTAGATGAAAAAAAAAAAAAAAAAAAATCAGCTGCGGCGTTGCTGTCAAAACTGAATGTTGAAGAGCCAAAAAAATCTCAGTAGGCACTCCAGCCGGTGCGCTACAGAGTGACATTCATTTACTAGAGGCATTTTATAACTGGCTGATTTTTGGAGACTATGGCGGGGCAAATTAGACTATGGTGGGCCACCACAGTCTCGTCAATGTATGGGAAACACTGTAAGCTTATAATTGCTTGTCAGTAGACTGTGTCTTCTTTGTTTATTGTATGTCTTCGTAACAGCAACTGGCACGGGAACAGTGATTGTAAAAATGTATTCATTTTATTATGCTTATACCAGATTTATTTACATATGAACTTGAACACACTTAATTATGAACCTGAACATTTTACCGTTTAATTTTTGTGTTTAGTGCAGAAAAAAATTGTTGATTAAACAATTAGTCAATTAATGAAATAATTCACCAAAGGCAAGGCAAGGCGAGGCAAGGCAACTTTATTTATATAGCACATTTAAACACAAGGTAATTCAAAGTGCTTTACATTAAAATACATCAAAAACATCCAGAAACAACAATAATATATTATGATAAATGAAAACGAAAATGAGAACAACAACGCAAAATCAGTATAAAAGGTTTGACAAGGGAGTTTAAAAAGCTAAGATGCAATAAAATAGTAAGCTAAAAACATACAGTAAACAAAAGGGTCTTCAGTCTTGATTTAAAAAATATTGAGAGTTGGGGCGGATCTACAGTCTTAAGGTAATTTATTCCAGATACACGGAGCAAAATAGCTGAATGCTGCCTCACCATGTTTAGTTCTGAATCGGGGGACATAAAGTTGACCCAATTCAGATGACCTGAGAGGTCTGGCTGGTTCATAATGTGGGAGCATATCAGATTTTGGCCCTAGACCATTCAGAGCTTTGTAAACTAGCGTTAGTACTTTAAAGTCAATTCTTTGGCTGACAGGAAGCCAGTATAGAGATCTCAGTACCGAAGTGATATGATATACCTTTTTAGTCTTAGTGAGGACTCGAGCAGCGGCGTGCTGAATCAGCTGCAGCTGTCTGATCGATTTTTTGGGGAGACCTGTAAAGACAGTGTTACAGTAGTCAAGTTTACTGAAAATAAATGCATGAACAAGTTTTTCCAAGTTCTGCTGAGACAGGAGTCCTTTAATCCTTGATATATTTTTGAGGTGATAGTAGGTTGACTTTGTGATTGACTTGATGTGACTGTTAGAAGTCAGGTCTGAGTCAATGATCATACCAAGGTTTTTGGCTTGGTTTGTGGTTTTTAGCATTACTGACTGAAGCTGAGAACTGACTTTTATTTGTTCATTTTTGGCTCTGAAAAGAATTACTTCGGTTTCATCTTTGTTTAGCTGTAGGAAATTCTGAGACATCCAATTATTGACTTGTTCAATACATTTAGTCAGATCTTGTATTGGACCATAGTCACCAGGTGATATGGTAATGTACATTTGTGTGTCATCTGCATAGTTATGATGAGATATATTATTATTTGCCATAATTTGAGCCAGTGGAAGCATGTAAATATTGAGCAGGAGCGGCCCCAGAATGGAGCCTTGGGAAACTCCACAAGTCATTTTAAATTATATCAGATTTGTTCTATCCTATGGACACAAAGTAGTCTCTGCCCTTTAAATAGGATTTGCACCACTTTAGAACTGTCCCAGAAAGTCCCACCCAGTTTTCTAGTCGGTGCAGTAGAATACTGTGGTCGAGAGAGTCAAACGCAGCACTGAGATTGAGTAACACAAGGTTTAAAATTTTGCCACTGTCGGATATCATTGAGCACTTTGACAAGAGCTGTTTCGGTGCTGTGTTGTGGACGAAATCCTGCCTGGAAAGTGTCAAAACAGTTGTTCATAGTTAAAAAGTTATTCAATTGCTGAAAGACAGCTTTTTCAATTATCTTACTTAGGAATGGGAGGTTTGATATAGGCCTATAGTTTTTCATTTGTGAGGTATCCAAATTGTTCTTTTTTTAAAAGTGGTTTAATAACTGCAGTCTTCAGGGCCTGTGGGAAGACACCTGAGAGGAGAGATGTGTTGACAATTCGAAGGAGATCTGGGGCCATAAAGTTAAAAACACTTTTAAAAAAGCCAGTAAGCAGAATTTCCAGACAGAAGGAGGAGGAGTTCAGATGTTTAATAATGTCTTCCAGGTTTTTGTGCTTGATAGGATAAAATTGCGCCATGGTATTTAAATTTGTTTCGGGAGGAAACAGGGATGGTAAACAACTTGTGACTGATACAGACGCACTGACTGCTTGTCTTATGTTCTGAATTTTGACGGTGCTCTGGTAGATAGATGCTCAGAGACTGTTGGTGCAGGGGGGTTTGTTATTCTGTCAACAGTGGTAAATAAGACACGTGCATTGTTGATGTTTTTGGTGATGATGGCAGAAAAATAGGACTGCCTTGCCTTTCTCAGTTGCAGATTATAAAAGTGAAGTTTCTCTTTGTAGAGGTCATAATGAATTTGGAGGTTTGATTTATGCCACCTGCGTTCTGCTTTTCGACATGCTCTTTTTCCCATTTTAACTGGCGTGGCATTTCTCCATGGGGACCTTTTCTTACCAGAGATGACTTTCAATTTAGCGGGCGCAACGGTATCCATAATATTTGTAGATTTTGAGTGAAAATTATCTACAAGCACGTTGACTGGAGCGTAGGAGAGGCAGTATGTAATTGCCCCAGGAAGCCTAACAAATCGAAAAACAGAGTCTCCTACAACTAAAACTTCAGGTCACTCAGCTTTCAGATTGTCAGTGTAGATTGCCAGCTTTGGTCTGTAGCCAATCGCTAACGAGTTGGCTGAGCACAGGTGAGCTGGCTGATTGACCACCTGGTCAGGTGCACATGCTGCAAGACGCAACTAGACAGCAGCAGGTGACTACAGTGGAGGAATAGACACCAGTGCTGGCACAAAGGGCTCCAACTGAGGGGATGACAGACGAAGACATTTACACCTGATAGGGGGCCGATCAGGGGGACAGTGAGCCAGAGGATGAGGTGGTACTGATGGGTGCGGAGCGTTTTCTGACCACAGACCAGGCATGGTTCGCTCCGCAAACAGGAGGTGAAATTGGAGAGAGAACAGGCTCAGCAAGGGGGGGCAAAGAGTTATTGAGAGAAAAGTCATCACCAACACTGACCGGGATGGAGAGGGGGAGAGAGAGTCTTTTGGGACCCTTAACTACAGATGTCCAGGAGAGTGAACGAGGTGAGGCCAGGCGGGGGACATCGGCAGGGGCAGTCGCTGCGTCCAGTGTCCGGAGCCGCTGGCCATCCACAGGCTCAAGGCATGTTAGCCAGGCGCACAGCTTTGTCATCCACTGGAGAAGTTCATTGATGAGCTGCTCAATGGATCACAGTTCGCTTTTTAGGTCGGCGATCTCAGCTGATGGGGCCATCAGTGGAGCTGTAACAGAGGGAGAACAAACGCCAGAAAAGAAAGGCAGAAAGCAGCACGGCCTAGCAAACAGGCTAAAAACAAACCTAGCTAAGCTAGGTTAGCAGCCAACAAGGAAGTCCAGTAGCCAGTGTTATACCTGATCCACAGGTCAGATGGTTAAAATTGTAAAATCTGTAAAAACATGTTGATGAAACCACCAGAATCTAAAAAGTGTCACGTAAAATGTGGCTTAAAAACTGGATAAAATGTCAATTTTTGACAGAGCGCCGCAATGCTGACGCATGCGCAGCAAAGGCTCTGTAGTTTCAGCTTCTCGGTTGTGAGAATTTGTTGCTTTTCTTTGTCTTATTTTAATGTAAACTGGTTTTATTAGATTTTGAACTGTTTGATGCACAAAGTAAACATTTTGAGGCTTTAAGAAACAACTTTGACATTTTATAGACCAAACAATTACTGCCTTAAAAATGTCAGTGATTTGCCTCACCAAAATACTTTTTATTGAGTTTGAACAGACAGAACAACATATACACCCCCACCCCAGACAGCAGTACAGCACATAAAAAAAGTAAATAAATAGATAAGGACATAAATAAAATAATTCAGACTTAAAGTATTGACAGTATTTAAATAAGATTAGACAATAAGAGGAAATAAATAAATAAAATAAAAAACACATACAATCAGATAAGTATAATGACTAATCAAATGGAGTTAAACAAAACACTGTCTCCGGCTCCTTCTACGCATGACAGTTTGGAGCCACCAGCCATTAGTGATCATGTCATATGTGACCCCTGATTGGGGCTATGAGAAGAGTCTTCCAGTCAGACAAGGGCCTTCCGCAAATTCTTTGTCTGCTGGTAGATAATCATGGAAAGGTGACCATACATTCATGAACAGCTCATCTTTTCCCCTTATAATAGCCTGTAACCCTTCATGTCAATCAATCAATCAATCCACTTTATTTGTAGAGCGCTTTTCCTGCAAGGACATGCAACACAAAGTGCTTTACAGAATTAAAAACAATTACCAAAATTAAAGAAAGAAAACAATTACAATGTGGAAGAATGTTAAATTTCTCTGTACCATGGGATAACACTAGGTGGGCAAGTTTTAAGCCATTTGTGCAAAATGCACTTACGAGCAATTAAAAGAAGCTTGTTAAGAAGTTTATATTGTGATGCAGGGAGATGCAATTCCCTAGTAGGAAGGCCTAGAGGAAAAACACCAGGGTCCTTTTTGATTTTTTTCTTAAATATCCCACTAATCACCTGAGAAATAAATGTCCAGAATCTGGAGATTAACCTACACTCCCAAAAGCAATGGAAATATATCGCTCTATCAGAGTTACATCTGATGCATAAAGGGGAAACTGAGAGGTCCATTTTATGCAAGGTGGTGGGAGTGATGTGTAGCTTGTACATCACATACATCACCTTCTGTGTGGACAGCATTATCCCTACCAAGAAGGTTACCATTTTCCCAAACAATAAACCTTGGATTACTAAGGAACTTAAAGGAATCCTCAATAAAAAGAAAAGGACATTTTTTACTGGAACAGAATCTGAGAAGAAGGAGGTCAATAGAGAGGTTAAGCGGGCCATAAAGAAAGCAAAGCTACAGTATAAAAACAAGGTGGAAGACAAATTTGCCCAAGGAAGCCTCCACACAGCTTGGCAGGGGATTAAAAACATGGCCGCTGTGAACACTGCCCGTTCCACGCACAAGACCATTCAAGTGGCAGGTCACAGCCCTGCAGCCCTCCCCAACAACCTCAACTCCTTCTTCTCTAGGTTTGAGACAGATAACACCTCCCGTCTCAAAGACGTTGTCTCCTCCCTTAAGCCTGCAGGAACTGACCTCTCCTTCAGTACGGAGGACGTGGTGAGAGCCCTTAAAAAGACCAAAGTGAGCACAGCACCCGGACCAGATAACATCAGCGCCCGTGTACTGCGGTGCTGTGCAGAGCAGCTGGGGGGCGTGTTTCAGCATCTGTTCCAGAGGTCGATGGACACCAGCACAGTTCCCCAGTTGTGGAAACACTCCGCTGTGGTCCCCATTCCAAAAAAGACCTCGGTTAAGACCTTAAAGGACCTCAGGCCTGTGGCTGTCACCTCCCTCCCAATGAAAGCTATGGAGAGGGTCATTAAGAATTACATCATCAAGGTCACTGACCCTCTCACTGACCCCCTCCAGTTTGCGTACCGAGCAGGCAGGGGGGTCGACGATGCAAAAATGTTCATCATGAATACTGTTCACAAACACCTGGAATCTCCCAACTCCACAGCCAGACTTCTGTTTGCAGATTTTTCATCCGCTTTCAATACCCTGCAACCACACATTCTGGCAGAGAAACTTTCCACACGCTTTCACCTGGATGATCAGCTCATTCTGTGGATAATTAACTTCCTGACTAACCGGACACAAAGAGTGAGGGTTAACAACACCTTCTCTGACCTCTCGTTTACCTCCACGGGCTCCCCTCAAGGCTGTGTTTTGTCACCTCTGCTGTTCATCTTATACACTGATGACTGCAGGACCAGCCACCCAGACTGCCATCTTGTTAAGTACGCGGACGATACAGTCCTTCTGTCTCTGCTGTCTGGCTCCCTTCTCCACCATGGCCCAGCGCTTAGTGAGTTTGTACAATGGTGTGAAGGTGCCTCTCAGGAGCTGAACATAGAGAAGACCAAGGACATGGTGATGACCTTCTCCAGCAAGCAGATGGAGCTGGCCACAGGATCTGTCTGCACAATCCATGGACAGGTTGTAGAGATGGTGAAGGAATACAAATACTTGGGCACAATTTTTGACTGTACTCTGAAGTTTGCTTCCAACACCGAAAATATCCTGCGGAAATGCCAGCAGCGGCAGTATCTTCTGAGGAAACTTAACAGTTTTGGGGTCAGTAAGGAAATCCTCAGGACTTTCTACTACTCCTTCATTGAGAGTCTCCTCACCTTTTCCATCTCCTGCTGGTACAACGCCATCAGTCTGCAGCACAGTACCCGCCTGCAGAGAACAGTGAAAATCTGCTCAAAAATCATTGGACTGCCAGTCAGAGATCTCTCATTCCTGTGCGATCAGCAGACTCTCAACACTGCGTATAGGATTCTTCGGGACTCCTCCCATGCGCTGTTTAAGGAGTTTGAGTGGCTCCCCTCGGGGCGCTGGCTACGCAACACTTGTTGCAGGACACAGAGGAGGAAAAGGACCTTTGTCCCGAGGGCCATTCAGCTTCTTAACTCACAAACGCCAATACCCATTGACTCCCCCTCACTGAATCCCTCCACCCACGCCGTCTGAGCCCATTAAGGAACGCACGCACACACACACACACATACACATTCATACACACATATACACACATGCGCACACACACTCACACACATACACACACACTATTTATCCTATCTGTTTTTGCACTGTGAAATTATTTATTTAATGCAAATAACTGCCTGTGTGTCTGTTTTTTAATTGCCCCTAGGGGACAAATAAAGTTTTATTGAATTGAATTGAATTGAATTGTGGAGAATTTTGAATTGAGTCTCCCTTAGTCTGTTACATGTAAATGTCGCTCTGATCTGGTCTATAGCTGTATGCCAGTCGTCTTCAATATATTCAATACCAAAGTCCCTTTCCCATTTATGAGAAATATTTGGTAGCTTGTACATGTGCCAGAAACTGACAGTTGAGTAAAAGGATGATATAAAGTGTTTTCCATCTTGGCGTTCCAAAATAAATTTTTCTGTTTAACTACAACGGAGGGTAGCAGGAGAAAGGGTGGCCTCAGAAGATATAAAATGTCTCATCTGCAGGTATCCAAAAAAGTGTTGTTTGGGAATATTAAATGTTTCCTGTAGTTGCTGGAAGGACAGTAACACATTATCCTTAAATAAGTCACCAAGAACATGGATACCTTTATCCCGCCAAGAGGAGAAAATCAATCAATCAATCAATCAATCAATTTTTATTTATAAAGCCCAATATCACAAATCACAATTTGCCTCAGAGGGCTTTACAGCATACAACATCCCTCTGTCCTTAGGACCCTCACAGCGGCTAAGGAAAAACTCACCAAAAAAACCCCTTTAACGGGGAGAAAAAATGGTAGAAACCTCAGGAAGAGCGACTGAAGGAGGGATCCCTCGTCCAGGACGGACAGATGAGCAATAGATGTTGTACAGAACAGATCAACATAATAAATGAACAGTAATCCATATGACACAATGAGACATAAGGAGAAACAGATATTATATTAATAATATGATTATATATGTATGTGACAATAATGATATGTGTATAATAGTCCAGGTATGACTAATAGTAACAGCAGCAGTGGGAGGCATCAGGCAGGACCGTGGCAGCAGCACAACCACGACACATCATCCAGGCACAGCTGCGGTACGAGTTAACCTGCGAGACAGTGGAGCACAAAGGCTCTGGAGAACAAGCCGAGTTAGTGACATGCAGTAGGCCCGGGTTAGAGAGATGCATTAACAGGACATGAATACTAGCAAGGGAGAGAGAGTGAGTGAGAAGGAGAGAAGGGGCTCGGTGTATTATAGGAGGTCCCCCGGCAGACTAGGCCTATGTCAGCCTAACTAGGGGCTGGTCCAAGACAGGCCTGAGCCAGCCCTAACTTTAAGCTTTATCAAAAAGGAAAGTCTTAAGTCTAGTCTTAAAGTGGAGATGGTGTCTGCCTCCCGGACCGAAACAGGAAGGTGATTCCACAAAAGAGGAGCCTGATAGCTGAAGGCTCTGGCTCCTATTCTACTTTTGGAGACTTTAGGGACCACGAGTAACCCTGCATTCTCAGAGCGCAGTGTTCTGGTGGGATAATAGGGCACTATGAGCTCTCTGAGATATGATGGAGCCTGATCATTTAGAGCTTTGTAAGTTAAGAGAAGGATTTTAAATTCAATTCTGGATTTTACAGGGAGCCAGTGCAGAGAAGCTAAAACAGGAGAAATATGATCTCGTCTCTTAGTTCCTGTCAGTACATGTGCCGCCGCGTTCTGGATTAGCTGGAGAGTTTTCAGGCACTTATTAGAGCTACCTGATAATAGAGAATTACAGTAATCCAGCCTCGAGGTAACAAACGCATGGACCAATTTTTCAGCATCTTTTAGTGACAGGGTAGGCCTAATTTTCGCAATATTACGCAGATGAAAAAATGCAGTCCGAGACGTTTGTTTTAAATGGGAGTTAAAAGACAAATCTTGATCAAATATTACTGCGAGGTTTCTTACGGTAGTGCTAGAGCCCAGAGCAATGCCATCCAGAGAAACTATATCATCAGATAAAGAGTTTCTGAGCTGTTTGGGGCCAAGAACAATAACTTCAGTTTTGTCTGAATTTAACATTTGGAAATTCAGCTGAATTAGTACCTGCAGGAAAGTCTGGGTTTTCGGCAATAGGGGACAGCAATTACTTCATGCTTTTCCTCCCTAGGTATTTAGTCATATCGTGCCAGACTCTGATACTGTTATATAAAACCAGGTTATGTCTTTTGAGTTTTATCTTTTTTGCATCGCAAGTGACCAGACTCCATATTGAATAGGGCTGAACGATTAATTGCATTTGCGATAATATCCCGATATGATAAAACGAGATTTTCTAATCGCAAAGGCTGCGATTTGACTTGTCACGTGATCTGGTCACATCTCCAGATCACGTGACAAGTCCCGGTGACTTGCGAGTGAGCCGAGCGGAGCAGGCAGGGAGAGAAGTCAACGCTGCGCTTTAACCTGCTGCACAATGGCCTCAGGCTCGACAGAAGCTAACACAGCTGAAAGTTTGGCACCAAATCTGTGAGCTCCTTAGAACTATACAGAATAATCTTTCTGGCTGACAGTGCCATACTCATTTTGCACTTTAGTATGTTGTGTGCTGGTGTTACTGAGTGAATATAATATTTCCATTAGTGTTCAAAAGTTTTTTTTTCCTTCTTAAGATTTAACAAGAACATACACTAGTTTATTTTGTGTTCATTGGCAGTTTGATTTACCTAAAAAATGTCCAATTGGTTAAAGAGGACCTATTATACTCATTTTCGGGCCTGACACACGATTACCTGCACCGAAAGCTTTGTAGATCTTTGGGACGCTGTGTCTCTCACTGCATCACTTCCTTGTATTTCCCGCATCCCACGAAAACGGTCTGTGTTATTTACTACACCCCCCCGGCCCCAAGCCCACTCCGCTGTGATTGGTCACACTCCCGAGGACTTCCGAAGGGCTGCCGAGCGCTGCCGAGCCCCACTTCCTTATTTTGCCGGTGCGGAAGTTGAGAGAATTTCACTTTTGAAAATGTCAACTTTTGAAATACAGCCGTATGTGTTGGATCCCGAATCCGATCCGGAGGTAGAGACTGAACAGCCTGAAGTTTCTCAAGTACAGAGGTTACTTCAAGATGTCTCTGAATGGCAAGTAACGTTAACCGTTACCCGTTAGCCGTAGCTTGTTGCTGTCATTACAAGCTTACCTCTGTAAGTCCGGCACGCATTGACGTCAATTGGACTATTCTGTTAAAAAAAAAAGACAGTAAAACACAGCGTGCAGAGCCATCCAAAACAGTTTGCAGGGCTCACGTCCAAATGCATAAACCTCATTATTTGACGCTTTGGCATCGTTTAACGCGAGTATCTCACATTGTAACAACATTTATAGGTCAGAAAAGTGGAAAAGCATAATAGTTCTCCTTTAAAGCAGATAATTTGTTCTCCTTACTTTTCCTGCACTTTAGTGTGATGTTACTGACTGAAGATCAGTAGGCTTTATTTTTTTATATTTTATTTATTTATTTATAGACTGTCATGTTAAGTTCAGACAGTGTTTAAGAAGTGCAGTCCACATGTTTACATATCATGTTTCATGAAACGTGAAGTTAGACATGTTGAAGAGGTAAAGCCACAGATTTGTTTGCTTTATTGTTGTAATCTGTGCTTTAAATAAATTCTGATATTGTTTATTATCAAACAGACTGATTTATTGCTTGTGTTCGTTGAAAAATACATGAGAAGAGGACCTTGAAAAAATAATCACATATTAAATCGCAATCGCAATATTAAGAAAAAAAATCGCAATTAGATTATTTTCCAAAATCGTTCAGCCCTAATATTGAATGTGGGAAACAAGCCCAGGAATCAGTACAAGTCTCTCTCTTAAGATAGGTTTGTAGCCATAGCCACAGATGACGTGCATGGCAAGCCCAGTTGTAGAACGTGAAATTAGGCACAGAAAGACCACCTATATCTGTGGGTAATTGTAGTGTTTTGAGTCTCTGTCTGGGTTTTTTGCCATGCAAAATAAACTCAGAAAATGCCTTTTCTAAATCTTGGTTGATCTTCTTAGGTAGGTGCAGAGGAAGCATCTGCAGGGGATATAGAAGCCGAGGGAGGATGTTCATCTTAATAAGGCTAATTCAGCCAAATGGGGAGAGTAGTAGATTATGCCATCATTCTAGGTCTTTTTTCACTGATGTGCAAATCTCTGAAACATATGTGTTAGTCAGTGTTCCTAATTGCATGGCCTCAGATTTGCTAAAATTAATTTTGTAGACCGAGATGACACTAAAGTTCCTGAAAATATTTAAAATAGCAGAACTAGATGTCTTGGGGGACAATAAGAACAAAAGGATATCATCGGCGTACAAGGATATTTTATGCTCCACACCACCTATCACTATACCTCTAACATGAGTGTGTAGTTGGATATTTTCAGCCAGTGGTTCTAGGGCTAAGGCAAAGAGGAGTGGGCTATTAAGGCAGCCCTGGCGAACCCCTCTTGCCACGGTAAAGTGTTCAGAGCGTCGCCCATTAATAATTACAGATGCTGTTGGAGCATGATATATGGTTCGAATCCACTTAAGGAAGTCCCCCCCCAGTCCAAACCTCTGCGGTACGTCAAACAGGCAGTCCCATTCGACTCTATCAGAGGCCTTCTCGGTGTCAAGCGAGATAGCCAATGCCTTTTGTTTATTCTGATTAGAGAATTGTATGACATTCAAGAGCCTCCTCATGTTGCTGACTGAGTAGTGGCCATGAACGAAGCCTATCTGGTCTGATTTTATAAGAGTTGGCAGAAAATTCTCTAGCCGTCTAGCGAGGAGTTTTGAGAGCAGCTTACTGTCAACTGAAATTAAACTAATTGGTCCATAGGAGCTACACATATCTGCTGGTTTACCTTTTTCAAAATGACTGATATAATAGCAAGGTTTAAAGTAGGAGGGAGACAACCCCTGCCAAACGAATCCAAGTACATATCCTTCAGGGGACCAACCAGAATTGTACTGAATTTTTTATAAAATTCAGGGCTGAAACCATCTGGTTACGGAGCTTAGCCTGCTCTTAAAGTATGACTTCTGAAACTTCTTCACTACTTATTGGTTTGCATAGGAGTTGTTTTTGCTCATCAGATAAAGATGGAAACTTAATTTTATCAAAAAATTTCACCCTGACCTCAGCTGAGGATGTGCATTCTGAGCTATAAAGGTCTACAAAGAATGATCTCATTACTTTATTTATGTCACAGGTTATGAGATGTCTAGAGCCATTTTTATCGATAAGAGAGGGGCATTTGGCTCAGTTTTGCCATGAGCAAGGCGGGTAAGTAACCGGCTGGGCTTATTGCCTGATTCAGATAACCTATGTTTAGCTAAAAAAATATGTGTCTCAGCCTTCCTGGTTAATAGCTGATTTAAAGCAGATCGGGCTGCGTGCAGTTTTTTTACCAGAGCACTGTTGCGAGACCATTTGACTTGAGTCTCTAGATCCTGTATTGTCTTTTCTAGATCCAATTGTCTCTTAAGGGCCTCCTTTTTCTGTGTGGATGTGTAAGATATAATTGCCCCTCTTAATTATGCCTTCCCAGATTCCCACAGTGTGGAAGGGCTAATGTCTGGTGTATTACTTTCAGTGATAAACTGCTGCCACTCTTTAGTGACGAATTCAACAAAAGTATTATTACTTAGTAGAGTGGGGTTCAGTTGCCAGTGTCTGCAGACAGGGTCTCTATAAGGAGGGGAGATAGTAGTGCTGGGCGGTATGACCAAAAATTTATATCACGGTATTTTTCAAACTTATATCGGTATCACGGTATATCACGGTATTTTTTTTTTCATGCACGACTGGGTGTTAACCACATTTTTTAATGATTTAGAGAGGAATAATAGGAATAAATAGCCTATTTTACTGTCATGAGGAGTGAATATTGTAGAAAAACATTAATGGCCACACTAGTATTGATACAGGTTTGCATGGCCCTACAAAATGATGCTGTTTACAAAGAGGTGGCACTCATGAGGTCTGTACTACAAAGGAAGCTCAACACAGCCAGGCTTTGTGTTCATGTTCTGGCTTAACAAAACTTAAAGCCCCTAAACAGAGTTAAATGGTATCACAAAGGTGGTTATCAACTTAGTTTGTCAAGTCCGGCTCTCAGCTTTGTGCTCCTGCGCGTTCACGTAAAAAGAGGTGTTTGGCGTCATATGATTCTACTTCCGCACATGGTCACTGATTTCAGCCAAGAGGAGTAGGTTGTTTTAATGGAAAGAGTATGAGCGATATAAAAAAGCGTGATCACAGCCAAAAGCAACACTGTTGCTGCAAATATGATAATTAATAATAAGTAAAGAGAGGAGGCTGATTTTAATTTCTGACAGCTGAACATTGCGGTACTTTTAAGTACGAAGCTTTATCCATTTAAACAAAATAAACTAGAACAACAACTGTCATTTTTAAATTGTGTTTTATATTGTTTTCATATATTTTACTTATCGCAATTATAGAATGCGAGTGTGTTTTATTGAAAGTGAGGCTGGGTGTGTGTATGAATATACAGTGAACTTTCTAGGTGCTGTACAAGTAAATCTCATAGCTTATTGTCTCTGTACAATGACAACAAAGACCTTTTTAACTGTGAAAATAGCATAGACCTATTCAAGATTTGTGTTTGGGCAACACTGCCATAACGGGCCAAACACTGAAATTCATGGCCACATCAAAGTGAAATGATTAACTTTACTGATTACCTATCTGATTATCTGTAATGCTGCGAGCGCACAACTTGTTTCAGTGTCCTCCTGACGCTCGGCTCAACAGTGAGTGGCGTATTCCCTCAGCTGAACATCTGTAGGCAGAGACGCTCAGAGAGAAAGTAAACACCAGCGGATCAGTGCGATCTCTCCCTCCGTACAAATGCTCGGTTCTGATCCAGCTCCACTGGACTTTCAAAGTAAAGGTTACGCCAGCTCCAAACGTGCTAAATTGTGAAACAGCGGCGCTTTTATAGCTGATTTTAAGATTAAACTCTGAACATAACCTGGCTGGGACCAGGTTATGAGCTAAGCATAAGTTACCATGCTGATCTAGCCAGGTTAAAAGAGAGCCACCTTCGTGACACTGAAAACCCTGGCTTTAGACTCAACATACCTTGCTCACCCGTTAATCTTGCTTCGTAGTACACCCCTATGATTCTAATGAAGTGAAGGAATCAATACAAACGCGTCTCTGAGGGACATCTGACTCGTCTTTTCTCTTGCAGTGACACTGCCAACGTTACCTGCAGACGTGGAGGACGCAGATCTTAGTTTCATGCATTCTTGATATTCCAAGACATGTTTGTGTCTGAGGTGGTGAAGCATATTGCTCGTGTTGCCTCCTGCGGCTACAACTTTAGCCCGACATTTAAAGAGAATTGTTGTTTGATCGACGGCGGATTTCTTAAAGCCGAAGAACTTCCAAACAACAGACACGGCTCCTCTTTTCGGTACAAGTTCTTCTGTGTCATTTTCTACTCGTTCTGTAACTTTAGTTTCGGAACTTTAACTGTTTTTATCCATTTTCTTAACTCAACAGCTCACCGCTGAGCAGTCACATCACCTTGCTTAGTGCACCTGCAAAACAGTCCCCTCCCAAAAAATGGCCCGCGGCGCTACGTTCCGTCACTCGGCTTTCCCAACGTTGCGCACGCTACATACTCACCGGTATTGCGGTATATGAAAAATTCATATCATAAACAAAAAAAACACCGGTATTCGGTATTAACCGATATACCGCCCAGCACTAGGAGATAGTAATCCTAATAGGGGAATGATCAGAGAGGGATCGGATGCCAATCTTACAGTCCACTATCCTATCCAAAATCACTCTAGAGGAAAGGAAATAGTATATTCTGAAAAAGACCTGGTGTGGAATTGAGAAAAATTTATATTCCTTATCTAAAGGGTGTAATGTCCTCCAAGCATCGTAAAGGTCTAAGTCATTAAGAAATTCACACATTTTTACACTTTTTTTGGAAACAGCAGAGCGAGAAAGAACAATGTCAATGTTTGAGTTAAGAACACAATTAAAGTCGCCTCCCGTAAGTATGTATGGAAAGAAAAATGATGCCAAATTGGAAAGTAGAGTAGGGATAAAAGAGGCTTCATATATGTTTGGTGCATAGATGCATCCAAGAATGACATGTTCACCATACAGGTAGCCTGACAAAAGTACATAGCGCCCCTCATTATCCGTTATTGTTTTGTCCAGGGTAAAAGGCAGGGCACGATGTAGGAGAATAGCAACCGCTCTGCTTTTTGAATTGTGAGAAGGGTAAAAAACCTGACTTTAGGGCTGGGCGGTATGACAACATTTTCATATCATGTTTTTTTTTTGTTTTTTTTAAAAATCATATCGGTTTCACAGTATTTGATGGTATTTTTTTTTTCATGCAAGAGTGGTCGTACCCACATTTTCTTCTAATGAGAAAAGAATTACTGCAGTAGATCAGCTTTAAATAGCCCATTTTACAGTCATAAGGACTGTATCATGTTTTTTTCATGTCCACACACAGGTAAATGCATGACCCCTTCAAAGTATGGCTGTCAATAGGGTGGCAGTTAATAAGTTAAAGAATTAGACGGATTATGGTTGCAGTCAAAATAGAAGTACAGTTAACCATCATTATCATCATCAAACATCTTTTGAGGTATTTCAACTGGTATTAGGTTAGGAATGGAAAGGAATCAAATATATTTTCTTTCTTTTGTAAACCAACAAACTCTGTCCCCGGAAACTGAAGACTTTTCATTAAATTAGTCTACACAATATCTTGATAAGTAACAAATGAAAAATAAATAAAATAACGTTATAATAAAGAAATAAATATTATGGCCTATTCAAGTGCTGGAATTTGTTATTTATGTGACAACACCTGAAAGCAACACAGGCTCCGCTCTAATTGAGCTGTGCGAACGGCGTGTTTGTCTGTGAGTAACAGCAGCGTTATGATGGTCATTTACACACTGACATAACAATAACTATGTTAGGTAACAAACTGCGTCCGGTTCGGTTCGGGCTCGCTTACAATTGTCTCGGACTCGGGTTGGGTTCGGTCAGGAAAATGCGGCCTAAGCTGCGTTCTAGTGTGCTCACTTGTGTGTGTGTGTGTGTGCGCGCGCGCGCGCGCGCGTGTGTGTGTGTGTGTGTGCGCGTGTGCGCGGGGAACTCCGCCGTGCACGACACAGAGAGCAGAGGAGAATTGTAAACCCGCGACCATGTAGAGACAGAAATGACGTGCCATCGTGTAAATAGCTGGTGTGCTACAGAGTGACGTTCATTTACCGGAGGCATCTGGCCGATGTTTGGAGACTACGGCGGAGCAAATCAGACTATGGCGAGCCGCCATAGTCTCGTCAATGTATGGGAAACACTGTAAGCTTGTAATTGCTTGTCAGTAGACTGTTTTTTCTTTGTTTATTGTATGTCTTCATAACAGCAACTGGTACGCGAACAGTGATTGTAAAAATGTATTCATTTTATTATACTTATACCAGATTTATTCACATATGAACTTGAACACACTTAATTATGAAACTGAACATTTTACCGTTTAATTTTTGTGTTTAGTGCAGAAAAAATTGTTGATTAAACAATTAGTCAATTAATGAAATAATTCACCAAAGGCAAGGCAAGGCGAGGCAAGGCAACTTTATTTATATAGCACATTTAAACACAAGGTAATTCAAAGTGCTTTACATTAAAATACATCAAAAACATCCAGAAACAACAATAATATATTATGATAAAAGAAAACAAAAATAAAAACAACAACACAAAAGCGGTATAAAAGGATTAAGAGGGGAGTTTAAAAAGCTAAGATGCAATAAAATAGTAAGCTAAAAACATACAGTAAACAAAAAGGTCCTAAAAGGCCTCTCAGGTGTGGGAAGACACCTGAGGAGAGATGTGTTGACAATTTGAAGGAGATCGGGACTATCTATCGATAAAGCAAGAAACATCTGTCTGTATGTCTGTGTGTCTGTGGCTCGCATATCTCTCTGACTGTTTGTCAGATCAACCTAAGCTTTCGGATATGGCTTGCGCATGGCACGATGGTGTACATCCTTCATTTTGAAGTTTTTTGGATTAATATTCACAACATTATCATTAAAAGTTAAAATCCCATAGACCTCTGTGTAACCAATCTAGCCTATCGTGCTCTCGCTCGCAGCTATAGCCATGCCTCAGGGAATAAAAGATCAAAGTATCCTACTGCTATACCGCTATACCGCCGCACAACGACGCATCAATTTCCACAGACCAAATGAGTCAAACAGGAAGTCAGGCGCAGAAAAGACGAGAGTATCCGGTTCAAAATAAAAACACCCATGAAAACTCTGGAGCGTGTTTCACATTGCTACAACAACATGACGTCAAAGTTTGTGGCCCCCAGCAGGTAGAGAAATCTTTTCTTTGTTTATTGATGTCTTTATACCTCCAGTGTTATTATCGCGTGACACCATGATCTTGCGATCCGCCAATTCCAGCCGCTCGAGTGCGCGCCGCTATAGATACGCTTCCAGTGGACATTGAAGCCCGGCACAGGATGGAGGAGTCCGTGCCACGGCCGGCACACGGATCCAGTGTACACCCAGGGTTATGGCATTCCATTTCGTCCCTCCCCCATATAGGAATAGATGAAGTGGTGCAATTTGCATTAACATGACATGTTTCAGTAATCTCATCGGTAAGTAGTATTTCTTAAGTTTCACCACGCTGTTCTCATCTGCTCATGGTGTTTGCTGACATGGCTACAACATGGTTAGATTGACTAAAACCTTGCCTAAACTTCCCATACCAAAGTATGGCTTGGTTGGAAACATTTGTTTTTCCTTTCAGGCGTGCAGGGTTACGTGCTTGCTAGCTACATTTCAAGATTGTTCGCCTACGGAAAGCTAGGAAACCTAATGATGTTGCGTGTCTCTCCGTATCTCAATGTACGTTCATGTCTATTTGTCTATTAACACCGGTATTGCAGTATATGAAAAATTTATATCATAACAAAAATAAAAACTGGTTTTCGGTACGAACCGGTATACCACGCAGCCCTACCTGACTTACTTAATTTTACACGCTCCAGGTCAGAAAGGTGGGTTTCTTGGAGAAAGGCTATGTGGCATTTCTCCTTTTCAAGGAAAGATAGAATTTTCTGGTGCTTAATAACATGGCTTATACCCTTCACATTAAGTGAAGTAATCTTAAGATCACTCATGCACATTCTTTTCATTTCATGACACATCTTTAAGTTGGTACATATACACTAGTTTAGCTGAGAAGCGTGGTGGGGCAGTTATGGACCTATTATTTACAAACGTGAAGGCCGGGTCAGAATAAGTATACACATGTAGTAAAACCGAAAATAACATAACAAATGAGGCTTTCATCAAAGATCCATCTCCAAACGATGGATCAAATCCGAATACAGAACAGAACCTCCCAAGAACAAAAACAGATAACAACCAGCCAAAGGCATTAAATATCCTGGGACAAGCGAAGCCAAGAGGTGTCTTCCTCCCAAAAAGAGAGAGCCAGACATCAGCCACAGGAATCTCCATCCCACTGCCGACGGTCGCCCTCTACACCCCTCCCACCCCTCCCACCCCCAAGCCGATCAATAACATTAACATGATCAAACAACATCCATCAAATATAACAGTATAACAGTAGAAAAAGAAATAGAGGCCACGAAGACAGCAAATAGGCATCAATTATAATGTGTGTAGGAAAAAAAAGTAAATAAAAGACGTGGCCTATATCAACAATCCTATTAAGAGCCGAGCTCTTAGCCTAGCCGAACAGCACAGAAGAGGACAAATAAGAAAATAAAATAAGATAAGAAAAGGGAAAAAAAACACAGCAGAGGCGTTGATTACAGTCACAAAGCTGCCTTCATAAAGTTCAAGAGTGATTGTCCCATATTTACGCACCTTGTGGCTCTGGGACTCGAAAGAAAAAAAACGTTATTTGCCAATCCAAAGAGGCCGTCTGGAAAAAACAAAACAAAAAAAACCTGATAATCCAATAAACCTGAAACGACCGTCTCTTTACGTCGGCTGTCCCATTGCCTCATACACACTGTATCTTGGCCCGTGTCCACTATTACTGTGCGAGGCCAACTTTAAGTCTCCTCTGCTGTATGAGCAGTGTGAACATGTGGGTTAATCCTCAAAATCAGTTACTTAGAGCCATTTCTGCCGAGAATGTTGTCCGCCTCATCCGGGCTCTTAAAGGTGCGCTCCTCTCCGTTGAAAGTAAAACATAAGCTGGCCAGGTATCGCATTTGAAACCATATTCCTCTCTGGATAAGCCGCTCACAGATCCCGTTAAACTGGCGTCTGGCCTCCCTCACCTGAGATGATAAATCCTGGCGAATATGAACCTTGCTGCCCTGGTAGATGAGCTCGCCTTTATTTCTGACCGCTGCAAGGATCCTTTGCGTTATTGACGTTGACGTTGTCATTGAACAATGACAGATCCGTTGTAGTTTTTCTTTGGTGGCACAAGGGCTCTCTGTGCCCTGTCGATCTTAATGGTTCCTTGTTTGGTTTCCAGATCCAGTGTGTTTGGGAGCCAGGTTTAAAAAAAAAAAAAAACGGACTGCATTTTTTCCCTCGGCACCCTCTTTCAGTCTGATGATTCGTATGTTGTCCCAGCGGCTCCTATTTTCGCTGTCCTCGGCTCGGTCAGCCAGACTCTCAACTTTTTTTTCATTTCAGTGATTCTGCTTTCCAGTGAGGCTGTGCAGTCTTCACCCTCAGAAATGCGGCTCTCCGTTTCTGTTATCCTTTTAGTGTTGTCTTCAATGTGGCTATTCAGTCTGTCAAGAGTGGATTGCAGTTCAGAAAATTTCCGCTCCATTAGTGCACTTATTTTCTCCGTAACGTCTTGGGCAATAACATTAGCAATGTTAGCCTCAGTCGGCTCATCTCCGCCATCTCCCATGTCAGCTTTGGAGCAGGGCACATTCGCTTTTTTCGCTTCGGAGCGTGTCCTCCTCAAAGTGCCTCACAAATTGCTGTTGCCCTCAGTTACAGACATGTTTTACATCACAGGTCCCCTAACTATCTGTTGTTTAATCGATTTAAAACAAGAAATGGTTGGCCAACAAGGCAGGAGGTCGGCAAAGATTATCCTCTCACTCTGCATGCATCACGTGACCCCCCCCCCCCCCCCCCCCATACTTTTTAAATAAAGTCAGTAAACACATATAATTAAGTTAGAATTTCCAACAGAAATAGACACATTGACATCTTACATGGAAATGGCTCGTTTAGCTATATTTGTTCTGTTCAGTTCTGGAGCTGACTGTAGTACATCTGAGTGGTGTCTTTCGTTTCGTTTCGTTTTATTAAGGATCCCCATTAGTCTCCAAGTTTGTGTGTTTCTGCAGTATTTAAATGCTTAATTAATTATTCGCTATGAAATTACTTTCTTTTTGTTGACGTCTTCTCTGACCTTGTTTTGTGTTAATGTAAAATATGCTGCTAAAATATGCTGCTGTTAAGCCAGTACCTACAAACTATGATGTGACAAAGGGACTTAGCGAAGAGAGCAGTCAGTGTCCAACTGTCCAAGATAGACAGAAAATCTTATACAGTCTTACCTGCCGAGAAAACCACAGGGTGTATGTCAAGAATTTCTTAATCAGTACAAAATGTGAAAACAGTAGTATTACAATGCTTCCAATTATTGATGTATTTTAAACATGCCTCAGTGCCATCATTGTGGCCACATATTGATATTGTTATAGGAATAATGTATGAAAGTGTAAACTTTCAAGTAGCTATTGTTTAGAAGAATTGGGAGCATATGCCATAGAGGATCTGGGCTGCTGGTACATAGTATGTGATTCAATTTCCTCCCAGTTGTGTTTTTCTTTGTACAGCCTGCTAAACTTGTGGTAATGTGCAGTTTTCTTCCCCCATTTTCTAGATTCAGATGGATGACATCAACGTCCTGCACCACAGATGCCTCCTGAATCTGAGGCGCCGAATCAGAGATATTGGGGATGGGCGCCCAGCACAGGAACGGTACATGAGGTTACAGAAGGATGGAGACACACTTAGGTCAGCCTGTTCTTCAACTGAAGTGTGCCTGAAATACAGCTTTGTTGATTTGGGTTTATCTCAAAAGATGCTTCTATGTTACATTGTGTTGGTTTTCCTGCGAGTGCAAAACTTGAATGTGCTATAGTGGGTTTATTACACATTTTAAAATATTTCCTCGGATGTCTTGCCTGGCAAGATATTGGCCAGACATGTTTTCTTGTTTTATAATCATTCTTATGGGCTGATTTTTTCTATTCATTTAAGATAGAAAAGGGCTCTGAAGCCATTGCTGTAAAAAAAAAAAAAAAAAAAAAAATCCTGAAGGGTGAGCATGTTGCTAAGCATCAACATGCTGATCCATCCATCATATGCTAAGATCAGCTCGGTGTATTCCCAGCTAGGGGGTAGGGGGTATTTGGCTGTAATAAGCTGTTTGGTCTATTTGCCAATAGCCAGTAAACTGAAAAAATTTACCTTCCAAAATACTTACCAGCCTGAGCACTTTGTTACATGTCACCTACATGAGAGATTGTAGTGAAGTAGAATTATTTCAGTAATCCACCAGTGGAGGCGGACCTTTCATCCATCCATCCATCCATCCATCCATCCATCCATCCATCCATTTTCAACCGCTTATCCGAAGCAGGGTCACGGGGGCAGAAGGCTTAGCAAAGTATTCCAGATGCCCCTCTCCCCAGCAACACTTTTCAGCTCCTCCTGGGGGTTGGACCCTAATTGTACCCATCTTAAAACTTTTAATGTTTGTGTTTGAGAAAGAGTTGGGGTGATAATATCACTGATACACAACAGAGGTAACACATGGAAGACAGACAGCTTGGGGGGCATAGTATGTGCTAGCATTTGTTTTGTCTTCCACATTACAGTATAAACCCAAACACATCAAGTGCTTACCTCAGAACAAGGGCTGCAACGGTATGATATTTTGTGGTGCAAAAACCGTATAAGAAAATATTAGTTTCAAAGAATCATGGTGTATGGTATTACACAATTACTATTATTATTATCAGTTAAAATGACCCTAAAAGGAATGAAAACTGGAGGGTTTTTTTTGGTTGCCTCCAAAAAAAGGTCTGAAAGGCAGTTGAGGAGGAAAGGAAGGGTGCACAGGCAGGTGAGATTCTCTGTCTGGTTGTCTTTTTTCTTCTATACTGTAATTAAGCAAATGTACATGGTATGATAACCCTCAATTTTCATTCCACGGTATACTTTGAAACCAGTATACTGCTGCAACTCTATTCAGAGCCATTGTCAGTGTCAATGGAGGTTTGTTTCTGGGTCAGCCTAACATGACACGTAACATGTTTTTGTAGTTTGTTTTGTTTGAATCAAGTTTGTTGTTTGACTGTAAACCTCAGGGACCTACCATGCAGTTTACTTCCATGGTTGTGAATGTGATTCCTTATCGTAAAGATGTTGGCAGTTGATTCAGCTGCTCAGTACTGGTTAGTCCTTGTATATCTCCAGTTTCCTTCCCTTAACAAAAAATCCTTTCCCTTCTTCTATAAAGCTGGTGGACATCATATCTTACAAATAAGCAACAGCCAATAACCAAGCATGTCATTTAATATATCATCCTGAATTCACTGGCTAAAGGGCAGCTGTAAATCAGCTTTCAATGTTACATAACTGTTAATAATGTGTACACTTTTAAGTCAGATTTCTGTTGCATTTGTCTCAACAGTCTTTCGTTGAAAAGACAAAGTTGTTCTTCGAGATGTGTTTCTGATTGTGCATACAGCAATTGGACCTATTAGAAGTCACCTATTGTTAACCTGTAATTTCTTCTCTTTAGTTACCAAGGGAACTCTGAAGAGGTGGGTTGCTATGTAGCTGGCCATCCTTTATCAAAGGGAAATTGCTACTTTGAGGTAAGGCTCATTGATAGTGATGCTGTAAGTCAGTGTCTGATATTGTAATTGTAACTGAGTTCTGATTGAGTTTCAGGACTTGACTGTTAGCTCTCCCTAGATTTATTTGTGCATCATTAAACCTCTACCTGTGTCTAGTTTTTTTGGATATGTGGTTATCATTAGCAAATAAGTATAGTGTTAGTCCTTTGCATCATTCATTTTGAAATCTTGGGTGGGAGATTATTCACAATATGATAGGCTCACCACCACATACCATTGTCCCTGTGTGTGCCCAAGATTGCTTTACCATCCAGCCAGCAATTTTATACCCTGGAATCCCATTGCTGACAATTTTCTCAACTTCGTATTAAATTCTGAGTGCCCCCCTAGAGTCTCAGTTCACCAGTGCAAAACCACTACCTCAGGAATGTCCGAGCTGCACTGGAATGAGGGATAGGGTGTGGGTGAGGTGGTATCTTTGAGCACAAAGATTAGTCTAACACACAGTGTTTTTCAGCAGACGGGCTGGCAGCAGGAGAAACTATTGGACATTTATTTAGCAAATCTGATTAGGCCGTTTAAATAGTTTTCATACATATAGAAGAGTGTTAGGAAGAAAGTATTTTTATGATTTAGCATGGGAAAGTTGAAAGAGTTCAGACATAAATTAGGTGCAGAGGACTGCAGTGTTTTATTTATGAGCCAGCTTGTTTTTTGATGGTGCACGTCAGAGCAGGCCTTGTGATGTGTGGTTCAGAGACGGCAGGTGAGGCAGACGTACTTCCTTGTCTGTGTTTTTAGGCTTCAGGGCGAAACATTAGGCTATACATTATCCTGAAAACCTACGTCATTCTGCCGAGCTGCAAATAGAGCCAGAAAGGACCATGCAGCATTCGCGTAAAAGATTTACTTCTCCCACTACTCTTTTCAGTTTTTTTTTTTTTTTTTTTTTTTTTCCCAGAGGAGAAGCACAACTTCGGACATATGTTGAAACATTTCAGATCTGCATTTAAATAGGCTGACAATGTGCTTTGGCATTATTTATCGTGGCTATGAGGTGTCCCAGATTTGTGCCAGATGTGACATTTCTATTAAATGTGATGTCAAACTCTCATCTGACCTCCAGATCACTCCCTCTCCTCCCTACCAAGAAAATCTTAACGATAACAACGTTTATATTTAAATGAGAATCACATTTGGAGCCTGATAGATCTCTCTGACATTTAAACAAGGGGATTTTAGTGTGGTCATTACCCAGAGTTTTATGCTACATTATTCTCCACCGTGTGACGCACATGCTGTCAGTTTCCAAGATATCTCGAAAATTTGGAAGCGTTAATTCTGATAAAGGTCAGGCTTCTGTCGAAGGATGCGTCACTGCTATCCTCGTGTATCTCCTCGTTCTGCTTTCACAAGGAATTCTTTACACCTCTGTCTCTGCTGCTGCATGTTCTCCAGTTTTCATCATCTGTCTTCTTCGAGCCCAGCTGAACATCTGCAGCATTCCACTTGTTTTAATAGACTTATTTGAAAAAATTCATGTCAACATAACTTAACAGCTGATCAGTGAGGACATTCCGGCTCTGTCCTCATTTCACATGTTTTTCTAACTTTTATTCCTATCGTACAGACTCAAATGGTATTTTAACAGTTAACGTGCGGAAGTGATGACCTGACAGGGCCAAGAATTTAGTTCTTTCACAAAGCAGGGGTGTAGAGTATTATCCTTAAAGTGCCAAACTGGAAAGGAAT
Source organism: Cephalopholis sonnerati (assembly GCA_019142605.1). Taxonomy (NCBI): domain Eukaryota; kingdom Metazoa; phylum Chordata; class Actinopteri; order Perciformes; family Serranidae; genus Cephalopholis; species Cephalopholis sonnerati. The sequence continues at coordinate 3,140,239 of JAGQAX010000011.1, read as the reverse complement.
CATGCCAGGAATTTTCAGTCAGAGAAACCCAAGAAGTTTGGTTTCACATGTGCCGTAATGCAGGAGCAGCGATTTGAGGGTCTGGGCTGAGGAGGGAGTTAGAGTATGAGGGAGGCAGATAAGTGGGGAAGGGGGGAAAAAGACATGCAAGGAATGATGGAGAGGAAGAAAATTTAGAGGGATGAGAAATGACTTGGAAAGGTCACCTACAAAAGAAAGCAACAAATGCACACTCAAACTGAATGGGGCTATTTTTTTGTGTTTGCCTTTCAGCTGATTCTGCATGGTAGTGTGTGTCATTTAGCATTTACACATGCTTGTGTAACGTCAGAGGTGATGAGGTGATTGTGGATCTCTGCACCGATGTAACATTTTAATGCCACAATTATTGCAGCTGGAGATATAAAAGTAAACAGTATTATCACCATAATCATCAAACTTTCCAGGAAATACTCCACAGCACGATTGTTTTCAGTTTAATTAAACCTAACAAACAGAACAGAGCTGTAAATTGCAGCTTTGTTGATAATCAAATAGACTAAAAACACCAGGGGGTGCCTGATGTTAATATCATAGGGGGCCGCCACAAATAAATGAATGTGTGGGAATCCCTAAACTGATCTGTACTGGGACGTTGAAAACTAAGTAAAGAAAAGTATTATGAGAGAACGCAAAATTTATTGCAAGAGAACAGGGGCTGTACCCAATTCAGAATTTTGCCAGTTCAAATTTGACTGTTTAAAGTGAATTTTTGGCAACTTGTTTTTTTCCATATAAAGTTTTAAAGTTGGAAAGGGGCTCATTGGGACATTCAGGGTAATGTCAGCATTCATGTAACATAATAGACAAGCTAACTGCGCTAACGACGGGTCGGAAATGTGCAACAACATTTTTTGCCAACACTGGATATCAAACAAAAGACTGTGTCGTATTAAGTATCTGTAAGCCCTAAATTCATCATCTCTCAGCAGAAGAGTGATGATAATGTTGTCCCAGAGCCTTACAGTGCAAAGCCTCTCTTTCTCTGTGCAGCTGCCTGCTGGTCTGCAGTTCGCTGTACCAAAGAGTAGCGTGAAAGTCAAAGCGCTCACTGCGCCACAAAATCTGGTGACCAAAATGTCCCCAGAAGTACACTGCACAGCACACTGATGAGCAAAAAAACAAACAAAAAATGTCTGCTAAATTTCGACTGATGATTCAAATCTCTGACTTTCATTGGGCAGTTTTAGAGAGAACACATAAATATTGTGAGAGAATGCAAATGTAATGCGAGAGAATGCAAAAGAAAAAGTCTTGACTTAACACTATTGGCAGTGTAAGGTAGCGTTAGCATGTCGGAATTTTGAAGGCTTGTTTGGACGTTATGATCCAACCCACCACACTCTCGTACTTCCTTGAGTAAGCGTTTCCTGCTGGACTGTATTGTGCTATGTTTACTAGGCCCTCTGAAAACAGTTCTAATCTCAGTAATGAAAGTAATAGAAAAAGCTGATGGTATGTAGTTAAACCAGTGTACCCGCACATCTCTACTCTGGACAGCTGTATACCTGTGCAGGGAGTCAGACTCTGGGCACTTGGGAGAAAGCCACACCAACCAGACAGAATGAGGGCTAAGTAAGGCAGAGATTTACTGGGGGGCGTCTTTCCCTGAATCTCGCTTTTCACTGAAGGTGAAGTTTCTCTCAATATAAGACTTGTGTTTTGATTTTGGCTCTGTGCTGTAAATACCACTGCATGAAAAGAGGGATTTCCGTCAGTATGCGGCACTGTAAATTGCCGTGGAATTTCAGGTTTACGGCTGTGCGCGGCAATTTACAGGCAACACAGAAAACTGCCGGAAACTGTCGTAAATTGTCGTAGGCCTTGCTTGGCAGTTGTCCCCCCTTCCCCATAATTCTAGGGGAGGCTTTAACATGTAAATGAACATGCTGTGAGCTATAGAAATGCAAACCAGGGGAGCAGGGTGAGTTTCACTCCCCACACAGAGGTGACATTTCTCTAAAAGGTATTAACTTCATTCATCTCTGGTATAAATAGATGAGGCTTAGTATAGCCTAATTATAGACTCTTGAATTTTAGCTTGAATTGATTTATTTCATGAATGTATGCTAGATTAATTACTGTGTATGCTCATTAACAATGGTCAATGTTCAATAAAAAAAGATACACAAAACAATTTATTTCAACAATTAGTTTTAACCAGGCTTTGCCACAAAGGTCAAATGTGCACTCCATGCAAACAACGTCACAGTCTCCTAGAGCTCAACCACTGTGCGTAGTGGCATGACTGCAGTGACCTCTTCCGTAAACAATGATCATGTGATTGGAGGAGCCCGACGAGCCGTCTAGCCCTCGTCCAATCACGTGCAAGCTCGGCATGATTCAAACGGAAGACCTCGCAAGACGAGCATATCACCAGTCCTGTTTTACTCCTGTATATTCAGACAGTCTCCTCCATGTCGCGTGTTTTTCGCTGCTTTGCTGTTTCGTGAACTAAAATGTCTGGACAGCGTGTCTCCTTCAACACCCGGAAACTCCTCAGCATGGACGAAGACACAGCTGAACGCTATCAGTGGGCTGTCTGCCAGCTTGCTGTGTTTGCTGCCGATATGACTCAGCAGTTCACCGCAGTAAACTCGTGTGGAGGAGACTAACTAACAAGAGGAGACGGGTGCACAATCCCCAAACAGCGGTAAGAATATATTCAGTGACTGCTAGCTAAGCTAAAAGTAAAAGAACAAATGAAGAAGCAGAACCAGTCTAAGTTTGGTTATTAAAGTGTATTTTTTGGTCTTGTAATTTACAGCAAGCAGTACGCCGTCTCCACAACTCGGAGACACATTGTATGCACTACGAACCGGGGCGAGGGTAAGTTTAAAGAATATGCTTTCATTGTGCTGTATGAGGAAACGTTCAGACACGTTACTGACCGATCTTAACCGTCCGTTTTGTTTTTCACAGACTGACCTCTCCTCATAACGAGGCCGTGATGTCCTATCTACTGAGAGCTCTGTCTGCAAGTCCGGATTCACTTGATGCGGATAATGACGCCATTGTGTGTAAGTGACTTTTACTGTTTCTTCTTTACTTTTTACTGTGACTTTTAGATCAGACTCGTTGTTGGTCAGTGTGACTATTTTTCAGGTGCATTAATAGATGTGTTGTGTCAATATGCAGTGCACTGCGCACTACTTATTGTCTTTATTGATTGTTTTTACAGCTGCTGGAAGCGACGAGAAGAAGACGAGGTGGACCTATGGAAGTGCGCCACCGTAGACATGATGTCTTATGAGGAAGACGGCACACTTGACGGGGTGTCTGGGTGGATTGTGCGACCTCCGTGGTTCCGCAGCAGGAGCTGACTGAACTCTGTGCCACGCTGCAGTCAGATTGGAGGCGAACCCGAACTACAGGGCAGCACCACAGACGTCTGCAGGATGGAGCACATGCAGACAGATCGCCGTCAGATGCCTACAGCTCCGAGGCGGCGAATAATAGACAGTTGATGGCGCTGTATGATTTTGATTTGTTGTTGAAATCTCCTATTTGTACTTGTACATAGTTGTGTGATATAAATAAAGCTCTTTATTTGAATAAACATGTTCCTCGCTAATGTTCCTTTCCTTAATAAATTCATTCATGTCCTTGATGGTAATAATTGTGTAGCCCATAGGATAACAATGACATGAATATACAACATAATAATATTTATTTAAATGTTTAATTATAATTATACATTTATTATAATTATTATAAGTATTATTATTTTTAAATTATTTTTATATTTTATTATTGTAGGGGAGGGGTTTACATTTATAATGACCCAGAGTGACCAATAGCGACAGATCTGTCGACCAATCACAAGTGATTTTTCTTGTTTCAAAGTAGTGGTTTCATCCAATCCTGGAGTGAGGAATTTCAGCCAGACGCGGCTCCGCTGCTCTTCATATGCTAATTAGAGCCATTAGCACCTCCCGGGAGGTCTCCACATACGTCATGGGTCCGTTTTCGACAATTTGTGGCACCCGTAAACGCCGCGTTCGCAGCCTGTAAATTGTCGGAAACTGCCGAAAATGAGTGAGATTTCCGGGCGTTTACGGGGACGAAAATCCCACTTTTCATCCAGTGTACATGCTGTTCTTTTTTAAAAAGACACCTTTTCATATAATCTACATACAGTAAGCAAGCAAGATCTATAAAGGCCTGCTCCAAGTGTGGCAGTTGGTTAAAGTACCTAATTGGTGCTTTGGTTGTCTGTGTGTGTGTGTGTGTGTGTGTGTGTGTGTAGGTGACAATAGTGGACACGGGGGTGAGGGGGACCATTGCTGTGGGCCTGGTGCCTAAATTCTACAGGCTGGACCACCAGCCTGGCTGGCTGCCATACTCTGTAGCTTACCACGCTGACAACGGCAAGTAAGTCAAACCACAATCATCTGTTCACCACGGTACAGCATTGGTTTCTTGCATGGTTTGAGAAAATGGATTGTGGCCTGTTGTTGCTGCATCCACACATAACTACATCAGTCATTCCCTATATGATTCTGCTTAGCTCTCACTCTGCATTTTTCACCAGCATAAAACTTTAGTCCATGAATTTAGAGTAGTAGAAAAGAAACATTGTAAAAAATGCATATTGCTGTTTCTCGGCGGTCAAGGTGACCTCTTATATTTGCTTGCTTTGTCTAGCCAATAGTCCTAAGCCCAAATAACCCAAAGACAGCAGCAAATCCTCATAATTGAGGAGCTGGAACCAGCGAGTGTTTTGCATTTTTGCTTGATAAATTACTTGTTTGTAACTCTACTGGTGTCAAAAACTTGCAGGAGAGAACACGAGCAGGAAGCTGACCTAATACAGTACAGAACACTTTGTTACTTCACATGCAAATAATTTTAGTTATGAAAAGAATACTGATTGAAATGTTGTTTTTTTTTGCAATAACTGTCTAGTTTCTATATTTTGAAGATTTTCATCTCTATTTATTGAAGGTTATATAATGGCAACCCTGTGGGTCAGCAGTTTGGGCCAAAGTGTGCTCGTGGTGACCGCATTGGCTGTGGAATACACTCAGAAAATACTGAAGCAGGTTTTACTACAGTCTTTTTCACCAAAAATGGCAAAGAAGTAGGTGTTTTTAATCACAGTGACATTCTGTAATATTTAATTCAAACATAAGCTGTCTGTATGTGTTGTATTGTCTCTTGTTTCTTCACCCATTGTTTCCCAACATTGCTCTCCTATGCAGGTCGGTTCAGTGGAGGTTCCTGTGTTGGCAGAGGGGCTGTTTCCTGCTGTAGGGTTGCACTCCATGGGGGAGGAGGTAAAGGTTGACCTGCAGGCGGAGTGGTTCCTGGAGGAAGATGATAGTTTGATGATGGTCGACAGCCATGAGGATGACTGGGGGCGGCTTTACGACGTCAGGGTTAGTGGCATGGTAAGAAGCAGAAGAGTCTCTATTGTTTTTCTCATGGTTCAAGTAGACTTCAACATTTAGGGAACATTTTAGTTATGTGCATTCAGGACAGAATGCACATAACTAAAAGTAATGTGTAAAAAATAAAAATGCATTATTATTAGAGATCATTGTACATTGCAATGTCTAGTATGGTTTAGCATAAACATTGAGAGTATTCACGTAAATAACCATGTTTCTCTAAGCAGTGACATTACCGTGAAGTTTTCAGTTGCTCTTGAGCAGGCTTATGGTTAGATACAGTTCCAGGTAGCACTGCAAGCTACAGTTATTTTAATTATCAATTAATCCGTTAGTGCTGCCCCCTACATGTCAATGATTTGGATCATTGGTCAAGAATCCTCTGAATTTAATCTCATTTTGTGTCATTATTGCACTTTTTTGTAAGCTGAGTTATTGCGCACAGAAAAACCCAGGATATGAGCATGACATGGCTGTAAACTTTTGTAAACTAACTGATGGAAACAGAGAAGGATAATGAAAAGGCAGAGTGACTCGTCTCTGTTTGCCGCTCTAAATGTTAACGAAGTCAGCTAAAATATTTTGAACCAAACACTGGAACAACCTCCTCTACTGCCGTCCACTGTAATTCACTTTTTGTAACAACTGTACCAGTAGAGTACTTCATTTCATACTTTTTTTATTTGATATTTGATACCATAGACTGTATATAAAGATGTTTGACATATCTGCACTCACCCCCACTGTACAGAAGTAAAGCTAAAATATCCTGCATACGGCTGCTGCCATCTTGCTCTGGTGACGTCTTTCGGAGCCAGACTCTGCTCACTTGCATTTCCGCAGTGTCAAGTTTCCCGTCCATACACCTATCTGACCAATCACGGGCAGCGCCACTGAAATCTAGCCCACCAATTGGCTCACACAGTTGTCAATCATGTTATAAAACCCCCGTTTTATAGCATTAAAGGAGACCTATTATGCTTTTTGGGGTTTTCCCTCTTCTTTAGTGTGTCATATAGCATTTTTCTGCCTCTATAAGGTCTGCTAAGTAAAAAAAAAGTCCAGTCTAAAGGGATTTCTGTCACCCCACAGACACACAGCACGTGACCTGCTTGAAATAGCTTGTTTTGAATCTCCCGCTTTTACTTCCATGATTAGTTACATAATAGCGTGTTTGGCACACAGTGCCCGCCTGCCACCTGCTCCAAGCAGAGCTGGAGGAGAGAGGCTGCAGAGGTTAAACCGTTAATGGGTTGTTGAGGGGATGCCCTGTGTAGGAGACGCTGCTTTCTTCATTGTGACCAAAAATTACCCTTGCCAAAGGACGAAAGCACAAAGAAGAAATGGTTGGAATTTATTTTTCATACAATTTCTCCACAATACAACCCGGACATTTTATTGTGTTCCCTGTATTTTCCTGAGGACTGCTTCACGAACTGGCAGCAGTTTACAGCTGGATTTTCACCGCAGTTACTGCTGAAAGACGGGGGCAGTTCCCTTTGTTGGACAAATGTGGAGATTCGGGATCACAACCTGTAAGTATGCTGTATGAGTTGTAAATTTGTTGTGTAAAAACAAACTAGGAAGCTGCTGCCGAGTGTTCAAGTGTGGAGTAGATGACTAAGGAGGAGCTAACGTTAGGCTGTACACCCAGTGCTTAGCTGTAGGCCTCAGCTAACTGGCCAACCAAAGATATTGTTTAAAATGCTTTTGCTTCTCTGCGTACAGTAAGTTAAACTGCTAGCTGGGTGATGTCAGTAAGATGAATTTAGTGACTGAATTGTGGAGAATCTAACAGAGCTAAGATGTGCAGCATGTCCATATTGAAAAAAGTTGAAACATTTCTATGTGTGTTGCCCAAGCTAAATAGCTAACTGCTGCTAGCTTGAGCGATTAGGCAATCGGACCTGCAGTTTTTTGTCAAAATGTGTGGCTGTACTTTGAGTTTGATTGTGAATCGGCTTTTAATATACGTTTTATGGAAAATGTACCATGTGTGTTTTACTTGGAGCTCTGTTACATGGAGGCTGTTCTCAATATCGTTACTAAACATTGTAGTTAGTCTGAGTTATGCAGCTGATGAGGTATTCGTGTGATGAAAGGACGTTGTGTATGTGTCTGTCTCTACATGTGTTTGAATGCGTATGTTTGGTCTGCTGATTTTACAGGGAGGGTACAACACTGTTTAGCATTTTAGATGTTGAATATGGATGGGTGACTAAGCTCTGACAGTATGTTCTTCTATCGGTACTTTTACAGATTTTGATTTGATTCAACATGATCATCCTGCAGCCTTTCATCTGCGCTCTGTGCTGAACTCCTCCACATACACACATCCACACAAACTTGCACACGCCAACATGACACGGTAATCTGTGAACAGCTGAGCAGCAGCGGTGGACACAAAGTGAAGATAACTGATGGCAGCTGTTTATCAATACATGCCTTCAGCAAGCATCAACATTTAAACATGTAGACAGCGATATTCAGTATGCTCCGTCCATAGTCTCTCATCCACTGACACTAACGTTATGTCTTACAGGCTGATTTAGACAGCACGCTAGTTCGGCTGATAGCGAATTGTTACTAATAAGCTCAAATGACAGCTGTCTGTATGTAGAGACAAACAGCCCCTCCTCTGTCTACCAGCACTAATGTTACTGACTTCCAGTGACTGATAAAAACTAAACTCCACTCAGTATTGTGATGTCAGGAATATTATTTATACAGTCACTTTGCTGTTGTAAAAATTACTGTTGCTGCTCTGGAAACAACATTTAGTTATGTTCAAAATATTCAGTTATCCTGTTCTGAATTTATTCTTTTTAAATTATATATTATATATATTATATTTTCTAAAAAGCAATTATTTAGACGTGAAAAAGAGCCAATAAGAGTATAAAGTACCAAATCGATAAATAGTATCGATAAAAATAGTAGTATCGATTAAATCTTAATGATACCCATCCCTAATGTGGACTGTGCAACATCAATTTAAGATACCTAATTTTCCTTTGTCTTTTAGAGTACATCACAGCATGGCCCTGGTACCCGACACCTCTCCACAACAGCCAGATTCCAGGATGTAGGATACCAAACAGACCCTCCACAAACCGTCTCAGTGGGCACACAGTCTGTGTTATCCCAGAAGATGGTAGTGATCAGCACACAGCTGTACAGGGCTACTCTGAGGGAGCAACCCAAGAAGCAAAGGTACGTAACACTGAAATTATGTGTTTTTGTGTTTGAGATACAGTACCTGGAAATATTTTACAGTGCTGAAATTATGTTTACCAAAAGCTTCAGAATATATATTTCTGCATCACATTATCACGGGCCTTTGACTTTGTTATGATGTTAGAGCAGGAAAATATATATATTAGTGCTGTCAAAGTTAACGTGTTAATCTCCGCAATTAATGTCAACGTGATTAACGCGTTAAAGAAAATTAACACAATTAATGCGGATGCTCCGACATTATGTTCCATGCACTTTTAGCGATGGTATGGAGGTCAGTTTTTTTAAGATAGAACAATGGCCAGGATATCAAAATAAATTAAAGCTGCAAGCAGCGTTGAACGGGCCCTCGCACCTTCACGCAACTCGAGGGCAGTGGCAGGACGTCGGCTGACATCGCTGTTCATGCCTGTCCAAGGCTGTCCAAGGCTGACCCCTCACGCAGGAGTTATCATACAAAGACATGTCATTTGGCCACTAGGTGGCGCCGTACTAATAACCAAGTATTGGCACATACATGTGTTCAGGGCAGGACTGTCATCAATCCTGTGAAGTTTGGGGAGATTTGAACATGTACGGTCAAGTTGTGAAGCAGTTACAAGCAAATTCAAAATGGTGGACTTCCTGTTGGGTTTGGCACATGGCTCGAAGAGGCTTTTTTGTACGTCTTTCAGTGATACATGTGCCTCCCAAGTTTCCTACATGTAGGTGAAAGCAGCTTCGGGGGCTGCTTCGTTGAATAATTGTAGGGGGCGCTGTTGAGCCATGTTGGCACATAAAAGCATAAAAATGACATCAGACAACACAAATCGGGTCCTATCATATGTGTGCCAAGTTTCATGACTTTACAAGCATCCCTTACCCCTCAAAAACAACTTTGTGTTTTATGGCGAATAAGGTGTTGTCACAGTGACAGCTGAGGAAAACTCAAAAGTTTCTGGTGTCATCATCATCAAGGTCTTGGGACTATGTCTCACCAAATTGAGGTGGTTGATATTAAGCTGGTAGAAGAGAGACATGAAAGAATGAAAGCAGTAACTTTCTGCAACCAGTAGGCGGCGCTGTGACGGTGATGAAAAATTCTGCTGTCAATGTTTTCAGGGCTGGACTGTTATCATCTGTATTAAGTTTTGGAAAGATATGTCCACCTATAGTCAAGTTACACAACTTTTGTAATCATGGTGAATTATCAAAGTTTACCGCCACCTGACGGCCAAACCGTTTAACGATCTACTAATCTTTTGATAGCTTTTGATTACAACGTTGTCTAGATGGCACACAGTGATTTTGAAGTCGTTCTGATGAATCCTATAGGAGGAGTTTGTTAAAATACAACACGTGCAAAAAGCCAAAAATGGCCGCAAAATTCAAAATGGCCAACTTCCTGTTGGGTTTGGTTTAATGGTGCAGGAGGCTTTTTTGTGTGTCTGGGTGTGATACATGTATGTACCGATTTTTGTGCAAATCGGTGAACGTCCAATGGGGGTTACTTTTATGAATGGGCGTGACCAAGTCATTTAGCCACGCCCATCAACGAAACTCATATCACATGTTCAGGCCTGGACCGTAAACACACATATGAAGTTTCAGGCAGATATGACCAAGGACACTGAAGTTAAGACAACTTTGATGCGTTTTGGCGAAACATCGACTTTGTCGTGCTCTGGGCGCAACGCCGTTTGAGGATACGTCATCTTAATAATATAGCATTACCAAGGTCTTGAGGCCTCTCTGACCAAATGTGAGGTGGATATGCTGAACGTGCTCAGAGCTGCACCTCAAAGTCTAAAACATGGCATTTTCTGTTTCCAGCAGGGGGCGCTATGACAAATACAAAATTTCTGCATGTAGACGTATTCAGGGCGGGACTATTATATATCCAGTGAAGTTTGGTGCAGATCGGACCATTAACCCCAAAGTTATAGCAATTTTGTTTTTCATGGCGAGACATCAAACTTCGCCGCCACCTGACGGCCAAACCGTTTAACGATCTACTAATCTTTTCATAACTTTTAATCACAACGTTGTCTAGATGGGACACAGTGATTTTGAAGTCGTTGTGATCAATCCTATAGGAGAAGTTCGTTAAAATACAACACGTGCAAAAAGCCAAAAATGGCAGCAAAATTCAAAATGGCCGACTTCCTGTTGGGTTTGGTCTATCGGTGCAAGAGGCTTTTTTGTGTGTCTGGGGATGATACATGTGTGTACTGATTTTCATGCATGTCTGCGAATCTTGCTATGGGGGGTGCTGAACTTTAAAGGGCATGGCCAAGCCATACAGCCACGCTCACCGATGAAACTCATACCATATATTCAGGCCTGGACTGTTAATAAATATATGAAGTTTCAGTCAGATTGGACCAAGTACACTAAAGTTAATGCGAATTTCTGTTTTTTGGCGAAACCTCAACATTCGCCGCCACCTAACGGCCAAACCGTTTATCTATGGAAAAATCTTTTAATAACTTTTGATCACAACTTTGTTTAGATCACACACAGTGATTTTCAAGTTGTTCTGATTAATCCTGTAGGAGGAGTTCGTTAAAATACAACACGTGCAAAACGCCAAAAATGACCATTAAATTCAAAATGGCCGACTTCCTGTTGGGTTTGGCCTGTGGCTCCAAAAGACTTTTTTCTGCGTCTGGATGTGGTACATATGTGTACCAATTTTCATGCATGTCAGTGAAACGTGCCGCAGGGGCTGATGTTTAAAGGGTGTGGCCAAGCCATTTGGCCACGCCCATCAACGAAATTCATATCACATGTTCAGGGCTGGACTGTTCACACACATGTAAAGTTTCAGGCAGATATGACCAAGGACACTGAAGTTAAGGCCACTTAACTGCGTTTTGGCGAACTGTTGACTTCGCCGCCCTGTGGGCGGAACGCCGTTCGGCGATACGTCACAAATCTTCATCATGTAGCATTACCAACGTGTTGAGGCCTTTCTGACCAATTTTGAGTTGGATATACTGAACGTGCTGAGAGTAGCACCTCAAAGTCTAAAACATCGCTTTTCCTGTCGCCAGCAGGGGGCGCTTTGAGAACGGGGGAATTTTTTGATGTTGGCGTGATGAAGGCCGGACTATGATCATACCCAGCAAGTTTTGTGCCGATCGGACTTATCATGCCCAAGTAATAGCACTTTTGTTTTTTGGGTTTTTTTTGGCGAGACGTCAAACTTCGCCGCCACCTGACAGCCAAACCGTTTAACATAGGGGAAATCGTATGATAACTTTTGATCATCAAGTGGTCTAGTTGATGCATGCCAAATTTGAAGCCGATCCGATGAATCATGTAGGAGGAGATAGAAAAAGTACGAGGAGTGCGAATCGCCCAATCTGGCGTCAAATTCAAAATGGCTGACTTCCTGTTGGGTGTAGCCAATGGGTCCAAGAGGCTTTTTTGTGCGTCTGGATGTGATACATGTGTGTACCAATTTTCATGCATGTCGGTGAAACGTGCCGTAGGGGCTGATGTTTAAAGGGTGTGGCCAAGCCATTTGGCCACGCCCATCAACGAAATTCATATCACATGTTCAGGGCTGGACTGTTAACACACGTGAAGTTTCAGGCAGATATGACCAAGGACACTGAAGTTAAGGCCACTTAACTGCGTTTTGGCGAACCGTTGACTTCGCCGCCCTGTGGGCGGAACGCCGTTCGGCGATACGTCACAAATCTTCATCATGTAGCATTACCAACGTGTTAAGGCCTTTCTGACCAATTTTGAGTTGGATATACTGAAGGTGCTGAGAGTAGCACCTCAAAGTCTAAAACATCGCTTTTCCTGTCGCCAGCAGGGGGCGCTTTGAGAACGGGGGAATTTTTTGATGTTGGCGTGATGAAGGCCGGACTACGATCATACCCAGCAAGTTTTGTGCCGATCGGACTTATCATGGCCAAGTAATAGCACTTTTGTTTTTTGGGGTTTTTTTTGGCGAGACGTCAAACTTCGCCGCCACCTGACGGCCAAACCGTTTAACGTAGGGAAAATCGTATGGTAACTTTTGATCATCAAGTGGTCTAGTTCTAGCACGCCAAATTTGAAGCCGATCCAATGAACCGTGTAGGCGGAGATAGCTCTGAGAGAATACTTGAAAATCGCCAAAATCGTAAAAACAGGAATATTCAAATCAAAATAGCCGGCTTCCTGTTGGTTTTAGAAAAAAGTCCAAGTGCGCATTTTCGTGCGTCTTGGGATGATACACGACATCCCCGAATTTCGTGGAATTTGGTCAAACGGGCTGCCGGTGGGAGCCGATTGAAATTTTCTAGGGGGCGCCATTTCGCCATTTTGCAACGGGCATCGTTTAAATTTTGCGTACACATAAATTTTCACCAAGACGAATGTGCATGCCAAATTTGGTGAGTTTTCGAATATGTTAAAGCCCCCAAAAATGCGTTTAAAGTCGCGGGAAAAAAAAAAAAAAAAAAATTAAAGCTGGAAGCAGCGATGAACGGGCCCTCGCACCTTCACGCAACTCGAGGGCGCTGGCAGGACGCCGGCTCACGCCACCGTTCATTCCTGTCGACGGCAGACCCCTCACGCAGGAGTTACACGTCAAATCCCTCAAATCATACGAAGATATGTTATTTTGCCAGTAGGTGGCGCTGTACTAATAACCAAGTATTGGCGTATAGATGTGTTCAGGGCAGGACTGTCATCAATCCTGTGAAGTTTGGGGAAGATAGGAACGTGTATGGTGAAGTTGTGAACCAGTTACAAGCAAATTCAAAATGGCGGACTTCCTGTTGGGTTTGGCACATGGCTGCAACAGGCTTTTTTATACGTCTTTCAGTGATGCACGTGCGTACCAAGTTTCATAGATGTAGGTCAAACCAACTTCCGGGGCTGTTTCGTTGAAAATTTGTAGGGGGCGGTGTTGAGCCATGTTGGCACATCAGAGCAGAGAAATCACATCAGACAACACAAATCGGATACTGTCATATGTGTGCCAAGTTTCATGACTTTACAAGCATCCCTTATCCCTCAAAAACAACCTCGTGTTTTATGGCGAATACGGTGGCGCCACAGTGACAGCGTTTAACGAAACCTCAAAGGCTTCTGCTTTGATGATCATCAAGGTCTTGGGAGTATGTATCTGCAAAATTCAGGTAGTTCGGGAGAACCTGGCAGAAGAGGGACATGAAAGAATGACAAAAGTAACTTTATGCCGCCAGTAGGTGGCGCTATGACGCTGTTTCAAAATTTCTGTATAGATGTTTTCAGGGCTGGACAGTTATCATATGTGTGAAGTTTTGGAAAGATATGTCCACGTACAGTCAAGTTACAGCAACTTTTGTGATCGTGGCGAAACATCAAAGTCCGCCGCCACGGCATGGTCACGCCCTTTGACGAAAACTCACAGTTTTCCATAGAAAGCATCATCAAGGCCTTTTGGATAATCTACCCAAGTTTGACGTTGATGTGGTCAACTTTGCAGGAGATGTGCTTCAAAGTGTAAAACATGACATTTTATACTACCAGTAGGGGGCGCTATATTAATCACAAATTATTGTCATGTAGATCTCTTCAGAGCGGGACTGTCATGAACCCTGTGAAGTTTGGGATAGATTGGACCATGTATGCTGAAGTAATAAACTACTTCCTGTATAATAATACTACTTCCTGTTTGGAGCGAAGTTTGAGGTCCCGGCACGTCACACGGTGTGACGAAAAGTCAATTTTTTTGATAAGTTTTTGTCTTAAATTTATGTAGGTGAGACAGACCAAGTGTGAAGTTGATCGGACAAAATCTCTAGGACAAGTTTGTTCAATTACGAGCCCTGCAAATGGCCAAAAATGCATCAAAATTGCACATTCAATTCAAAATGGCCGACTTCCTGTTGGGTTTAGAGCATGGGCCCAAGAGGCTTTTTTGTACGTCTTGGTGTGTTACATATGCCTCTCAAGTTTCATACACATAGGTTAAAGTACCTTCAGGGGCTGTTCCGTAGAATTTTTTTAGGGGGCGCTACTGAGCCATTCCTTTGCACATCATCATGAAATCCCTACCATATGTAAATTTTCACCACTTCTGATGAGTCTCATGAGTTTTCGAGTATGTTAAGGCCCCCAAAAAGGCAATTTACTTTTAGGAATAATAATAATAATAATAATTAAAGCTGCAAGCAGCGTTGAACGGGCCCTCGCACCCCACGCAACTCGGGGCCTGGCGCGGCCGCCACTGTCTCGCCAGAGGTCGACCGTCAGACGAGGCGCTGAATGTTCACCTCCTTCGGACAGTGTAGGAACCAATGCGTTGCGACTTCCCGTCTCCACTGGGTGGCGCTATGACTCTGACTCCTGAGCGTCATTTGGGTGTGTTCATGCCAGGACTATTATCATACATGTGAAGTTTGGAGCAGATTCGACCATTAGATCCCATGTTATAGCAATATCGTGTTTCATGGTGAGACATCAAGTGTCGACGCCATGTCACAGCCACACCGTCCCATGCTGAGCAATTCTCTTAATATGTTTTGATCACACACTTGTGTAGATGGTACACACCAGTTTTGGAGTTAATTGATTCATTTCTGGAGGAGGAGATCATTAAAATACAACACGTGGAAAACGCCAAAAATGACTGTAAATTTCAAAATGGCCGACTTCCTGTCGGGTGTGGCCTACATGTGCAAGAGGCTTTTTTGTGCGTCTGGACACGATACATGTGCATACTGATTTTCGTGTACGTCTGTGAAAGTTGTTATGGGGGACGCTGCGCTTTAAGGGGCGTGGCCAAGCCATACGGCCACGCTTATTGATGAAAGTCATACTATACATTCAGGTCTGGACTGTTAACAAACATGTGAAGTTTGGTGAAGAATGGACAATGTATGCCAAAGTTATACTAATTTCGTGTTTTATGGCGAGACATCAAACTTCGCCGCCACCTGACGGCCAAACCGTTTCACGATGCAAAAATCTGCTTCTAAGTTTTGATTACACCTCTGTCTAGATGGCACACAATGATTTTGAAGTTGTTCTGATACATCCTGTAGGTGGAGTTCATTAAAATACAACACGTGGAAAACGCCAAAAATGACCATTAAATTCAAAATGGCCGACTTCCTGTTGGGTTTGGCCAATGGGTCCAAGAGACTTTTTTGTGCGCCTGGATGTGATACATATGTGTACCAATTTTCATGCATGTCAGTGAAACGTGCCGCAGGGGCTGATGTTTAAAGGGCGTGGCCAAGCCATTTGACCACGCCCATCAACGAAATTCACATGACATTGTCAGGGCTGGACTCTTAACACACATGTGAAGTTTCAGGCAGATATGCCCAAGGACACTGAAGTTAAGGCCACTTTCCTACGTTTTGGCGAAGCATCGACTTCGCCGCCCTCTGGGCGCAACGCCGTTTGACGATACGTCACAATCTTCATCATGTAGCATTACCAACGTGTTGAGGCCTTTCTAACCAAATTTAAGTTGGATATGCTGAACGTGCTCAGAGCTGCACCTCAAAGTGTAAAAAATCACTTTTCCTGTTGCCAGCAGGGGGCGCTTTGAGAACAGGGGAATTTTTTGATGTAGACGTGTTCAGGGCGGGACTACGATCATACCCAGCAAGTTTTGTGCCGATTGGACCTTTCACGCCCAAGTAATAGCAATTCTGGGTTTTTGGGTTTTTTTTTTGAGACATCAAACTTCGCCGCCACCTGACGGCCAAACCGTTTAACGAGGGAAAGATCTTTTAATAACTTTTGATCATCATGTGGTCTAGTTGCAGCACGGCAAATTTGAAGCCGATCCAATGAACCGTCTAGGAGGAGATAGCTCTGAGAGCACACTAGCAAATCGCCAAAATCGGTAAAAAATGGAATATTCAAATCAAAATAGCCAGCTTCCTGTTGGTTTTAGAAAAAAGTGCAAGTGCGCATTTTCGTGCGTCTTGGGATGATACACGACCCCCCCGAATTTCGAGAAATTTGGTCAAACGGGCTGGCGGTGGGAGCCGATTGAACCATTCTAGGGGGCGCCATTTCGCTATTTTGCAACTGGCATCGTTGAGATTTTGCGTATACATAAATGTCCCCTAGACGAATGTGCACGTCAAATTTGGTGAGTTTTTGAATATGTTAAAGCCCCCAAAAATGCGATTAAGCGAAAAAAAAAATAATAATAATAATAAATATAGCCGCAAGCGGCAATTCCGGGGTTCAAGCCAGCATAGCCATCTAAATTTTGAAAGGTGGGTAAGATCAAGACCTTTGATACATTGAGTTTGTTGATGTTTGTAAAAACCCTCATTGATTTTGGCCGGATTTTGTGAAATTTCACTTCACTTGATGTTTGTCTGTTTATAGCGCCCCCTATTGGCCAATTTCTGCCAAAATTGGCACAGATCCTCTGGTTGACGTGTAAAACAAGTGACTTGAGTTTGACGTCGATAGCTTTTACTTTGACAAAAATATGCAACGGTATGTGTTTTTTAGCTAGCAGAAAAAAATTGTTCCTTTATATCTACCACATTTTTTGGAGTAGCAAAATTCTTTTGATAACTTTTCATCAGGCACATCTGGAGATTGTATGTGCAAAGTTTCGTGCAGATGGAGCTCAAACGCTAGGAGGAGATAGAAAAAGTAGGTTTTTGATGTGTAGTGACTTACAAACAGAAATATGCAGTGGAAGTGGGCGTGGCCTATGTCAAAAGATGAGACTCCATTTAGGGAACATGTGGATATAAAGTTTATGAAAATGTGATTTAAAATGTGGAAGTTACAGGCCAAAATGCGTTTTCACTCGTTATAGCGCCACCTAGTGGAGTAGACACACAATTTTTGCTATGGGTGGTCTGTGTCCTATTCTATATATAACCTGTGAATTTCATAGCTCTCAACATAATAGGTGAGCTAAAATAAATGTTTGTTGTTTATCTTGTAATAAGCCACGCCCACTTTGACCAGTCGTGACGAACTTCAAGATATGGCCTCTGGAGTGACCCAGCATCATACCCACCAAATTTGGTAAAAATCGATGCAGCCATTTAAGAGATATAAATTTCCCATATTTGCAGCGCCCCCTATCGACCAACATTAGCCAAATTTGGCTCATACCCTCACAGTCACATGCCAACAAAGCATATCCGATTTGGTGTTGTTAGCATTTATTTTGACCGAGATATGCAACACTTCGCCTTTTATAGCTAGCTAGAAAAATGTATACGTTAATCATTTGCGCATTTTTTGACCAAACAAAATTCTTTTGATAACTTTAGATCAGGTCCAAGAAAAGACTGTATGTGCCAAGTTTCACACTGATCGGACAAAATCCCAAGGAGGAGATAGAAAAAGAAGGTTTTTCAGTTTTCTCGATTTTGCGAAAAAATTTTCTAGGCGGAAATGGGCGTGGCCTAGCCCAGGTGATTCAGGACTATCCAGGGAATCTGAGGATATAACGTTTTTGAATGTGCGACATATGGTGTAGGAGTTATAGCGCAAAACGCATTGACCTTGGTTATAGCGCCACCATCTGGCCAATTGGGATTTTTCTATTATGAGCACCATTTGCACACAACTTCCAGTCATTGGTGAAAATTTCATGTCTCTAAGATGTACCATCTCACGGGAATTTGCGAAAACATTTCTGAAGAAGAATAATAATAATTAAAGCTGCAAGCAGCATTGAACGGGCCCTCGCACCTTCACGCAACTCGAGGGCGCTGGCAGGACGCCTGCTCACGCCGCCGTTCATCGCTGTTGAAGGCAGACCCCTCACGCAGGACTTACACGTCATATCCCTCAAATCATAGAACACGTGTAATTTTGCCAGTAGGTGGCGCCATACTAATAACCAAGTAGTGGCGTATAGATGTGTGCAGGGCAGGACTGTCAGCAATCCTGTGAAGTTTGGGGAAGATTGGAACATGTATGGTGAAGTTGTGAACCAGTTACAAGCAAATTCAAAATGGCGGACTTCCTGTTGGTTTTGGCACATGGCTGCAAGAGGCTTTTTTATACGTCTTTCAGTGATGCATGTGCGTACCAAGTTTCATAGATGTAGGTCAAACCAGCTTCGGGGGCTGCTTCGTAGAAAATTTGTAGGGGGCGCTGTTGAGCCATGTTGGCACATCAGAGCCAAAAAATCACATCAGACAACCCACATCGGATCCTTTCATGTGTGTGTCAATTTTCATGACTTTACAAGCATCCCTTACCCCTCAAAAACAACTTCGTCTTTTATGGCGAATAAGGCGTCGCCACGGTGACCAAACATCACTAAGCTTTACAGCTGGCCTCAGGAGTGACTCCACATCATGCTCACCAAATTTCGTGCAAATATATGAATTTTCATGTCACTTGATTTTTCTCTGATTATAGCGCCCCCTATTTGCCAACTTCTGCCAAATTTAGCACAGAGTGTCTGGATGATGTCTGAAAGAAGTGAATTGAGTTTGACATGGATAGCTTTTACTTTGACAAAAATATGCAGTGGTATGTGTTTTTTAGCTAGCAGAAAAAAAATGTTTATTTTTAGCTAGCGCAGTTTTTGTAGTAGCAAAATTCTTTAGATAACTTCTGGTCAGGCAAGTCTGGCGATTGTATGTGCAAACTTTCGTGAAGATGGACCTTAAACGCTAGGAGGAGTTCGAAAAAGTAGGTTTTTGATGTATAGTGACTTACAAAGAGAAATGTGCAGTGGGAGTGGGCGTGGCCTATGTCAGAAGATGCGACGCTATTTAGGGAATACGTGGATATGAAGTTTATGAAGATGTGATTTAAAATGTGGAAGTTACAGGCCAAAATGCGTTTGCAGCTGTTATAGCGCCACCTAGTGTAGTAGACACACAATTGTTTCTATGGGTGGTCTGTATGCTGTTCTATATATAGCCTGTCAATTTCATAGCCCTCAGCATAATACTTGAGCTGAAATAAATGTTTGTTGTTTATCTTGTAATAAGCCACGCCCACTTTGACCAGTCGTGATGAACCTCAAGACATGGCCTCAGGAGTGGCCCAGCATCATACCCACCAAATTTCGTAAAACTCGGTGAAGCCATTTACATGATATTAATTTTCCATATTTGCAGCACCCCCTAGTGGCCAACATTAGCCACATTTGGCTCACATGCTCACAGGCACAGGTCAAGCAAGGATCTGAGATTTGGTGTTGTCAGCATGTATTTTGACCGAGATATACCACAGTTCGCCTTTTTGTAGCTAGCTAGAAAAATTTGTTCGTTAATAATTTGCGCATATTTTGACCAATCAAAATTCCTGTGATAACTTTAGATCAGGTCCAGTCAAAGACTGTACCTGCCAAGTTTCACGCTGAACGGACAAAACCCTAAGGAGGAGTTCGAAAAAGTACGTTTTCCAGGTTTTGCGCATTTGCAAAAAAAATCTTAGGCGGAAATGGGCGTGGCCCCTTCCAGGTGATTCAGCGCTATTCAGGGAATGTGGTGATATGAGGTTTTTGAATGTGCGACAGATGATCTGGGAGTTATAGCCCAAAATACATTGAAAATGAGTAGGGGGCGCTACTGAGCCATTTTTTTTCACGTTGTCATGAAACCCCTACCATATGTAAATTTTCACCACTTCTGACGAGTCTGTGAAGTTTCATGAGTTTTCGAGTATGTTACGGCCCCCAAAAAGGCAGTTGATTTCGGATAAGAAGAAGAAGACTAATAACTAGGGGGCGTTATGACTATCACAGAACTTTGTCATGTAGACGTGTTCAGTGTGGGACTATTATGAATCATGTGAAGTTTGGTGAAGATTGGACAATGTGTCCCAAAATTATAGCAATTTCGTGTTTCATGGCGAGACATCAAACTTCGCCGCCACCTGACGGCCAAACCGTTTAACTGTGGAAAAATCTTTTAATAACTTTTGATCACAACCTTGTCTAGATCACACACAGTGATTTTGAAGTCATTCTGATTAATCCTGTAGGAGTTCGTTAAAATACAACATGTGGAAAACGCCAAAAATAGCATCAAAATTCAAAATGGCCGACTTCCTGTTGGGTATGGCCAGTGGGTCCAAGAGACTTTTTTGTGCGTCTCGGTGTGATACATGCGTGTACCAATTTTCGTGCATGTCGGTGACACGTGCGGCAGGGGCTGATGTTTAAAGGGCGTGGTCAAGTCATTTGGCCACGCCCATCAACGAAACTCATATCACATGTTCAAGCCTGGACTGTTAACACACGTGAAGTTTCAGGCAGATATGACCAAGGACACAGAAGTTAATGTCATTAAAGCCATTTTCAACGCGTTTTGGCGAATTTTCGACTTCGCCGCCCTCTGGGCGGAACACCGTTTGACGCCTAGTCACAATCTTCATAATGTAGCATTACCAACGTCTTGAGGTCTGTCTGACCAAATTTGAGTTGCATATGGTGAACGTGGTCAGAGCTGCACGTCAAAGTCTAAAAACATCGCTTTTCCTGTTGCCAGCAGGGGGCGCTAGGGTAATTACAAAATTTCTGCATGTAGACGTGTTCAGGGCGGGAATATTATGAATCATGTGAAGTTTGGTGCAGATCGGACGATTAATGCCAAAGTTATAGCAATTTCGTTTTTCATGGCGAGACAAACTTCAAACTTCAAACTTCGCCGCCAAAAAGCCGATTCCGTGTTCGACGGGTAGCGGATCTTTGAATAACTTTTGATCACAAACTTATCTAGTTGGTACACGGCGATTTTGAAGTCGTTTTGATTAATCGTGTAGGAGGAGTTCGTCAAAATATGACACGTGGTAAAACGCCAAAAATGGCCGCTAAATTCAAAATAGCCAACTTCCTGTTGGGCGTGGCCTATGGCTCCAAGAGACTTTTTTGTGCGGCTCGGCATGATCTACATGTGTACCGATTTTCGTGCAGATCCGTGAAAATTGATGAGGAGGGCGCTGTTTATAAGGAGATTGCTCTTTAATGGGCGTGGCCTAGCCATTTTGACCTGTCCATTGCCGCAAACCCTAAAATACGTAAATTTACACCGCGACTGATGCGACCGCCAAATTTCAGGAGTTTTTGAGCATGTTAAAAGCTCCAAATAAGCGATTTACTTTTGTCGTAATAATAATAATAATAATTCCTTCAATTTCAATAGGGTCCTCGCACGGTACGTGCTCGGGCCCTAATTAAAGCTGCAAGCAGCGTTGAACGGGCCCTCGCACCCCACGCAACTCGGGGCCTGGCGCAGCCGCCACCGTGTCGCCAGAGGTCGACCGGCAGACGAGGCGCTGAATGTTCACCTCCTTCGGACAGTGTAGAAACCAATGCGTTGCGACTTCCCGTCTCCACTGGGTGGCGCTATGACTCTGACTCCTGAGCGTCATATGGGTGTGTTCATGCCAGGACTATTATCATACATGTGAAGTTTGGAGCAGATTCGACCATTAGATCCCATGTTATAGCAATATCGTGTTTCATGGTGAGACATCAAGTGTCGACGCCATGTCACAGCCACACCGTTCCATGCTGAGCAATTCTCTTAATATGTTTTGATCACACACTTGTGTAGATGGTACACACCAGTTTTGGAGTTAATTGATTCATTTCTGGAGGAGGAGATCATTAAAATACAACACGTGGAAAACGCCAAAAATGACTGTAAATTTCAAAATGGCCGACTTCCTGTCAGGTGTGGCCTATATGTGCAAGAGGCTTTTTTGTGCGTCTGGACACGATACATGTGCATACTGATTTTCGTGCACGTCGGTGAAAGTTGTTATGGGGGACGCTGCACTTTAAGGGGCGTGGCCAAGCCATACGGCCACGCTTATTGATGAAAGTCATACTATACATTCAGGTCTGGACTGTTAACAAACATGTGAAGTTTGGTGAAGAATGGACAATGTATGCCAAAGTTATACTAATTTCGTGTTTTATGGCGAGACATCAAACTTCGCCGCCACCTGACAGCCAAAGCGTTTAACATAGGGAAAATCGTATGATAACTTTTGATCATCAAGTGGTCTAGTTGATGCACGCCAAATTTGAAGCCGATCCGATGAATCATGTAGGAGGAGATAGAAAAAGTATGAGGAGTGCAAATCGCCCAATCTGGCGTCAAATTCAAAATGGCTGACTTCCTGTTGGGTGTAGCCAATGGGTCCAAGAGGGTTTTTTGTGCGTCTGGATGTGATACATATGTGTACCAATTTTCATGCATGTCGGTGAAACGTGCCGCAGGGGCTGATGTTTAAATGGTGTGGCCAAGCCATTTGGCCACGCCCATCAACGAAATTCACATGACATTATCAGGGCTGGACTCTTAACACACATGTGAAGTTTCAGGCAGATATGCCCAAGGACACTGAAGTTAAGGCCACTTTCCTACGTTTTGGCGAAGCATCGACTTCGCCGCCCTCTGGGCGCAACGCCGTTTGACGATACGTCACAATCTTCATCATGTAGCATTAACAACGTGTTGAGGCCTTTCTGACCAAATTTGAGTTGGATATGCTGAACGTGCTCAGAGCTGCACCTCAAAGTGTAAAAAATCACTTTTCCTGTCGCCAGCAGGGGGCGCTTTGAGAACAGGGGAATTTTTTGATGTAGACGTGTTCAGGGCGGGACTACGATCATACCCAGCAAGTTTTGTGCCGATTGGACCTTTCACGCCCAAGTAATAGCAATTCTGGGTTTTTGGGTTTTTTTTTTTTGAGACATCAAACTTCGCCACTACCTGACGGCCAAACCGTTTAACGAGGGAAAGATCTTTTAATAACTTTTGATCATCATGTGGTCTAGTTGCAGCACGGCAAATTTGAAGCCGATCCAATGAACCGTCTAGGAGGAGATAGCTCTGAGAGAATTCTTGGAAATCGCCAAAATCGGTAAAAAAATGAATATTCAAATCAAAATAGCCGGCTTCCTGTTGGTTTTAGAAAAAAGTCCAACTGCGCATTTTCGTGCGTCTTGGGATGATACACGACCTCCCCGAATTTCGTGGAATTTGGTCAAACGGGCTGCCGGTGGGAGCCGATTGAAATTTTCTAGGGGGCGCCATTTCGCCATTTTGCAATGGGCATCGTTTAAATTTTGCGTACTCATAAATGTCCCCTAGACGAATGTGCACGTCAAATTTGGTGAGTTTTTGAATATGTTAAAGCCCCCAAAAATGCGATCAAGCGAAAAAAAAAAAAAAAAATAATAATAATTAAAGCTGCAAGCAGCGTTGAACGGGCCCTCGCACCCCACGCAACTCGGGGCCTGGCGCGGCCGCCACCGTGTCGCCAGAGGTCGACCGGCAGACGAGGCGCTGAATGTTCGCCTCCTTCGGACAGTGTAGGAACCAATGCGTTGCGACTTCCCGTCTCCACTGGGTGGCGCTATGACTCTGACTCCTGAGCGTCATGTGGGTGTGTTCATGCCAGGACTATTATCATACATGTGAAGTTTGGAGCAGATTCGACCATTAGATCCCATGTTATAGCAATATCGTGTTTCATGGTGAGACATCAAGTGTCGACGCCATGTCACAGCCACACCGTTCCATGCTGAGCAATTCTCTTAATGTGTTTTGATCACACACTTGTGTAGATGGTACACACCAGTTTTGGAGTTAATTGATTCATTTCTGGAGGAGGAGATCATTAAAATACAACACGTGGAAAACGCCAAAAATGACTGTAAATTTCAAAATGGCCGACTTCCTGTCGGGTGTGGCCTATCCGTGCAAGAGGCTTTTTTGTGCGTGTGGATGTTATACATGTGTCTACCAAGTTTCGTGCATATCAGTGAGACGTCCTATGGTGGTTATTTGTGTGAATGGGCGTGGCCAATCCATTTAGCCACGCCTATTAACGAAATTCATAACATATGTTCTGGGTTGGACTGTCAATATACCTGTGAAGTTTCACACAGATCTGACCAAGTACAGTGAAGTTATTGCCACTTCCTGTTTCATGGCGAGACGTCAAAATTCAACCTCCCACAACTGGCGTGCCCTTTAGATTCTGCGAGACCTTTTAATAACTTTTGATCAGGAAGTGTTCTAGATGGTAATCGGTAATTTTGAAGCCGTTCTGATGAATTCTGTAGGAGGAGTTTGTTAAAATACGATGCGTGCGCGACACCAAAAATGACCATGACATTCAAAATGGCCGACTTCCTGTTGAATTTAGCCTAGAGGTCCAAGAGACTTTTTTGTTTGTCTGGGGGTGATGGAGATGTGTACCAATTTTTGTGCATATCGGTGAGACGTCCTATGGAAGTAATTCATATGAATGGGCGTGGCCAAGCCATATGGCCACGCCCATTGACGAAATTCATATCACATATTCAGGGCTGGACTGTTGACACACATATGAAGTTTCAGGTGGATATCATCAAAAACACCAAAGTTAAGGCCATTTTTATGCATTTTGGCGAAGGGTCGACTTCGCCGCCCTCCGGATGGAACGCCGTTTGACGACAGTCAAAATTCTTCATCATGGAGCATTACCAACATGTTAAGGCCTTTCTGACCAAATTTGAGTTGAATATGGTAAATGTGGTCAGAGCAGCACCTCAAAGTGTAAAACATGGTATTTCCTGTTGCCAGCAGGGGGCGCTATGACAATTACTGAATTTTTTGATGTAGATGTGTTCAGGGCGGGACTATTATCCATCATGTGAAGTTTGGTGCAGATAGGATCATCTACACCAAAGTTGTAGTAGTTGTAGTATAATTTCGTGTTTTTTGGTGAGATATCCAAATTGACCCTTCCGCAGCGACCGCGCCCTTCGACGTGACGAAGATCTTTTAATAATAAATTGATCCCACTGTAGTCGAGCACGCACAGGTAAATTTTTAAGTCAATCCGATAAAATCTGTAGGAGGAGTTCGCTCAAGTACAACGTGTGGAAATGGCCAAAAATGACCTTATTTTGAAAAAACAATTCAAAATGGCCGACTTCCTGTTTGGTTTAGGGTGTCGCTCCAAGAGGCTTTTTTGTGCGTCCCGGGATGATACATATGTGTACCAAATTTCATACGCCTAGGGCAAAGTTAAAGCAGGGGGCTTCGATTTTGAAAACTGTTAGGGGGCGCCATTGAGCCATTTTGCCACGCCCCTTTGTAACGACCATAAAATATCGAAATTTTCACCAGACGTGACGAGTGTGCAAATTTTCCTGACTTTTTGGGCATGTTCAGGCCCTCAAAAATGCGATCAAAGGTTTAAAAGAAAAATAATAAGAATAATTTTTATGATTTCAATAGGGCTCTCGCACGGTTCGTGCTCGGGCCCTAATTAAAGCTGCAAGCAGCGTTGAACGGGCCCTCGCACCCCACGCAACTCGGGGCCTGGCGCGGCCGCCACCGTGTCGCCAGAGGTCGACTGGCAGACGAGGCGCTGAATGTTCGCCTCCTTCGGACAGTGTAGGAACCAATGCGTTGCGACTTCCCGTCTCCACTGGGTGGCGCTATGACTCTGACTCCTGAGCGTCATGTGGGTGTGTTCATGCCAGGACTATTATCATACATGTGAAGTTTGGAGCAGATTTGACCATTAGATCCCATGTTATAGCAATATCGTGTTTCATGGTGAGACCTCAAGTGTCGACGCCATGTCACAGCCACACCGTTCCATGCTGAGCAATTCTCTTAATATGTTTTGATCACACACTTGTGTAGATGGTACACACCAGTTTTGGAGTTAATTGATTCATTTCTGGAGGAGGAGATCATTAAAATACAACACGTGGAAAACGCCAAAAATGACTGTAAATTTCAATGGCCGACTTCCTGTCGGGTGTGGCCTATATGTGCAAGAGGCTTTTTTGTGCGTCTGGACACGATACATGTGCATACTGATTTTCGTGCACGTCGATGAAAGTTGTTATGGGGGACGCTGCACTTTAAGGGGCGTGGTCAAGCCATACGGCCACGCTTATTGATGAAAGTCATACTATACATTCAGGTCTGGACAGTTAACAAACATGTGAAGTTTGGTGAAGAATGGACAATGTATGCCAAAGTTATACTAATTTCGTGTTTTATGGCGAGACATCAAACTTCGCCGCCACCTGACGGCCAAACCGTTTCACGATGCAAAAATCTGCTTATAAGTTTTGATTACACCTTTGTCTAGATGGCACACAATGATTTTGAAGTTGTTCTGATGCATCCTGTAGGTGGAGTTCATTAAAATACAACACGTGGAAAACGCCAAAAATGACCATTACATTCAAAACGGAGGACTTCCTGTTGGGTGTGGCCTATCCGTGCAAGAGGCTTTTTTGTGCGTGTGGATGTTATACATGTGTCTACCAAGTTTCGTGCATATCAGTGAGACGTCCTATGGTGGTTATTTGTGTGAATGGGCGTGGCCAATCCATTTAGCCACGCCTATTAACGAAATTCATAACATATGTTCTGGGTTGGACTGTCAATATACCTGTGAAGTTTCACACAGATCTGACCAAGTACAGTGAAGTTATTGCCACTTCCTGTTTCATGGCGAGACGTCAAAATTCAACCTCCCACAACTGGCGTGCCCTTTAGATTCTGCGAGACCTTTTAATAACTTTTGATCAGGAAGTGTTCTAGATGGTAATCGGTAATTTTGAAGCCGTTCTGATGAATTCTGTAGGAGGAGTTCGTTAAAATACGATGCGTGCGCGACACCAAAAATGACCATGACATTCAAAATGGCCGACTTCCTGTTGAATTTAGCCTAGAGGTCCAAGAGACTTTTTTGTTTGTCTGGGGGTGATGGAGATGTGTACCAATTTTTGTGCATATCGGTGAGACGTCCTATGGAAGTAATTCATATGAATGGGCGTGGCCAAGCCATATGGCCACGCCCATTGACGAAATTCATATCACATATTCAGGGCTGGACTGTTGACACACATATGAAGTTTCAGGTGGATATCATCAAAAACACCAAAGTTAAGGCCATTTTTATGCATTTTAGCGAAGGGTCGACTTCGCCGCCCTCCGGATGGAACGCCGTTTGACGACAGTCAAAATTCTTCATCATGGAGCATTACCAACATGTTGAGGCCTTTCTGACCAAATTTGAGCTGGATTTGCTGAACGTGCTCAGAGCTGGACCTCAAAGTCTAAAACATCGCTTTTTCTGTCACCAGCAGGGGGCGCTATGCAAATTTCAATATTTCTGCATGTAGACGTCTTCAGGGCGGGACTATTATGAATCCTGGGGAGTTTGGTACCGTTCGGACTATTAATGCCAAAGTTATAGCAATCTCATTTTTCATGGCGAGACATCAAACTTCGCCGCCACGCCCAGGTCAGGTTGTTTGGAGTTTACGTAATCCGTTAATAACTTTTGATCACAAACTAGTCTAGTTGGTGCACAGCAATTTTGAAGCCGTTCTGATTATTCCTGTAGGAGGAGTTCGTTAAAATACAACACGTGGAAAACGCCAAAAATGGCCGTTCAACGCCAAATATCTCACTTCCTGTTGGGTTTAGCCTATGTGCCCCTATGACCTTTTTTGTGCGTCTCAGCATGATCTACATGCGTACCGATTTTCGTGCAGATCCGTGAAACCTGCCGAGTAGGGTGCTCTTTAAGGGGCGTGGCCTAGCCATTTTGACCCGCCCACCTCCACGAACCCTAAAATACCTAAATTTACACCGCGACTGATGCGCATGCCAAAATTGGCGTGTTTTGGAATATGTTCAGGCCTCCAAATAAGCGATTTACTTTTGTCGTAATAATAATAATAATTCCTGCAATTTCAATAGGGTCCTCGCACGGACGTGCTCGGGCCCTAATTAAAGCTGCAAGCAGCGTTGAACGGGCCCTCGCACCCCACGCAACTCGGGGCCTGGCGCGGCCGCCACCGTGTCGCCAGAGGTCGACCGGCAGACGAGGCGCTGAATGTTCGCCTCCTTCGGACCGTGTAGGAACCAATGCGTTGCGACTTCCCGTCTCCACTGGGTGGCGCTATGACTCTGACTCCTGAGCGTCATGTGGGTGTGTTCATGCCAGGACTATTATCATACATGTGAAGTTTGGAGCAGATTCGACCATTAGATCCCATCTTATAGCAATATCGTGTTTCATGGTGAGACATCAAGTGTCGACGCCATGTCACAGCCACACCGTTCCATGCTGAGCAATTCTCTTAATATGTTTTGATCACACACTTGTGTAGATGGTACACAGCAGTTTTGGAGTTAATTGATTCATTTTTGGAGGAGGAGATCATTAAAATACAACACGTGGAAAATGCCAGAAATGACTGTAAATTTCAAAATGGCCGACTTCCTGTCGGGTGTGGCCTATCCGTGCAAGAGGCTTTTTTGTGCGTGTGGATGTTATACATGTGTCTACCAAGTTTCGTGCATATCAGTGAGACGTCCTATGGTGGTTATTTGTGTGAATGGGCGTGGCCAATCCATTTAGCCACGCCTATTAACGAAATTCATAACATATGTTCTGGGTTGGACTGTCAATATACCTGTGAAGTTTCACACAGATCTGACCAAGTACAGTGAAGTTATTGCCACTTCCTGTTTCATGGCGAGACGTCAAAATTCAACCTCCCACAACTGGCGTGCCCTTTAGATTCTGCGAGACCTTTTAATAACTTTTGATCAGGAAGTGTTCTAGATGGTAATCGGTAATTTTGAAGCCGTTCTGATGAATTCTGTAGGAGGAGTTCGTTAAAATACGATGCGTGCGCGACACCAAAAATGACCATGACATTCAAAATGGCCGACTTCCTGTTGAATTTAGCCTAGAGGTCCAAGAGACTTTTTTGTTTGTCTGGGGGTGATGGAGATGTGTACCAATTTCTGTGCATATCGGTGAGACGTCCTATGGAAGTAATTCATATGAATGGGCGTGGCCAAGTCATATGGCCACGCCCATTGACGAAATTCATATCACATATTCAGGGCTGGACTGTTGACACACATATGAAGTTTCAGGTGGATATCATCAAAAACACCAAAGTTAAGGCCATTTTTATGCATTTTAGCGAAGGGTCGACTTCGCCGCCCTCCGGATGGAACGCCGTTTGACGACAGTCAAAATTCTTCATCATGGAGCATTACCAACATGTTGAGGCCTTTCTGACCAAATTTGAGCTGGATTTGCTGAACGTGCTCAGAGCTGGACCTCAAAGTCTAAAACATCGCTTTTTCTGTCACCAGCAGGGGGCGCTATGCAAATTTCAATATTTCTGCATGTAGACGTCTTCAGGGCGGGACTATTATGAATCCTGGGGAGTTTGGTACCGTTCGGACTATTAATGCCAAAGTTATAGCAATCTCATTTTTCATGGCGAGACATCAAACTTCGCCGCCACACCCAGGTCAGGTTGTTTGGAGTTTACGTAATCCGTTAATAACTTTTGATCACAAACTAGTCTAGTTGGTGCACAGCAATTTTGAAGCCGTTCTGATTATTCCTGTAGGAGGAGTTCGTTAAAATACAACACGTGGAAAACGCCAAAAATGGCCGTTCAACGCCAAATATCTCACTTCCTGTTGGGTTTAGCCTATGTGTCCCTATGACCTTTTTTGTGCGTCTCAGCATGATCTACATGCGTACCGATTTTCGTGCAGATCCGTGAAACCTGCCGAGTAGGGTGCTCTTTAAGGGGCGTGGCCTAGCCATTTTTACCCGCCCACCTCCACGAACCCTAAAATACCTAAATTTACACCGCGACTGATGCGCATGCCAAAATTGGCGTGTTTTGGAATATGTTCAGGCCTCCAAATAAGCGATTTACTTTTGTCGTAATAATAATAATTAAAGCTGCAAGCAGCGTTGAACGGGCCCTCGCACCCCACGCAACTCGGGGCCTGGCGCGGCCGCCACCGTCTCGCCAGAGGTCGACCAGCAGACGAGGCGCTGAATGTTCGCCTCCTTCGGACAGTGTAGGAACCAATGCGTTGCGACTTCCCGTCTCCACTGGGTAGCGCTATGACTCTGACTCCTGAGCGTCATGTGGGTGTGTTCATGCCAGGACTATTATCATACATGTGAAGTTTGGAGCAGATTCGACCATTAGATCCCATGTTATAGCAATATCGTGTTTCATGGTGAGACATCAAGTGTCGACGCCATGTCACAGCCACACCGTTCCATGCTGAGCAATTCTCTTAATATGTTTTGATCACACACTGGTGTAGATGGTACACAGCAGTTTTGGAGTGAATTGGATCATTTCTGGAGGAGGAGATCATTAAAATACGCCAGGTGGAAAACGCCAAAAATGACTGTAAATTTCAAAATGGCCGACTTCCTGTTGGGTGTGGCCTATCCGTGCAAGAGGCTTTTTTGTGCGTGTGGATGTTATACATGTGTCTACCAAGTTTCGTGCATATCAGTGAGACGTCCTATGGTGATTATTTGTGTGAATGGGCGTGGCCAATCCATTTAGCCACGCCTATTAACGAAATTCATAACATATGTTCTGGGTTGGACTGTCAATATACCTGTGAAGTTTCACACAGATCTGACCAAGTACAGTGAAGTTATTGCCACTTCCTGTTTCATGGCGAGACGTCAAAATTCAACCTCCCACAACTGGCGTGCCCTTTAGATTCTGCGAGACCTTTTAATAACTTTTGATCAGGAAGTGTTCTAGATGGTAATCGGTAATTTTGAAGCCGTTCTGATGAATTCTGTAGGAGGAGTTCGTTAAAATACGATGCGTGCGCGACACCAAAAATGACCATGACATTCAAAATGGCCGACTTCCTGTTGAATTTAGCCTAGAGGTCCAAGAGACTTTTTTGTTTGTCTGGGGGTGATGGAGATGTGTACCAATTTTTGTGCATATCGGTGAGACGTCCTATGGAAGTAATTCATATGAATGGGCGTGGCCAAGCCATATGGCCACGCCCATTGACGAAATTCATATCACATATTCAGGGCTGGACTGTTGACACACATATGAAGTTTCAGGTGGATATCATGAAAAACACCAAAGTTAAGGCCATTTTTATGCATTTTGGCGAAGGGTCGACTTCGCCGCCCTCCGGATGGAACGCCGTTTGACGACAGTCAAAATTCTTCATCATGGAGCATTACCAACATGTTGAGGCCTTTCTGACCAAATTTGAGCTGGATTTGCTGAACGTGCTCAGAGCTGGACCTCAAAGTCTAAAACATCGCTTTTTCTGTCACCAGCAGGGGGCGCTATGCAAATTTCAATATTTCTGCATGTAGACGTCTTCAGGGCGGGACTATTATGAATCCTGGGGAGTTTGGTACCGTTCGGACTATTAATGCCAAAGTTATAGCAATCTCATTTTTCATGGCGAGACATCAAACTTCGCCGCCACGCCCAGGTCAGGTTGTTTGGAGTTTACGTAATCCGTTAATAACTTTTGATCACAAACTAGTCTAGTTGGTGCACAGCAATTTTGAAGCCGTTCTGATTATTCCTGTAGGAGGAGTTCGTTAAAATACAACACGTGGAAAACGCCAAAAATGGCCGTTCAACGCCAAATATCTCACTTCCTGTTGGGTTTAGCCTATGTGCCCCTATGACCTTTTTTGTGCGTCTCAGCATGATCTACATGCGTACCGATTTTCGTGCAGATCCGTGAAACCTGCCGAGTAGGGTGCTCTTTAAGGGGCGTGGCCTAGCCATTTTTACCCGCCCACCTCCACGAACCCTAAAATACCTAAATTTACACCGCGACTGATGCGCATGCCAAAATTGGCGTGTTTTGGAATATGTTCAGGCCTCCAAATAAGCGATTTACTTTTGTCGTAATAATAATAATAATTCCTGCAATTTCAATAGGGTCCTCTCACCGCTTGGTGCTCGGGCCCTAATAATTCCTGCAATTTCAATAGGGTCCTCGCACGGACGTGCTCGGGCCCTTATAATTCCTGCAATTTCAATACGGTCCTCGCACCGCTTGGTGCTCGGGCCCTAATTAAAGCTGCAAGCAGCATTGAACAGGCCCTCGCACCTTCACGTAACTCGAGAGGGCTGGCAGGATGCCGGCTGACACCGCCATTCATTCCTGTTAAGGCAGACCCCTCACGCAGGAATTACACGTCATATCCCTCAAATCATACAAAGACATGTCATTTTGGCAGTAGGTGGCGGCGTACTAATAACCAAGTATTGGCGTACAAATGTGTTGAGGGCAGGACTGTCATCAATCCTGTGAAATTTGGGGAAGAGTGGAACATGTATGGTGAAGTTCTGAACCAGTTACAAGCAAATTCAAAATGGCAGACTTCCTGTTGGGTTTGGCACATGGCTGCAACAGGCATTTTTTATACGTCTTTCAGTGATGCAGGTGCGTATCAAGTTTCATAGATGTAGGTCAAACCAGCTTCGGGGGCTGCTTTGTAGAAAATTTGTAGGGGGCGCTGTTGAGCCATGTAGGCACATCAGAGCCGAAAAATCACATCAGACAGCACAAATCGAACCCTGTCATATGTATGCCAAATTTCATGACTTTACAAGCATCCCTTTCCCCTCAAAACCATCTTTGTGTTTGATGGCGAATAAGGCGTTGTCACGGTGACCAAACATCATTAAGCTTCACAGCTGGTCTCGGGAGTGACTCCACAACACGCTCGCCAAATTTCGTCCGAATCGATCAATTTTCATGTCACTTGATTTTTCTCTGTTTATAGCGCCCCCTATTGGCCAATTTACGCCAAATTTGGCACAGAGCCTCTGGTTCACGTCTGAAACAAGCGAATTGAGTTTGACGTTGATAGCTTTTAGTTTGACAAAAATATTTCATGGTATGTGATTTTAGGTAGCAGAAAAAAACTGTTTATTTTTAGCTAGCGCATTTTTTGGAGTTGCAAAATTCTGTTGATAACTTTTGGTCAGGCACATCTGGCGTTTGTATGTGCAAAGTTTCGTGAAGATGGATCTTAATCGCTAGGAGGAGTTCGAAAATGTAGGTTTTTGATGTGTAGTGACTTACAAAGAGAGATCTACAGTGGGAGCAGCCGTGGCCTATGTCAGAAGATGGGACTCTATTTAGGGAACACGTGGTTATAAAGTTAAAAAGATGTGAAATAAAATGTGGAAGTTACAGGCCAAAATGCGTTTGCATCCATTATAGCGCCATCTAGTGGTGTAGACATACAATTCTTGCTATGGGTGGTCTGTATGCTATTCTATATATACCCTGTGAATTTCACAGCCCTCAGCATAATACTTCAGCTGAAATAAATGTTTGTTGTTTATCTTGTAATAAGCCACGCCCACTTTGAGCAGTCGTGATTAACTTCAAGATATGGCCTCAGGAGTGGCCCAGCATCATACCCACCAAATTTCGTAAAAATCGGTGCAGCCATTTTAGAGATATAAATTTCCCATATTTGCAGCACCCCCTAGTGGCCAACATTAGCCAAATTTTGCTCACACCCTCACAGGCACATGTCAAGCAAAGATCTCTGATTTGGTGTTGTTAGCATTTATTTTGACCGAAATATGCCATAGTTTGTCTTTTTATAGCTAGCTAGAAAATTGTATTTGTTCATAATTTTTGCATTTTTTGACTGAACAAAATTCTTTTGATAACTTTAGATCAGGTCCAGGTGAAGACTGTACGTGCCAAGTTTCACGCTGATCGGACAATACCCTAAGGAGGAGTTCGAAAAAGTAGGTTTTCCAGTTTTCGCGATGTTGCGAAAAACATTATAGGCAGAAATGGGAGTGGCCCTGCCCAGGTGATTCAGGACTATTCAGGGAATCTGTGGATATGAGGTTTTTCAATGTGTGACATATGGTCTGGGAGTTATAGCCCAAAACACGTCGAAAATGATTAGGGGGCGCTATTGAGCCATCTTGGCACATGAAAACACAAAAATCACATCAGACAACACAATTTGGGCCGTCTGATGTGTGTGCCAAGTTGCGTGAGTTTTCGAGTGTCCCTTGCCCCTCAAAAACAACCTCGTGTTTTATGGCGAATAAGGTGGCGCCACAGTGACAGCGTTGGACGAAACCTCAAAGGCTTCTGGTTTGATCATCATCAAGGTCTTGGGAGTATGTATTTGCAAAATTGTGGTGGTTCGGGGGAACCTGGTAGAAGAGGGACATGAAAGAATGAAAAAAGTAACTTTCTGCCGCCAGTAGGTGGCGCTATGACGCTGATTCAAAATTTCTGTATAGATGTTTTCAGGGCTGGACTGTTATCATATGTGTGAAGTTTTGGAAAGATATGTCCACGTAGAGTCAAGTTACAGCTACTTTTTTCATCATGGCGAAACATCAAAGTTGGCCGCCACGCCAAGGTCACGCCCTTTGACGAAAACTCACAGTTTTCCATAGAAAGCATCATCAAGGCCTTATGGATAATTTCACCAAGTATGAGGTTGATGTGTTCAACTTTGGAGGAGATGTGCTTCAAAGTGTAAAACATGACATTTTCTACTGCCAGTAGGGGGCGCTATATTAATCACAAATTATTGACATGTAGATCTCTTCAGAGCGGGACTGTCATCAATCCTGTGAAGTTTGGGGAAGATTGGAGCATGTATGTTGGAGTAATAAACTACTTCCTGCGTTATAATACTACTTCCTGTTTGTAGCGAAGTTTGAGGTTCCGGCACGGTCACACGGTGTGACGAAAACACAAGCTTTTGATAACTTTTCGTCTTCATTTTATGTAGGTGGGACAGACCAAGTGTGAAGGCGATCGGACAAAATCTCTAGGAGGAGTTTGTTCATTTACGATCCCTGCAAATGGCCAAAAATGCATGAAACTTGCACATTCAATTCAAAATGGCCGACTTCCTGTTGAGTTTAGGGCATGGGCCCAAGAGGCTTTTTTGTACGTCTTGGTGTGTTACATATGCCTACCAAGTTTCATACGCGTAGGTTAAACCAACTTGGGGGGCTGCTTCGTTGAAAATGAGTAGGGGGCGCTGTTGAGCCATTTTTTTTGCACATTATCACGAAACCCCAAAAATATCAAATTTTTCACCACTTCTGATGAGTTTGTGAAGTTTGGTGAGTTTTTGAATATGATGAAGCCCTCAAAAAGCCAATTCATTAGGCAGAAAAATAATAATAATAACTCCTTCAGTTTCAATAGGGTCCTCGCACCGCTAGGTGCTCGGGCCCTAATTAAAGCTGCAAGCAGCGATGAACGGGCCCTCGCACCTTCACGCAACTCGAGGGTGCTGGCAGGACGCCGGCCGATGCGGCCGTTCATTCCTGTCGAAGGCAGACCCCTCACGTTGGAGTTACACGTCATATCCCTCAAATCATACGAGGACATGTTATTTTGCCAGTAGGTGGCGCCGTACTAATAACCAAGTATTGGCGTATAGATGTGTTCAGGGCAGGACTGTCATCAATCCTGTGAAGTATGGGGAAGATTGGAACATGTATGGTGATTTTGTGAACCACTTACGAGCAAATTCAAAATGGCGGACTTCCTGTTGGGTTTGGCACATGGTTGCAAGAGCCTTTTTTGTACGTCTTTCAGTGATGCATGTATGTACCAAGTTTCATAGATATAGGTCAAACCAGCGTCGGGGGCTGCTTTTTTGAAAAATTGTAGGGGGCGCTGTTGAGCCATGTTGGCACATCAGAGCAGATAAATCACATCACACAACACACATCGGAACTTCTTGTATGTGTACCAAGTTTTATGACATTACAAGCATCCTTTACCCCTCAAAAACAACTTCGTGTTTTATGGCGAATAAGGCGTCGCCACATTGACAGTGTTTGCTGAAACCTCAAAAGCTTCTGGTGTGATCATCATCAAAGTCTTGGGACTATGTCTACGCAAAATTGAGGTGGATGTGGTTAACTTGGTAGAAGAGAGACATGAAAGAATGGAAGCAGTAACTTACAGATGCCACTAGGTGGCGCTATGAGGCTGATTAAAAATGTCTCTGTAGATGTTTTCAGGGCTGGACTTTTGTCATATGTGTGAAGTTTTGGAAAGATATGTCCACGTAGAGTCAAGCTACACAACTTTTGTTATCATGGCGAAACATCAAAGTTTGCCGCTACGTCATGGCCACGCCCTTTGATGCAAACTTACAGTGTTCACAATAAAACATCTTCTACATGTGACGGATAGACTGACCAAGATTGAGGTGGATCTGGCCAAGTCTTGGGAGTTATACTTCAAAATATAAAACATGAAATTTTCTCTTACCAGTAGGGGGCGCTATATTTATCACAAATTATTCACATGGAGATCTCTTCAGAGCAGGACTGTCATCAATCCTGTGAAGTTTGGGGAAGATTGGACCATGGATGATGGAGTCATACACAACTTCCTGTTTTGTGGCGAGTCCCCAAAGTTTGAGGCCCTGCCACGGTCACATGGTGTGACAACAAGTCCAGTTTTTGATAACTTTTCTTCATCAATGTCTGGAGGTGGGACAGACCAAGTAAGAAGTTGATGGGATAAAATCTGTAGGAGTAGTTACAATTTCGTGATTTATGGCGAAGAAGGCGGGGCCACGGAGACAGCGTTTGACGAAAACCTGAAACGCTTGATAACTTTTTGTCTTCACGGTCTTGGGGTGGGACAGACCGAGTTTGAAGTGGATTGGATAAAAACTCTAGGACAAGTTCGTTCATTTACGTCTACTGGAAATCGCCCAAAATGCACAAAAGTGGCACACGTAAATTCAAAATGGCGGACTTCCGGTTGGGTTTGGAGCATAACTCCAAGAGGCTTTTTTGTACGTCTTGGAGTGTTACATATGCCTACCAAGTTTCATACATGTAGGTGAAACCAGCTTTGGGGGCTGCTTCATTGAAAAATTGTAGGGGGCGCTGTTGAGGCATCTTTGCACATCAAAACACAAAAAGCATATCAGACAACACAATTTGGGTCTTGTGATGGGTGTGCCAAGTTTCGTGAGTTTTCAAGTATGCCTTGCCCCTCAAAAAGAACCTTGTGTTTTATGGCGAATGAGGCGGCGCTACGGTGACAGCGTTGTACGAAACCTCAAAAGGTTCTGGTTTGATCATCACCAAGGTCTTGGGACTATGTATCCGCAAAATTGAGGTGGGTCGGGTGAACCTGGTAGAAGAGGGACATGAAAGAATGAAAAAAGTAACTTTCTGCCGCCAGTAGGTGGCGCTATGATGCTGATTCAAATTTCCTCTGTAGATGTTTTCAGGGCTGGACTGTTATCATATGTGTGAAGTTTTGGAAAGATATGTCCACGTAGAGTCAAGTTACAGCAACTTTTGTCATCATGGCGAAACATCAAAGTTCCCCGCCACGCCATGGTCACGCCCTTTGATGAAAACTCACAGTATTCAATAGAAAGCATCATCAACGCCTTTTGGATAATTTCCCCAAGTTTGACATTGATGTGTTCAACTTTGGAGGAGATGTGCTTCAAAGTGTAAAATATGACATTTTCTACTACCAGTAGGGGGCGCTATATTAATCACAAATTATTGACATGTAGATGTCTTCAGAGCGGGACTGTCATCAATCCTGTGAAGTTTGGGGAAGATTGGACAATGTATGCTGGAGTTATAAACTACTTCCTGCGTTATAATACTACTTCCTGTTTGTAGCGAAGTTTGAGGTCCCGCAACGGTCACACGGTGTGACGAAAAGTCAATTTTTTTGATAACATTTGGTCTTCAACTTATGTAGGTGGGACAGGCCAAGTTTGAAGTCGATCGGACAAAATCTCTAGGAGGAGATCGTCCATTTACGAACCCTGCAAATGGCCAAAAATGCATGAAAATTGCACATTCAATTCAAAATGGCCGACTTCCTGTTGGGTTTAGGGCATGGGCCCAAGAGGGTTTTTTGTACGTCTTGGTGTGTTACATATGCCTACCAAGTTTCAGACACGTAGGTTAAACTACCTTCAGGGGCTGTTCCGTAGAAAATTTTTAGGGGGCGCTACTGAGCCATTCCTTTGCAGATTATCATGAAACCCCAAAACTTGCCCAGTTTTCGCACTTCTGATGAGTCTGTGAAGTTTCATGAGTTTTTGAGAATGTTAAGGTCCCCAAAAAGGCAATTCATTTTAGTTAAGAAAAAGAATAATAATAATTCCTTGCATTTCAATAGGGTCCTCGCACCGCTAGGTGCTCGGGCCCTAAGTAAAGCTGCAAGCAGCGTTGAACGGGCCCTCGCACCCCACGCAACTCGGAGCCTGGCGCGGCCGCCACCGTGTCGCCAGAGGTCGACCGGCAGACGAGGCGCTGAATGTTCGCCTCCTTCGGACAGTGTAGGAACCAATGCGTTGCGACTTCCCGTCTCCACTGGGTGGCGCTATGACTCTGACTCCTGAGCGTCATGTGGGTGTGTTCATGCCAGGACTATTATCATACATGTGAAGTTTGGAGCAGATTCGACCATTAGATCCCATGTTATAGCAATATCGTGTTTCATGGTGAGACATCAAGTGTCGACGCCATGTCACAGCCATACCGTTCCATGCTGAGCAATTCTCTATATGTTTTGATCACACACTTGTGTAGATGGTACACACCAGTTTTGGAGTTAATTGATTCATTTCTGGAGGAGGAGATCATTAAAATACAACACGTGGAAAACGCCAAAAATGATTGTACATTTCAAAATGGCCGACTTCCTGTCGGGTGTGGCCTATATGTGCAAGAGGCTCTTTTGTGCGTCTGGACACGATACATGTGCATACTGATTTTCGTGCACGTCGGTGAAAGTTGTTATGGGGGACGCTGCACTTTAAGGGGCGTGGCCAAGCCATACGGCCACGCTTATTGATGAACCTCATACTATACATTCAGGTCTGGACTGTTAACAAACATGTGAAGTTTGGTGAAGAATGGACAATGTATGCCAAAGTTATACTAATTTCGTGTTTTATGGCGAGACATCAAACTTCGCCGCCACCTGACGGCCAAACCGTTTAACTGTGGAAAAATCTTTTAATAACTTTTGATCACAACCTTGTCTAGATCACACACAGTGATTTTGAAGTCATTCTGATTAATCCTGTAGGAGGAGTTCGTTAAAATACAACATGTGGAAAACGCCAAAAATAGCATCAAAATTCAAAATGGCCGACTTCCTGTTGGGTATGGCCAGTGGGTCCAAGAGACTTTTTTGTGCGTCTCGGTGTGATACATGCGTGTACCAATTTTCGTGCATGTCGGTGACACGTGCGGCAGGGGCTGATGTTTAAAGGGCGTGGTCAAGTCATTTGGCCACGCCCATCAGCGAAACTCATATCACATGTTCAAGCCTGGACTGTTATCACACATGTGAAGTTTCAGGCAGATATGACCAAGGACACAGAAGTTAATGTCATTAAAGCCATTTTCAACGCGTTTTGGCGAATTTTCGACTTCGCCGCCCTCTGGGCGGAACACCGTTTGACGCCTAGTCACAATCTTCATAATGTAGCATTACCAACGTCTTGAGGTCTGTCTGACCAAATTTGAGTTGCATATGGTGAACGTGGTCAGAGCTGCACGTCAAAGTCTAAAAACATCGCTTTTCCTGTCGCCAGCAGGGGGCGCTAGGGTAATTACAAAATTTCTGCATGTAGACGTGTTCAGGGCGGGAATATTATGAATCATGTGAAGTTTGGTGCAGATCGGACGATTAATGCCAAAGTTATAGCAATTTCGTTTTTCATGGCGAGACAAACTTCAAACTTCAAACTTCGCCGCCAAAAAGCCGATTCCGTGTTCGACGGGTAGCGGATCTTTGAATAACTTTTGATCACAAACTTATCTAGTTGGTACACGGCGATTTTGAAGTCGTTTTGATTAATCGTGTAGGAGGAGTTCGTCAAAATATGACACGTGGTAAAACGCCAAAAATGGCCGCTAAATTCAAAATAGCCAACTTCCTGTTGGGCGTGGCCTATGGCTCCAAGAGACTTTTTTGTGCGGCTCGGCATGATCTACATGTGTACCAATTTTCGTGCAGATCCGTGAAAATTCATGAGGAGGGCGCTGTTTATAAGGAGATTGCTCTTTAATGGGCGTGGCCTATCCATTTTGACCCGTCCATTGCCGCGAACCCTAAAATACGTAAATTTACACCGCGACTGATGCGACCGCCAAATTTCAGGAGTTTTTGAGCATGTTAAAAGCTCCAAATAAGCGATTTACTTTTGTCGTAATAATAATAATAATAATTAAAGCTGCAAGCAGCGTTGAACGGGCCCTCGCACCCCACGCAACTCGGGGCCTGGCGCGGCCGCCACCGTCTCGCCAGAGGTCGACCGTCAGACGAGGCGCTGAATGTTCGCCTCCTTCGGACAGTGTAGGAACCAATGCGTTGCGACTTCCCCTCTCCACTGGGTGGCGCTATGACTCTGACTCCTGAGCGTCATTTGGGTGTGTTAATGCCAGGACTATTATCATACATGTGACGTTTGGAGCAGATTCGACCATTAGATCCCATGTTATAGCAATATCGTGTTTCATGGTGAGACATCAAGTGTCGACGCCATGTCACAGCCACACCGTTCCATGCTGAGCAATTCTCTTAATATGTTTTGATCACACACTTGTGTAGATGGTACACACCAGTTTTGGAGTTAATTGATTCATTTCTGGAGGAGGAGATCATTAAAATACAACACGTGGAAAACGCCAAAAATGACTGTAAATTTCAAAATGGCCGACTTCCTGTCGCGTGTGGCCTACATGTGCAAGAGGCTTTTTTGTGCGTCTGGACACGATACATGTGCATACTGATTTTCGTGTACGTCTGTGAAAGTTGTTATGGGGGACGCTGCACTTTAAGGGGCGTGGCCAAGCCATACGGCCACGCTTATTGATGAACCTCATACTATAAATTGAGGTCTGGACTGTTAACAAACATGTGAAGTTTGGTGAAGAATGGACAATGTATGCCAAAGTTATACTAATTTCGTGTTTTATGGCGAGACATCAAACTTCGCCGCCACCTGACGGCCAAACCGTTTCACGATGCAAAAATCTGCTTCTAAGTTTTGATTACACCTTTGTCTAGATGGCACACAATGATTTTGAAGTTGGTCTGATGCATCCTGTAAGTGGAGTTCATTAAAATACAACACGTGGAAAACGCCAAAAATGACCATTAAATTCAAAATGGCCGACTTCCTGTTGGGTTTGGCCAATGGGTCCAAGAGACTTTTTTGTGCGTCTGGATGTGATACATATGTGTACCAATTTTCATGCATGTCAGTGAAACGTGCCGCAGGGGCTGATGTTTAAAGGGCGTGGCCAAGCCATTTGACCACGCCCATCAACGAAATTCACATGACATTGTCAGGGCTGGACTCTTAACACACATGTGAAGTTTCAGGCAGATATGCCCAAGGACACTGAAGTTAAGGCCACTTTCCTACGTTTTGGCGAAGCATCGACTTCGCCGCCCTCTGGGCGCAACGCCGTTTGACGATACGTCACAATCTTCATCATGTAGCATTAACAACGTGTTGAGGCCTTTCTGACCAAATTTGAGTTGGATATGCTGAACGTGCTCAGAGCTGCACCTCAAAGTGTAAAAAATCACTTTTCCTGTCGCCAGCAGGGGGCGCTTTGAGAACAGGGGAATTTTTTGATGTAGACGTGTTCAGGGCGGGACTACGATCATACCCAGCAAGTTTTGTGCCGATTGGACCTTTCACGCCCAAGTAATAGCAATTCTGGGTTTTTGGGGTTTTTTTTTTTGAGACATCAAACTTCGCCGCCACCTGACGGCCAAACCGTTTAACGAGGGAAAGATCTTTTAATAACTTTTGATCATCATGTGGTCTAGTTGCAGCACGGCAAATTTGAAGCCGATCCAATGAACCGTCTAGGAGGAGATAGCTCTGAGAGAATTCTTGGAAATCGCCAAAATCGGTAAAAAAATGAATATTCAAATCAAAATAGCCGGCTTCCTGTTGGTTTTAGAAAAAAGTCCAAGTGCGCATTTTCGTGCGTCTTGGGATGATACACGACCTCCCCGAATTTCGTGGAATTTGGTCAAACGGGCTGCCGGTGGGAGCCGATTGAAATTTTCTAGGGGGCGCCATTTCGCCATTTTGCAATGGGCATCGTTTAAATTTTGCGTACACATAAATGTCCCCTAGACGAATGTGCACGTCAAATTTGGTGAGTTTTTGAATATGTTAAAGCCCCCAAAAATGCGATCAAGCGAAAAAAAAAAAAAAAAAAAATAATAATAATAATTAAAGCTGCAAGCAGCGTTGAGCGGGCCCTCGCACCCCACGCAACTCGGGGCCTGGCGCGGCCGCCACCGTCTCGCCAGAGGTCGACCGGCAGACGAGGTGCTGAATGTTCGCCTCCTTCGGACAGTGTAGGAACCAATGCGTTGCGACTTCCCGTCTCCACTGGGTGGCACTATGACTCTGACTCCTGAGCGTCATGTGGGTGTGTTCATGCCAGGACTATTATCATACATGTGAAGTTTGGAGCAGATTCGACCATTAGATCCCATGTTATGGCAATGTCGCGTTTCATGGTGAGACATCAAGTGTCGACGCCATGTCACAGCCACACCGTTCCATGCTGAGCAATTCTCTTAATCTGTTTTGATCACACACTTGTGTAGATGGTACACACCAGTTTTGGAGTTAATTGATTCATTTCTGGAGGAGGAGATCATTAAAATACAACACGTGGAAAACGCCAAAAATGACTGCAAATTTCAAAATGGCCGACTTCCTGTCGGGTGTGGCTTATATGTGCGAGAGGCTTTTTTGTGCGTCTGGACACGATACATGTGCATACTGATTTTCGTGCACGTCGGTGAAAGTTGTTATGGGGGACGCTGCACTTTAAGGGGCGTGGCCAAGCCATACGGCCACGCTTATTGATGAACCTCATACTATACATTCAGGTCTGGACTGTTAACAAACATGTGAAGTTTGGTAAAGAATGGACAATGTATGCCAAAGTTATACTAATTTCGTGTTTTATGGCGAGACATCAAACTTCGCCGCCACCTGACGGCCAAACCGTTTCACGATGCAAAAATCTGCTTATAAGTTTTGATTACACCTTTGTCTAGATGGCACACAATGATTTTGAAGTTGTTCTGATGCATCCTGTAGGTGGAGTTCATTAAAATACAACACGTGGAAAACGCCAAAAATGACCATTAAATTCAAAATGGCCGACTTCCTGTTGGGTTTGGCCAACGGGTCCAAGAGACTTTTTTGTGCGTCTGGATGTGATACATATGTGTACCAATTTTCATGCATGTCAGTGAAACGTGTGGGTGTGGCCAAGCCATTTGGCCACGCCCATCATATCACATGTTCAGGGCTGGACTGTTAACACACATGTAAAGTTTCAGGCAGATATGACCAAGGACACTGAAGTTAAGGCCACTTAACTGCGTTTTGGCGAACCGTTGACTTCGCCGCCCTGTGGGCGGAACGCCGTTCGGCGATACGTCACAAATCTTCATCATGTAGCATTACCAACGTGTTGAGGCCTTTCTGACCAATTTTGAGTTGGATATACTGAACGTGCTGAGAGTAGCACCTCAAAGTCTAAAACATCGCTTTTCCTGTCGCCAGCAGGGGGCACTTTGAGAACGGGGGAATTTTTTGATGTTGGCGTGATGAAGGCCGGACTACGATCATACCCAGCAAGTTTTGTGCCGATCGGACTTATCATGCCCAAGTAATAGCACTTTTGTTTTTTGGGGTTTTTTTGGCGAGACGTCAAACTTCGCCGCCACCTGACAGCCAAACCGTTTAACATAGGGAAAATCGTATGATAACTTTTGATCATCAAGTGGTCTAGTTGATGCACGCCAAATTTGAAGCCGATCCGATGAATCATGTAGGAGGAGATAGAAAAAGTACGAGGAGTGCGAATCGCCCAATGTGGCGTCAAATTCAAAATGGCTGACTTCCTGTCGGGTGTGGCCTATATGTGCAAGAGGCTTTTTTGTGCGTCTGGATGTGATACATATGTGTACCAATTTTCATGCATGTCGGTGAAACGTGCCGTAGGGGCTGATGTTTAAAGGGTGTGGCCAAGCCATTTGGCCACGCCCATCAACGAAATTCATATCACATGTTCAGGGCTGGACTGTTAACACACATGTGAAGTTTCAGGCAGATATGACCAAGGACACTGAAGTTAAGGCCACTTAACTGCGTTTTGGCGAACTGTTGACTTCGCCGCCCTGTGGGCGGAACGCCGTTCGGCGATACGTCACAAATCTTCATCATGTAGCATTACCAACGTGTTGAGGCCTTTCTGACCAATTTTGAGTTGGATATACTGAACGTGCTGAGAGTAGCACCTCAACGTCTAAAACATCGCTTTTCCTGTCGCCAGCAGGGGGCACTTAGAGAAGGGGGAATTTTTTGATGTTGGCGTGATGAAGGCCGGACT
This sequence comes from Cephalopholis sonnerati, assembly GCA_019142605.1. Lineage (NCBI taxonomy): Eukaryota > Metazoa > Chordata > Actinopteri > Perciformes > Serranidae > Cephalopholis > Cephalopholis sonnerati. Next base: position 3,095,344 of record JAGQAX010000011.1, on the reverse strand, counting down.
ACGATCATACCCAGCAAGTTTTGTGCCGATCGGACTTATCATGCCCAAGTAATAGCACTTTTGTTTTTTTGGGTTTTTTTGGCGAGACGTCAAACTTCGCCGCCACCTGACAGCCAAACCGTTTAACATTGGGAAAATCGTATGATAACTTTTGATCATCAAGTGGTCTAGTTGATGCACGCCAAATTTGAAGCCGATCCGATGAATCATGTAGGAGGAGATAGAAAAAGTACGAGGAGTGCGAATCGCCCAATCTGGCGTCAAATTCAAAATGGCTGACTTCCTGTTGGGTGTAGCCAATGGGTCCAAGAGGCTTTTTTGTGCGTCTGGATGTGATACATATGTGTACCAATTTTCATGCATGTCAGTGAAACGTGCCGTAGGGGCTGATGTTTAAAGGGTGTGGCCAAGCCATTTGGCCACGCCCATCAACGAAATTCATATCACATGTTCAGGGCTGGACTGTTAACACACATGTGTAGTTTCAGGCAGATATGACCAAGGACACTGAAGTTAAGGCCACTTAACTGCGTTTTGGCGAACCGTTGACTTCGCCGCCCTGTGGGCGGAACGCCGTTCGGCGAAACGTCACAAATCTTCATCATGTAGCATTAACAACGTGTTGAGGCCTTTCTGACCAATTTTCAGTTGGATATACTGAACGTGCTGAGAGTAGCACCTCAAAGTCTAAAACATCGCTTTTCCTGTCGCCAGCAGGGGGCACTTTGAGAACGGGGGAATTTTTTGATGTTGGCGTGATGAAGGCCGGACTACGATCATACCCAGCAAGTTTTGTGCCGATCGGACTTTTCATGCCCAAGTAATAGCACTGTTGTTTTTTGGGGGGTTTCTTGGCGAGACGTCAAACTTCGCCGCCACCTGACGGCCAAACCGTTTAACGTAGGGAAAATCGTATGATAACTTTTGATCATCAAGTGGTCTAGTTCCAGCACGCCAAATTTGAAGCCGATCCAATGAAGCGTGTAGGAGGAGATAGCTCTGAGAGATTTCTTGGAAATCGCCAAAATCGGTAAAAAAATGAATATTCAAATCAAAATAGCCGGCTTCCTGTTGGTTTTAGAAAAAAGTCCAACTGCGCATTTTCGTGCGTCTTGGGATGATACACGACCTCCCCGAATTTCGTGGAATTTGGTCAAACGGGCTGCCGGTGGGAGCCGATTGAAGTTTTCTAGGGGGCGCCATTTCGCCATTTTGCAACGGGCATCTTTTAAATTTTGCGTACACATAAATTTTCGCCAAGACGAATGTGCATGCCAAATTTGGTGAGTTTTTGAATATGTTAAAGCCCCCAAAAATGCGTTTAAAGTCGCGGAAAAAAAAAAAAAAAAAAAAAATAATAATAATAATAATTAAAGCTGCAAGCAGCGTTGAACGGGCCCTCGCAGCCCACGCAACTCGGGGCCTGGCGCGGCCGCCACCGTCTCGCCAGAGGTCGACCGGCAGAGGAGGCGCTGAATGTTCGCCTCCTTCGGACAGTGTAGGAACCAATGCGCTGCGACTTCCCGTCTCCACTGGGTGGCGCTATGACTCTGACTCCTGAGCGTCATGTGGGTGTGTTCATGCCAGGACTATTATCATACATGTGAAGTTTGGAGCAGATTCGACCATTAGATCTCATGTTATAGCAATATCGTGTTTCATGGTGAGACATCAAGTGTCGACGCCATGTCACAGCCACACCGTTCCATGCTGAGCAATTCTCTGAATATGTTTTGATCACACACTTGTGTAGATGGTACACACCAGTTTTGGAGTTAATTGATTCATTTCTGGAGGAGGAGATCATTAAAATACAACACGTGGAAAACGCCAAAAATGACTGTAAATTTCAAAATGGCCATCTTCCTGTCGGGTGCGGCCTATATGTGCAAGAGGCTTTTTTGTGCGTCTGGACACGATACATGTGCATACTGATTTTCGTGTACGTTGGTGAAAGTTGTTATGGGGGACGCTGCACTTTAAGGGGCGTGGCCAAGCCATACGGCCACGCTTATTGATGAAACTCATACTATACATTCAGGTCTGGACTGTTAACAAACATGTGAAGTTTGGTGAAGAATGGACAATGTATGCCAAAGTTATACTAATTTCGTGTTTTATGGCGAGACATCAAACTTCGCCGCCACCTGACGGCCAAACCGTTTCACGATGCAAAAATCTGCTGATAAGTTTTGATTACACCTTTGTCTAGATGGCACACAATGATTTTGAAGTTGTTCTGATGCATCCTGTAGGTGGAGTTCATTAAAATACAACACGTGGAAAACGCCAAAAATGACCACTAAATTCAAAATGGCTGACTTCCTGTTGGGTTTGGCCAATGGGTCCAAGAGACTTTTTGTGCGTCTGGATGTGATACATATGTGTACCAATTTTCATGCATGTCAGTGAAACGTGCCGCAGGGGCTGATGTTTAAAGGGTGTGGCCAAGCCATTTGGCTACGCCCATCAACGAAATTCATATCACATGTTCAGGGCTGGACTGTTAACACACATGTAAAGTTTCAGGCAGATATGACCAAGGACACTGAAGTTAAGGCCACTTAACTGCATTTTGGCGAACTGTTGACTTCGCTGCCCTGTGGGCGGAACGCCGTTCGGCGATACGTCACAAATCTTCATCATGTAGCATTACCAACGTGTTGAGGCCTTTCTGACCAATTTTGAGTTGGATATACTGAACGTGCTGAGAGTAGCACCTCAAAGTCTAAAACATCGCTTTTCCTGTCGCCAGCAGGGGGCGCTTTGAGAACGGGGGAATTTTTTGATGTTGGCGTGATAGAGGCCAGACTACGATCATACCCAGCAAGTTTTTTGCCGATCGGACTTATCATGCCCAAGTAATAGCACTTTTGTTTTTTCGGCGAGACGTCAAACTTCGCCGCCACCTGACAGCCAAACTGTTTAACATAGGGAAAATCGTATGATAACTTTTTATCATCAAGTGGTCTAGTTGATGCACGCCAAATTTGAAGCCGATCCGATGAATCATGTAGGAGGAGATAGAAAAAGTACGAGGAGTGCGAATCGCCCAATCTGGCGTCAAATTCAAAATGGCTGACTTCCTGTTGGGTGTAGCCAATGGGTCCAAGAGGCTTTTTTGTGCGTCTGGATGTGATACATATGTGTACCAATTTTCTTGCATGTCGGTGAAACGTGCCGTAGGGGCTGATGTTTAAAGGGTGTGGTCAAGCCATTTGGCCACGCCCATCAACGAAATTCATATCACATGTTCAGGGCTGGACTGTTAACACACATGTGAAGTTTCAGGCAGATATGACCAAGGACACTGAAGTTAAGGCCACTTAACTGCGTTTTGGCGAACCGTTGACTTCGCCGCCCTGTGGGCGGAACGCCGTTCGGCGATACGTCACAAATCTTCATCATGTAGCATTACCAACGTGTTAAGGCCTTTCTGACCAATTTTGAGTTGGATATACTGAACGTGCTGAGAGTAGCACCTCAAAGTCTAAAACATGGCTTTTCCTGTCGCCAGCAGGGGGCGCTTTGAGAACAGGGGAATTTTTTGATGTTGGCGTGATGAAGGCCGGACTACGATCATACCCAGCAAGTTTTGTGCCGATCGGACTTATCATGCCCAAGTAATAGCACTTTTGTTTTTTGGGGGTTTTTTTTGGCGAGACGTCAAACTTCGCCGCCACCTGACGGCCAAACCGTTTAACGTAGGGAAAATCGTATGATAACTTTTGATCATCAAGTGGTCTAGTTCCAGCACGCCAAATTTGAAGCCGATCCAATGAACCGTGTAGGAGAAGATAGCTCTGAGAGAATTCTTGGAAATCGCCAAAATCGGTAAAAAAATGAATATTCAAATCAAAATAGCCGGCTTCCTGTTGGTTTTAGAAAAAAGTCCAACTGCGCATTTTCGCGCGTCTTGGGATGATACACGACCTCCCCGAATTTCGTGGAATTTGGTCAAACGGGCTGCCGGTGGGAGCCGATTGAAATTTTCTAGGGGGCGCCATTTCGCCATTTTGCAACGCGCATCGTTTAAATTTTGCGTACACATAAATTTTCACCAAGACGAATGTGCATGCCAAATTTGGTGAGTTTTCGAATATGTTAAAGCCCCCAAAAATGCGTTTAAAGTCGCGGAAAAAAATAATAATAATAATAATAATAATAATAATTAAAGCTGCAAGCAGCGTTGAACGGGCCCTCGCACCCCACGCAACTCGGGGCCTGGCGCGGCCGCCACCGTGTCGCCAGAGGTCGGCCGGCAGACGAGGCGCTGAATGTTCGCCTCCTTCGGACAGTGTAGGAACCAATGCGTTGCGACTTCCCGTCTCCACTGGGTGGCGCTATGACTCTGACTCCTGAGCGTCATGTGGGTGTGTTCATGCCAGGACTATTATCATACATGTGAAGTTTGGAGCAGATTCGACCATTAGATCCCATGTTATAGCAATATCGTGTTTCATGGTGAGACATCAAGTGTCGACGCCATGTCACAGCCACACCGTTCCATGCTGAGCAATTCTCTTGATGTGTTTTGATCACACACTTGTGTAGATGGTACACACCAGTTTTGGACTTAATTGATTCATTTCTGGAGGAGGAGATCATTAAAATACAACACGTGGAAAACGCCAAAAATGACTGTAAATTTCAAAATGGCCGACTTCCTGTCGGGTGTGGCTTATATGTGCAAGAGGCTTTCTTGCGCGTCTTGACACGATACATGTGCATACTGATTTTCGTGCACGTCGGTGAAAGTTGTTATGGGGGATGCTGCACTTTAAGGGGCGTGGCCAAGCCATACGGCCACGCTTATTGATGAAACTCATACTATACATTCAGGTCTGGACTGTTAACAAACATGTGAAGTTTGGTGAAGAATGGACAATGTATGCCAAAGTTATACTAATTTCGTGTTTTATGGCGAGACATCAAACTTCGCCGCCACCTGACGGCCAAACCGTTTCACGATGCAAAAATCTGCTTATAAGTTTTGATTACACATTTGTCTAGATGGCACACAATGATTTTGAAGTTGTTCTGATGCATCCTGTAGGTGGAGTTCATTAAAATACAACACGTGGAAAACGCCAAAAATGACCATTAAATTCAAAATGGCCGACTTCCTGTTGGGTTTGGCCAATGGGTCCAAGAGACTTTTTTGTGCGTCTGGATGTGATACGTATGTGTACCAATTTTCATGCATGTCAGTGAAACGTGCCGCAGGGGCTGATGTTTAAAGGGTGTGGCCAAGCCATTTGGCCACGCCCATCAACGAAATTCATATCACATGTTCAGGGCTGGACTGTTAACACACATGTAAAGTTTCAGGCAGATATGACCAAGGACACTGAAGTTAAGGCCACTTAACTGCGTTTTGGCGAACCGTTGACTTCGCCGCCCTGTGGGCGGAACACCGTTCGGCAATACGTCACAAATCTTCATCATGTAGCATTACCAACGTGTTGAGGCCTTTCTGACCAATTTTGAGTTGGATATACTGAACGTGCTGAGAGTAGCACCTCAAAGTCTAAAACATCGCTTTTCCTGTCGCCAGCAGGGGGCGCTTTGAGAACGGGGGAATTTTTTGATGTTGGCGTGATGAAGGCCGGACTACGATCATACCCAGCAAGTTTTGTGCCGATCGGACTTATCATGCCCAAGTAATAGCACTTTTGTTTTTTGGGGGGTTTTTTGGCGAGACGTCAAACTTCGCCGCCACCTGACAGCCAAACCGTTTAACGTAGGGAAAATCGTATGATAACTTTTGATCATCAAGTGGTCTAGTTCCAGCACGCCAAATTTGAAGCCGATCCAATAAACCGTGTAGGAGGAGATAGCTCTGAGAGAACACTTGCAAATCGCCAAAATCGGTCAAAATCGGTAAAAAAATGAATATTCAAATCAAAATAGCCAGCTTCCTGTTGGTTTTACAAAAAAGTCCAACTGCGCATTTTCGTGCATCTTGGGATGATACACGACCTCCCCGAATTTCGTGGAATTTGGTCAAACGGGCTGCCGGTGGGAGCCGATTGAAATTTTCTAGGGGGCGCCATTTTGCAACGGGCATCGTTTAAGTTTTGCGTACACATAAATTTTCACCAAGACGAATGTGCATGCCAAATTTGGTGAGTTTTCGAATATGTTAAAGCCCCCAAAAATGCGTTTAAAGTCGCGGAAAAAAAAAAAAATAATAATAATAATAATAATAATAATCCTAAGGAAAACAATAGGGTCCTCGCACGGTACGTGCTCGGGCCCTAATAATAATAATAATAATAATCCTAAGGAAAACAATAGGGTCCTCGCACGGTACGTGCTCGGGCCCTAATAATAATCCTAAGGAAAACAATAGGGTCCTCGCACGGTACGTGCTCGGGCCCTAATTAAAGCTGCAAGCAGCGTTGAGCGGGCCCTCGCACCCCACGCAACTCGGGGCCTGGCGCGGCCGCCACCGTGTCGCCAAAGGTCGACCGGCAGACGAGAAGCTGAATGTTCGCCTCCTTCGGACAGTGTAGGAACCAATGCGTTGCGACTTCCCGTCTCCACTGGGTGGCGCTATGACTCTGACTCCTGAGCGTCATGTGGGTGTGTTCATGCCAGGACTATTATCATACATGTGAAGTTTGGAGCAGATTCGACCGTTAGATCCCATGTTATAGCAATATCGTGTTTCATGGTGAGACATCAAGTGTCGACGCCATGTCACAGCCACACCGTTCCATGCTGAGCAATTCTCTTAATATGTTTTGATCACACACTTGTGTAGATGGTACACACCAGTTTTGGAGTTAATTGATTCATTTCTGGAGGAGGAGATCATTAAAATACAACACGTGGAAAACGCCAAAAATGACTGTAAATTTCAAAATGGCCGACTTCCTGTCGGGTGTGGCCTATATGTGCAAGAGGCTTTTTTGTGCTTCTGGACACGATGCATGTGCATACTGATTTTCGTGCACGTCGATGAAAGTTGTTATGGGGGACGCTGCACTTTAAGGGGCGTGGTCAAGCCATACGGCCACGCTTATTGATGAAACTCATACTATACATTCAGGTCTGGACTGATAACAAACATGTGAAGTTTGGTGAAGAATGGACAATGTATGCCAAAGTTATACTAATTTCGTGTTTTATGGCGAGACATCAAATTCGCCGCCACCTGACGGCCAAGCCGTTTCACGATGAAAAAATTTGCTTATAAGTTTTGATTACACCTTTGTCTAGATGGCACACATTGATTTTGAAGTTGTTGTGATGCATCCTGTAGGTGGAGTTCATTAAAATACAACACGTGGAAAACGCCAAAAATGACCATTAAATTCAAAATGGAGGACTTCCTGTTGGGTTTGGCCAATGGGTCCATGAGACTTTTTTGTGCGTCTGGATGTGATACATATGTGTACCATGCATGTCAGTGAAACGTGCCGCAGGGGCTGATGTTTAAAGGGTGTGGCCAAGCCATTTGACCACGCCCATCAACGAAATTCATATCACATGTTCAGGGCTCGACTGTTAACACACATGTAAAGTTTCAGGTAGATATGACCAAGGACACTTAAGTTAAGGCCACTTAACTGCGTTTTGGAGAACCGTTGACTTTGCCGCCCTGTGGGCGGAACGCCGTTCGGCGATACGTCACAAATCTTCATCATGTAGCATTACCAACGTGTTGAGGCCTTTCTGACCAATTTTGAGTTGGATATACTGAACGTGCTGAGAGTAGCACCTCAAAGTCTAAAATATCGTTTTTCCTGTTGCCAGCAGGGGGCGCTTTGAGAACGGGGGAATTTTTTGATGTTGGCGTGATGAAGGCCTAACTGCTATCATACCCAGCAAGTTTTATGCCGATCGGACTTATCATGCCCAAGTAATAGCACTTTTGTTTTTTGGGGTTTTTTTGGCGAGATGTCAAACTTCGCCGCCACCTGACAGCCAAACCGTTTAACATAGGGAAAATCGTATGATAACTTTTGATCATCAAGTGGTCTAGTTGATGCACGCCAAATTTGAAGCCGATCCGATGAATCATGTAGGAGGAGATAGAAAAAGTACGAGGAGTGCAAATCGCCCAATCTGGCGTCAAATTCAAAATGGCTGACTTCCTGTTGGGTGTAGCCAATGGGTCCAAGAGGCTTTTTTGTGCGTCTGGATGTGATACATATGTGTACCAATTTTCATGCATGTCGGTGAAACGTGCCGTAGGGGCTGATGTTTAAAGGGTGTGGCCAAGCCATTTGGCCACGCCCATCAACGAAATTCATATCACATGTTCAGGGCTGGACTGTTAACACACATGTGAAGTTTCAGGCAGATATGACCAAGGACACTGAAGTTAAGGCCACTTAACTGCGTTTTGGCGAAGCGTTGACTTCGCCGCCCTGTGGGCGGAACGCCGTTCGGCGATACGTCACAAATCTTCATCATGTAGCATTACCAACGTGTTGAGGCCTTTCTGACCAATTTTGAGTTGGATATACTGAACTTGCTGAGAGTAGCACCTCAAAGTCTAAAACATCGCTTTTCCTGTCGCCAGCAGGGGGCGCTTTGAGAACGGGGGAATTTTTTGATGTTGGCGTGATGAAGGCCGGACTACGATCATACCCAGCAAGTTTTGTGCCGATCGGAGTTATCATGCCCAAGTAACAGCACTTTTTTTTGGGGGTGGGGGGTTTTGGCGAGACGTCAAACTTCGCCGCCACCTGACGGCCAAACCGTTTAACGTAGGGAAAATCGTATGATAACTTTTGATCATCAAGTGGTCTAGTTCCAGCACGCCAAATTTGAAGCCGATCCAATGAACCGTGTAGGAGGAGATAGCTCTGAGAGAATTCTTGGAAATCGCCAAAATCGGTAAAAAAATGAATATTCAAATCAAAATAGCCGGCTTCCTGTTGGTTTTAGAAAAAAGTCCAACTGCGCATTTTCGTGCGTCTTGGGATGATACACGACCTCCCCGAATTTCGTGGAATTTGGTCAAACGGGCTGCCAGTGGGAGCCGATTGAAATTTTCTAGGGGGCGCCATTTCGCCATTTTGCAACGGGCATCGTTTAAATTTTGCGTACACATAAATTTTCACCAAGACGAATGTGCATGCCAAATTTGGTGAGTTTTCGAATATGTTAAAGCCCCCAAAAATGCGTTTAAAGTCGCGGAAAAAAAAAAAAAAAATAATAATAATCCTTAGGAAAACAATAGGGTCCTCGCACGGTACGTGCTCGGGCCCTAATAATCCTAAGGAAAACAATAGGGTCCTCGCACGGTTCGTGCTCGGGCCCTAATTAAAGCTGCAAGCAGCGTTGAGCGGGCCCTCGCACCCCACGCAACTCGGGGCCTGGCGCGGCCGCCACCGTGTCGCCAGAGGTCGACCGGCAGACGAGGTGCTGAATGTTCGCCTCCTTCGGACAGTGTAGGAACCAATGCGTTGCGACTTCCCGTCTCCACTGGGTGGCGCTATGACTCTGACTCCTGAGCGTCATGTGGGTGTGTTCATGCCAGGACTATTATCATACATGTGAAGTTTGGAGCAGATTCGACCATTAGATCCCATGTTATAGCAATATCGCGTTTCATGGTGAGACATCAAGTGTCGACGCCATGTCACAGCCACACCGTTCCATGCTGAGCAATTCTCTTAATCTGTTTTGATCACACACTTGTGTAGATGGTACACACCAGTTTTGGAGTTAATTGATTCATTTCTGGAGGAGGAGATCATTAAAATACAACACGTGGAAAACGCCAAAAATGACTGTACATTTCAAAATGGCCGACTTCCTGTCGGGTGTGGCCTATATGTGCAAGAGGCTTTTTTGTGCGTCTGGACACGATACATGTGCATACTGATTTTCGTGCACGTCGGTGAAAGTTGTTATGGGGGACGCTGCACTTTAAGGGGCGTGGCCAAGCCATACGGCCACGCTTATTGATGAACCTCATACTATACATTCAGGTCTGGACTGTTAACAAACATGTGAAGTTTGGTGAAGAATGGACAATGTATGCCAAAGTTATACTAATTTCGTGTTTTATGGCGAGACATCAAACTTCGTCGCCACCTGACGGCCAAACCGTTTCACGATGCAAAAATCTGCTTATAAGTTTTGATTACACCTTTGTCTAGATGGCACACAATGATTTTGAAGTTGTTCTGATGCATCCTGTAGGTGGAGTTCATTAAAATACAACACGTGGAAAACGCCAAAAATGACCATTAAATTCAAAATGGCCGACTTCCTGTTGGGTTTGGCCAACGGGTCCAAGAGACTTTTTTGTGCGTCTGGATGTGATACATATGTGTACCAATTTTCATGCATGTCAGTGAAACGTGTGGGTGTGGCCAAGCCATTTGGCCACGCCCATCATATCACATGTTCAGGGCTGGACTCTTAACACACATGTAAAGTTTCAGGCAGATATGACCAAGGACACTGAAGTTAAGGCCACTTAACTGCGTTTTGGCGAACCGTTGACTTCGCCGCCCTGTGGGCGGAACGCCGTTCGGCGATACGTCACAAATCTTCATCATGTAGCATTACCAACGTGTTGAGGCCTTTCTGACCAATTTTGAGTTGGATATACTGAACGTGCTGAGAGTAGCACCTCAAAGTCTAAAACATCGCTTTTCCTGTCGCCAGCAGGGGGCACTTTGAGAACGGGGGAATTTTTTGATGTTGGCGTGATGAAGGCCGGACTACGATCATACCCAGCAAGTTTTGTGCCGATCGGACTTATCATGCCCAAGTAATAGCACTTTTGTTTTTTGGGGTTTTTTTGGCGAGACGTCAAACTTCGCCGCCACCTGACAGCCAAACCGTTTAACATAGGGAAAATCGTATGATAACTTTTGATCATCAAGTGGTCTAGTTGATGCACACCAAATTTGAAGCCGATCCGATGAATCATGTAGGAGGAGATAGAAAAAGTACGAGGAGTGCGAATCGCCCAATCTGGCGTCAAATTCAAAATGGCTGACTTCCTGTTGGGTGTAGCCAATGGGTCCAAGAGGCTTTTTTGTGCGTCTGGATGTGATACATATGTGTACCAATTTTCATGCATGTCGGTGAAACGTGCCGTAGGGGCTGATGTTTAAAGGGTGTGGCCAAGCCATTTGGCCACGCCCATCAACGAAATTCATATCACATGTTCAGGGCTGGACTCTTAACACACGTGAAGTTTCAGGCAGATATGACCAAGGACACTGAAGTTAAGGCCACTTAACTGCGTTTTGGCGAACCGTTGACTTCGCCGCCCTGTGGGCGGAACGCCGTTCGGCGAAACTTCACAAATCTTCATCATGTAGCATTACCAACGTGTTGAGGCCTTTCTGACCAATTTTGAGTTGGATATACTGAACGTGCTGAGAGTAGCACCTCAAAGTCTAAAACATCGCTTTTCCTGTCGCCAGCAGGGGGCGCTTTGAGAACGGGGGAATTTTTTGATGTTGGCGTGATGAAGGCCGGACTACGATCATACCCAGCAAGTTTTGTGCCGATCGGACTTTTCATGCCCAAGTAATAGCACTTTTGTTTTTTGGGGGGTTTCTTGGCGAGACGTCAAACTTCGCCGCCACCTGACGGCCAAACCGTTTAACGTAGGGAAAATCGTATGATAACTTTTGATCATCAAGTGGTCTAGTTCCAGCACGCCAAATTTGAAGCCGATCCAATGAACCGTGTAGGAGGAGATAGCTCTGAGAGAATTCTTGGAAATCGCCAAAATCGGTAAAAAAATGAATATTCAAATCAAAATAGCCGGCTTCCTGTTGGTTTTAGAAAAAAGTCCAAGTGCGCATTTTCGTGCGTCTTGGGATGATACACGACCTCCCCGAATTTCGTGGAATTTGGTCAAACGGGCTGCCGGTGGGAGCCGATTGAAATTTTCTAGGGGGCGCCATTTCGCCATTTTGCAACGGGCATCTTTTAAATTTTGCGTACACATAAATTTTCGCCAAGACGAATGTGCATGCCAAATTTGGTGAGTTTTTGAATATGTTAAAGCCCCCAAAAATGCGTTTAAAGTCGCGGAAAAAAAAAAATAAAATAAAATAAAAAAAATAATAAAAATAATAATAATAATAATCCTAAGGAAAACAATAGGGTCCTCGCACGGTACCTGCTCGGGCCCTAATAATAATAATAATAATAATAATCCTAAGGAAAACAATAGGGTCCTCGCACGGTACGTGCTCGGGCCCTAATTAAAGCTGCAAGCAGCATTGAACGGGCCCTCGCACCTTCACGCAACTCGAGGGTGCTGGCAGGACGCCGGCTCATGCCGCCCTTCATTCCTGTCCACGGCAGATCCCTTACGCAGGACGTCATATCCCTCAAATCATATGAAGACATGTAATTTTGCCAGTAGGTGGCGCTGTACTAATAACCAAGTATTGGCATATAGATGTATTCAGGGCAGGATTGTCATCAATCCTGTGAAGTTTGTGGAAGATTGGAACATGTATGGTGAAGTTGCAAACCAGTTACAAGCAAATTCAAATTGGCCGACTTCCTGTTGGGTTTGGCACATGGCTGCAAGAGGCTTTTTTATACGTCTTTCAGTGATGCATGTGCGTACCAAGTTTCATAGCTGTAGGTCAAACCAGCTTCGGGGGCTGTTTCGTAGAAAATTTGTAGGGGGCGCTGTTGAGCCATGTTGGCATATCAGAGCCGAAAAATCACATCAGAAAATGCATATTGGATCCTGTCATATGTGTGTCAAGTTTCATGACATTACAAGCATCCCTTACCCGTCAAAAACAACTTTGTGTTTTATGGCGAATAAGGCGTTGCCACGGTGACCAAACATCACCAAGCTTTACAGCTGGCCTCAGGAGTGACTCCACATCATGCTCGCCAAATTTCATGCGAATCGATGAATTTTATGTCACTTGATTTTTCTCTGATTATAGCGCCCCCTATTGGCTAATTTCTGCCAAATTGGGTTAGGATCGTCTGGATGACGTCTGAAAGAAGTGAATTGAGTTTGACATTGATATCTTTTACTTTGACAAAAATATGCAAAGGTATGTGTTTTTTAGCTAGCAGAAAAAAACTGTTTATTTTTAGCTAGCCTAATTTTTGGAGTAGCAAAATTCTTTTGATAACTTTTGGTCAGGCCAGTCTGGAGATTGCATGTGCAAAGTTTTGTGAAGATGGAGATTAAACGCTAGGAGGAGTTCGAAAAAGTAGGTTTTTGATGTATAGTAAATTACAAAGAGAAATTTGCAGTGGGAGTGGGCGTGGCCTATGTCAGAAGATGCGACACTATTTAGGGAACACGTGGATATAAAATTTATGAAGATGTGATTTAAAATGTGGAAGTTACAGGCCAAAATGCGTTTGTATCTCTTATAGCGCCACCTAGTGGAGAAGACGCACAATTTTTGCTATGGTTGGTCTGTATGCTATTCTCTATATACCCTGTGAATTTCACAGCCCTCAGCATAATACTTGGGCTGAAATAAATGTTTGTTTTTTATCTTGTAATAAGCCACGCCCACTTTTACCAGTCGTGACTACCTTCAAGATATGGCGTCAGGACAGGCCCAGCATAATACTCACCAAATTTCATAAATATCGGTGCAGCCATTTACCAGATATAAATTTCCCATATTTGCAGCGCCCCCTAGTGGCCAAAATTAGCTAAATTTGGTTCATTCTCTCACAGGCACATATCAAGCAAGGATCTCAGATTTGGTGTTGTTAGCATTTATTTTGACCGAAATGTGCCACCGTTCGCCTTTTTATAGCTAGCTAGAAAAATTTATTCATTAATAATTTGAGCATATTATGACCAATCAAAATTCCTTTGATAACTTTAGATCAGGTCCAGCCAAAGACTGTACTTGCCAAGTTTCACGCTGAACGGACAAAACCCTAAGGAGGAGTTCGAAAAAGTAGGTTGTCCAGTTTTTGCGATGTTGTGAAAAACATGATAGGCAGAAATGGGAGTGGCCCTGCCCAGGTGATTCAGCACTATTCAGGGAATCTGTGGATATGAGGTTTTTGAATGTGTGACATATGGTCTGGGAGTTATAGCCCAAAACACGTTGAAAATGAGTAGGGGGCGCTGTTGAGCCATCTTGGCACATGAAAACACAAAAATCACATCAGACAACACAATTTGGGATGTCTGATGTGTGTGCCAAGTTGCGTGAGTTTTCGAGTGTCCCTTGCCCCTCAAAAACAACCTCGTGTTTTATGGCGAATAAGGTGGCGCCACAGTGACAGCGTTGGACGAAACCTCAAAGGCTTCTGCTTTGACCATCAACAAGGTCTTGGGAGTATGTATTTGCAAAATTGAGGTGGTTCGGGGGAACCTGGTAGAAGAGGGACATGAAAGAATGAAAAAAGTAACCTTCTGCCGCCAGTAGGTGGCGCTATGATGCTGATTCAAAATTTCTGTATAGATGTTTTCAGGGCTGGACAGTTATCATATGTGTGAAGTTTTGGAAAGATATGTCCACGTAGAGTCAAGTTACAGCTACTTTGGTCATCATGGCGAAACATCAAAGTTGGCCGCCACGCCAAGGTCACTCCCTTTGACGAAAATTCACAGTTTTCCATAGAAAGCATCATCAAGGCCTTATGGATAATTTCACCAAGTATGAGGTTGATGTGTTCAACTTTGGAGGAGATGTGCTTCAAAGTGTAAAACATGACAATTTCTACTGCCAGTAGGGGGCGCTATATTAATCACAAATTATTGACATGTAGATCTCTTCAGAGCAGGACTGTCATCAATCCTGTGAAGTTTGGGGAAGATTGGAGCATGTATGTTGGAGTAATAAACTACTTCCTGCGTTATAATACTACTTCCTGTTTGTAACGAAGTTTGAGGTCCCGGCACGGTCACACGGTGTGACGAAAACACAAGCTTTTGATAACTTTTCGTCTTCAGTTTATGTTGGTGGGACAGACCGAGTTTGAAGGCGATCGGACAAAATCTCTAGGAGGAGTTCTTTCATTTATGACCCCTGCAAATGGCCAAAAATACATGAAACTTCCACATTCAATTCAAAATGGCCGACTTCCTGTTGAGTTTAGGGCATGGGCCCAAGAGGCTTTTTTGTCCGTCTCGGCGTGCTACATATGTGTACCAAAATTCGTACGCTTCGGACAAAGTTAAAGCAGGGGGCTTTGATTTTGAAAACTGTTAGGGGGCGCCGTTGAGCCATTTTGTCACGCCCCTTTGTAATGACCATAAAATATGGAATTTTTCACCAGACGTGACGAGTGTGCAAAATTCTGGGACTTTTTGAGTACGTTCAGGCCCTCAAAAATGCGATCATAGGATAAAAAAAAAAAAAAAAAAAATAATAATAATAAGAATAAGAATTCCTTCGGTTTCAATAGGGCTCTCGCACGGTACGTGCTGGGGCCCTAATAATCCTAAGGAAAACAATAGGGTCCTCGCACGGTACGTGCTCGGGCCCTAATAATAATCCTAAGGAAAACATTAGGGTCCTCGCACGGTTCGTGCTCGGGCCCTAATAATAATAATAATAATAATCCTAAGGAAAACAATAGGGTCCTCGCACGGTTCGTGCTCGGGCCCTAATTAAAGCTGCAAGCAGCGTTGAACGGGCCCTCGCACCCCACGCAACTCGGAGCCTGGCGCGGCCGCCACCGTCTCGCCAGAGGTCGACCGGCAGACGAGGCGCTGAATGTTCGCCTCCTTCGGACAGTGTAGGAACCAATGCGTTGCGACTTCCCGTCTCCACTGGGTGGCGCTATGACTCTGACTCCTGAGCGTCATGTGGGTGTGTTCATGCCAGGACTATTATCATACATGTGAAGTTTGGAGCAGATTCGACCATTAGATCCCATGTTATAGCAATATTGTGTTTCATAGTGAGACATCAAGTGTCGACGCCATGTCACAGCCACACCGTTCCATGCTGAGCAATTCTCTTAATCTGTTTTGATCACACACTTGTGTAGATGGTACACACCAGTTTTGGAGTTAATTGATTCATTTCTGGAGGAGGAGATCATTAAAATACAACACGTGGAAAACGCCAAAAATGACTGTAAATTTCAAAATGGCCGACTTCCTGTCGGGTGTGGCCTATATGTGCAAGAGGCTTTTTTGTGCGTCTGGACACGATACATGTGCATACTGATTTTCGTGCACGTCGGTGAAAGTTGTTATGGGGGACGCTGCACTTTAAGGGGCGTGGTCAAGCCATACGGCCACGCTTATTGATGAACCTCATACTATACATTCAGGTCTGGACTGTTAACAAACATGTGAAGTTTGGTGAAGAATGGACAATGTATGCCAAAGTTATACTAATTTCGTGTTTTATGGCGAGACATCAAACTTCACCGCCACCTGACGGCCAAACCGTTTCACGATGCAAAAATCTGCTTATAAGTTTTCATTACACCTTTGTCTAGATGGCACACAATGATTTTGAAGTTGTTCTGATGCATCCTGTAGGTGGAGTTCATTAAAATACAACACGTGGAAAACGCCAAAAATGACCATTAAATTCAAAATGGCCGACTTCCTGTTGGGTTTGGCCAACGGGTCCAAGAGACTTTTTTGTGCGTCTGGATGTGATACATATGTGTACCAATTTTCATGCATGTCAGTGAAACGTGTGGGTGTGGCCAAGCCATTTGGCCACGCCCATCATATGACATGTTCAGGGCTGGACTGTTAACACACATGTGAAGTTTCAGGCAGATATGACCAAGGACACTGAAGTTAAGGCCACTTAACTGCGTTTTGGCGAACCGTTGACTTCGCCGCCCTGTGGGCGGAACGCCGTTCGGCGATACGTCACAAATCTTCATCATGTAGCATTACCAACGTGTTGAGGCCTTTCTGACCAATTTTGAGTTGGATATACTGAACGTGCTGAGAGTAGCACCTCAAAGTCTAAAACATCGCTTTTCCTGTCGCCAGCAGGGGGCGCTTTGAGAACGGGGGAATTTTTTGATGTTGGCGTGATGAAGGCCGGACTATGATCATACCCAGCAAGTTTTGTGCCGATCGGACTTATCATGCCCAAGTAATAGCACTTTTGTTTTTTGGGGTTTTTTTGGCGAGACGTCAAACTTCGCCGCCACCTGACAGCCAAACCGTTTAACATAGGGAAAATCGTATGATAACTTTTGATCATCAAGTGGTCTAGTTGATGCACGCCAAATTTGAAGCCGATCCGATGAATCATGTAGGAGGAGATAGAAAAAGTACGAGGAGTGCGAATCGCCCAATCTGGCGTCAAATTCAAAATGGCTGACTTCCTGTTGGGTGTAGCCAATGGGTCCAAGAGGCTTTTTTGTGCGTCTGGATGTGATACATATGTGTACCAATTTTCATGCATGTCGGTGAAACGTGCCGTAGGGGCTGATGTTTAAAGGGTGTGGCCAAGCCATTTGGCCACGCCCATCAACGAAATTCATATCACATGTTCAGGGCTGGACTGTTAACACACATGTGAAGTTTCAGGCAGATATGACCAAGGACACTGAAGTTAAGGCCACTTAACTGCGTTTTGGCGAACCGTTGACTTCGCCGCCCTGTGGGCGGAACGCCGTTCGGCGATACGTCACAAATCTTCATCATGTAGCATTACCAACGTGTTGAGGCCTTTCTGACCAATTTTGAGTTGGATATACTGAACGTGCTGAGAGTAGCACCTCAAAGTCTAAAACATCGCTTTTCCTGTCGCCAGCAGGGGGCGCTTTGAGAACGGGGGAATTTTTTGATGTTGGCGTGATGAAGGCCGGACTATGATCATACCCAGCAAGTTTTGTGCCGATCGGACTTATCATGCCCAAGTAATAGCACTTTTGTTTTTTGGGGTTTTTTTGGCGAGACGTCAAACTTCGCCGCCACCTGACAGCCAAACCGTTTAACATAGGGAAAATCGTATGATAACTTTTGATCATCAAGTGGTCTAGTTGATGCACGCCAAATTTGAAGCCGATCCGATGAATCATGTAGGAGGAGATAGAAAAAGTACGAGGAGTGCGAATCGCCCAATCTGGCGTCAAATTCAAAATGGCTGACTTCCTGTTGGGTGTAGCCAATGGGTCCAAGAGGCTTTTTTGTGCGTCTGGATGTGATACATATGTGTACCAATTTTCATGCATGTCGGTGAAACGTGCCGTAGGGGCTGATGTTTAAAGGGTGTGGCCAAGCCATTTGGCCACGCCCATCAACGAAATTCATATCACATGTTCAGGGCTGGACTGTTAACACACATGTGAAGTTTCAGGCAGATATGACCAAGGACACTGAAGTTAAGGCCACTTAACTGCGTTTTGGCGAACCGTTGACTTCGCCGCCCTGTGGGCGGAACGCCGTTCGGCGATACGTCACAAATCTTCATCATGTAGCATTACCAACGTGTTGAGGCCTTTCTGACCAATTTTGAGTTGGATATACTGAACGTGCTGAGAGTAGCACCTCAAAGTCTAAAACATCGCTTTTCCTGTCGCCAGCAGGGGGCGCTTTGAGAACGGGGGAATTTTTTGATGTTGGCGTGATGAAGGCCGGACTATGATCATACCCAGCAAGTTTTGTGCCGATCGGACTTATCATGCCCAAGTAATAGCACTTTTGTTTTTTGGGGTTTTTTTGGCGAGACGTCAAACTTCGCCGCCACCTGACAGCCAAACCGTTTAACATAGGGAAAATCGTATGATAACTTTTGATCATCAAGTGGTCTAGTTGATGCACGCCAAATTTGAAGCCGATCCGATGAATCATGTAGGAGGAGATAGAAAAAGTACGAGGAGTGCGAATCGCCCAATCTGGCGTCAAATTCAAAATGGCTGACTTCCTGTTGGGTGTAGCCAATGGGTCCAAGAGGCTTTTTTGTGCGTCTGGATGTGATACATATGTGTACCAATTTTCATGCATGTCGGTGAAACGTGCCGTAGGGGCTGATGTTTAAAGGGTGTGGCCAAGCCATTTGGCCACGCCCATCAACGAAATTCATATCACATGTTCAGGGCTGGACTGTTAACACACATGTGAAGTTTCAGGCAGATATGACCAAGGACACTGAAGTTAAGGCCACTTAACTGCGTTTTGGCGAACCGTTGACTTCGCCGCCCTGTGGGCGGAACGCCGTTCGGCGATACGTCACAAATCTTCATCATGTAGCATTACCAACGTGTTGAGGCCTTTCTGACCAATTTTGAGTTGGATGTACTGAACGTGCTGAGAGTAGCACCTCAAAGTCTAAAACATCGCTTTTCCTGTCGCCAGCAGGGGGCGCTTTGAGAACGGGGGAATTTTTTGATGTTGGCGTGATGAAGGCCGGACTACGATCATACCCAGCAAGTTTTGTGCCGATCGGACTTTTCATGCCCAAGTAATAGCACTTTTGTTTTTTGGGGGGTTTCTTGGCGAGACGTCAAACTTCGCCGCCACCTGACGGCCAAACCGTTTAACGTAGGGAAAATCGTATGATAAGTTTTGATCATCAAGTGGTCTAGTTCCAGCACGCCAAATTTGAAGCCGATCCAATGAAGCGTGTAGGAGGAGATAGCTCTGAGAGATTTCTTGGAAATCGCCAAAATCGGTAAAAAAATGAATATTCAAATCAAAATAGCCGGCTTCTTGTTGGTTTTAGAAAAAAGTCCAAGTGCGCATTTTCGTGCGTCTTGGGATGATACACGACCTCCCCGAATTTCGTGGAATTTGGTCAAACGGGCTGCCGGTGGGAGCCGATTGAAATTTTCTAGGGGGCGCCATTTCGCCATTTTGCAACGGGCATCTTTTAAATTTTGCGTACACATAAATTTTCGCCAAGACGAATGTGCATGCCAAATTTGGTGAGTTTTTGAATATGTTAAAGCCCCCAAAAATGCGTTTAAAGTCGCGGAAAAAAAAAAAAAAAAAAAAAAAAATAATAATCCTAAGGAAAACAATAGGGTCCTCGCACGGTACGTGCTCGGGCCCTAATTAAAGCTGCAAGCAGCGATGAACGGGCCCTCGCACCTTCACGCAACTCGAGGGTGCTGGCAGGACGCCGGCCGATGCGGCCATTCATTCCTGTCGAAGGCAGACCCCTCACGTTGGAGTTACACGTCATATCCCTCAAATCATACGAGGACATGTTATTTTGCCAGTAGGTGGTGCCGTACTAATAACCAAGTATTGGTGTATAGATGTGTTCAGGGCAGGACTGTCATCAATCCTGTGAAGTATGGGGAAGATTGGAACATGTATGGTGATTTTGTGAACCACTTACGAGCAAATTCAAAATGGCGGACTTCCTGTTGGGTTTGACACATGGTTGCAAGAGCCTTTTTTGTACGTCTTTCAGTGATGCATGTATGTACCAAGTTTCATAGATGTAGGTCAAACCAGCGTCGGGGGCTGCTTTTTTGAAAAATTGTAGGGGGCGCTGTTGAGCCATGTTGGCACATCAGAGCCGATAAATCACATCACACAACACACATCGGAACTTCTTGTATGTGTACCAAGTTTCATGACATTACAAGCATCCCTTACCCCTCAAAAACAACTTCGTGTTTTATGGCGAATAAGGCGTTGCCACATTGACAGTGTTTGCTGAAACCTCAAAAGCTTCTGGTGTGATCATCATCAAAGTCTTGGGACTATGTCTACGCAAAATTGAGGTGGTTTTGGTTAACTTGGTAGAAGAGAGACATGAAAGAATGAAAGCAGTAACTTACAGACGCCACTAGGTGGCGCTATGAGGCTGATTAAAAATTTCTCGGTAGATGTTTTCAGGGCTGGACTTTTATCATATGTGTGAAGTTTTGGAAAGATATGTCCACGTATAGTCAAGCTACACAACTTTTGTTATCATGGCGAAACATCAAAGTTTGCCGCTACGTCATGGCCACGCCCTTTGATGCAAACTTACAGTGTTCACAATAAAACATCTTCTACATGTGACGGATAGACTGACCAAGATTGAGGTGGATCTGGCCAAGTCTTGGGAGTTATACTTCAAAATATAAAACATGAAATTTTCTCTTACCATTAGGGGGCGCTGTATTTATCACAAATTATTCACATGGAGATCTCTTCAGAGCAGGACTGTCATCAATCCTGTGAAGTTTGGGGAAGATTGGACCATGGATGATGGAGTCATACACAACTTCCTGTTTTGTGGCGAGTCCCCAAAGATTGAGGCCCTGCCACGGTCACATGGTGTGACAACAAGTCCAGTTTTTGATAACTTTTCTTCATCAATGTCTGGAGGTGGGACAGACCAAGTAAGAAGTTGATGGGATAAAATCTGTAGGAGTAGTTACAATTTCGTGGTTTATGGCGAAGAAGGCGGGGCCACAGAGACAGCGTTTGACGAAAACCTGAAACGTTTGATAACTTTTCGTCTTCACGGTCTTGGGGTGGGACAGACCGAGTTTGAAGTGGATTGGATAAAAACTCTAGGACAAGTTCATTCATTTACGTCTACTGGAAATCGCCCAAAATGCACAAAAGTGGCACAAGTAAATTCAAAATGGCGGACTTCCGGTTGGGTTTGGAGCATAACTCCAAGAGGCTTTTTTGTACGTCTTGGAGTGTTACATATGCCTACCAAGTTTCATACATGTAAGTGAAACAAGCTTCGGGGGCTGCTTCATCGAAAAATTGTAGGGGGCGCTGTTGAGGCATCTTGGCACATCAAAACACAAAAAGCATATCAGACAACACAATTTGGGCCTTGTGATGGGTGTGCCAAGTTTCGTGAGTTTTCAAGTATCCCTTGCCCCTCAAAAAGAACCTCGTGTTTTATGGCGAATGAGGTGGCGCCACGGTGACAGCGTTGTACGAAACCTCAAAAGGTTCTGGTTTGATCATCACCAAGGTCTTGGGACTATGTATCCGCAAAATTAAGGTGGGTCGGGTGAACCTGGTAGAAGAGGGACATGAAAGAATGAAAAAAGTAACTTTCTGCCGCCAGTAGGTGGCGCTATGACGCTGATTCAAATTTCCTCTGTAGATGTTTTCAGGGCTGGACTGTTATCATACGTGTGAAGTTTTGGAAAGATATGTCCACGTAGAGTCAAGTTACAGCAACTTTTGTCATCATGGCGAAACATCAAAGTTCCCCGCCACGCCAAGGTCATGCCCTTTGACGAAAACTCACAGTATTCAATAGAAAGCATCATCAATGCCTTTTGGATAATTTCCCCAAGTTTGACGTTGATGTGTTCAACTTTGGACGAGATGTGCTTCAAAGTGTAAAACATGACATTTTATACTACCAGTAGGGGGCGCTATATCAATCACAAATTATTGACATGTAGATGTCTTCAGAGCGGGACTGTCATCAATCCTGTGAAGTTTGGGGAAGATTGGACAATGTATGCTGGAGTTATAAACTACTTCCTGTGTTATAATACTACTTCCTGTTTGTAGCGAAGTTTGAGGTCCCACAACGGCCACACGGTGTGACGAAAACTCAAGCTTTTGATAACTTTTTGTCTTCAACTTATGTAGGTGGGACAGACCAAGTTTGAAGTCGATCGGACAAAATCTCTAGGAGGAGATCGTTCATTTACGACCCCTGCAAATGGCCAAAAATGCATGAAAGTTGCACATTCAATTCAAAATGGCCGACTTCCTGTTGGGTTTAGGGCATGGGCCCAAGAGGCTTTTTTGTACGTCTTGGTGTGTTACATATGCCTACCAAGTTTCAGACACGTAGGTTAAACTACCTTCAGGGGCTGTTCCGTAGAAAATTTTTAGGGGGCGCTACTGAGCCATTCCTTTGCAGATTATCATGAAACCCCAAAACTTGCCCAGTTTTCGCACTTCTGATGAGTCTGTGAAGTTTCATGAGTTTTTGAGCATGTTAAGGTCCCCAAAAAGGCAATTCATTTTAGTTAAGAAGAAGAATAATAATTAAAGCTGCAAGCAGCGTTGAACGGGCCCTCGCACCTTCACGCAACTCGAGGGCACTGGCAGGACGCCAGCTCACGCCGCCGTTCATTCCTGTCGAAGGCAGACCCCTCACGCAGCAGTTACATGTCATATCCCTCAAATCATACGAAGATATATAATTTTGCCAGTAGGTGGCACCGTACTAATGACCAAGTATTGGCCTATAGATGTGTTCAGGGCAGGACTGTCATCAATCCTGTGAAGTTTGGGAAAGATTGGAACATGTATGGTGAAGTTGCGAACCAGTTATAAGCAAATTCAAAATGGCGGACTTCCTGGTATGTTTGGCACATGGCTGCAAGAGGCTTTTTTGTACGTCGTTCAGTGATGCACATGCATACCAAGTTTCATCGATGTAGGTCGAACCAGCATCGGGGGCTGCTTCGTAGAAAATTTGTAGGGGGCGCCGTTGAGCCATGTTGGCACATCAGAGCAGAAAAATCACATCAAACAACACAAATCAGATCCTGTCATATGTGTGCCAAGTTTCATGACGTTACAAGCATCCCTTACCCCTCAAAAACAACTTCGTCTTTTATGGCTAATAAGGCGTTTCCACAGTGACCAAACATCACTAAGCTTTACAGCTTGCCTCGGGAGTGACTCCACATCACGCTCTCCTAATTTTGTGCGAATCGATGAATTTTCATGTCACATGATTTTTCTCTGTTTATAGCGCCCCCTATTGGCCAATTTCCACCAAATTTGGCACAGAGCCACTGGTTGACATCTGAAACAAATGACTTGAGTTTGACATTGATAGCTTTTAGTTTGACAAAAATATGCAACAGTATGTGTTTTTTAGCGAGCAGAAAAAAAACTGTTTATTTTTAGCTAGCGCATTTTTTGGAGTAGCAAAATTCTTTTGATAAATTTTGTTCAGGCAAGTCTGGAGATTGTATGTGCAAAGTTTCGTGTAGATGGAGCTTAATCGCTAGGAGGAGTTCGAAGAAGTAAGTTTTTGATGTATAGTGACGTACAAAGAGAAATATGCAGTTGGAGTGGGCGTGGCCTATGTCAGAAGATGCGACTCTATTTAGGGAACATGTGGATATAAAGTTTATGAAGATGTGATTTAAAATGTGGAAGTTACAGGCCAAAATGCGTTTGCATCCGTTATAGCGCCACCTAGTGGAGTAGACACACAATTTTTGGTATGGGTGGTCTGTATGCTATTCTATGTATACCCTATGAATTTCACAGCCCTCAGCATAATACTTGAGCTGAAATAAATGTTTGTTGTTTATCTTGTAATAAGCCACGCCCACTTTGACCAGTCGTGACTAACTTCACGAAATGGCCTCAGGAGGGGGCCAGCATCATACTCACCAAATTTCGTAAAAATCGGTGCAGCAATTTACGAGATATAAATTTCCCATATTTGCAGCGCCCCCTAGTGGCCAAAATTAGCCAAATTTTGCTCACACCCTCACAGGCACATGTCAAGCAAGGATCTCATATTTGGTGTTGTTAGCATTTATTTTGACCGAAAAATGCCACCGTTCACCTTTTTATAGCTAGCTAGAAAAATGTATTCGTTAATAATTTGCGCATTTTTTGACTGAACAAAATTGTTTTGATAATTTTAGATCAGGTCCAGCTGAAGCCTGTACCTGCCAAGTTTCACGCTGATCGGTCAAAACCCTAAGGAGGAGTTCGAAAAAGTAGATTTTCCAGTTATCGCGATTTTGCGAAAAACATTATGGGCAGAAATGGGCGTGGCCCAGCTCAGGTGATTGAGTGCTATTCAGGGAATCTGTGGATATGAGGTTTTTGAATGTGTGACATATGGTCTGGGAGTTATAGCCCAAAACAGATTGAAAAGGAGTAGGGGGCGCTGTTGAGCCATCTTGGTACATGAAAACACAAAAAGGACATCAGACAACACAATTTGCGCCGTCTGATATGTGTGCCAAGTTGCATGAGTTTTCCAGTGTCCCTTGCCCCTCAAAAACAAGCTCGTGTTTTATGGCGAATAAGGTGGCGCCACAGTGACAGCATTGGATGAAACCTCAAAGGCTTCTGCTTTGATCATCATCAAGGTCTTGGGAGTATGTATTTGCAAAATTGAGGTGGTTCGGGGGAAACTGGTAGAAGAGGGACATGAAAGAATGAAAAAAGTAACTTTCTGCCGCCAGTAGGTGGCGCTATGACGCTGATTCAAAATTTCTGTATAGATGTTTTCAGGGCTGGACAGTTATCATATGTGTGAAGTTTTGGAAAGATATGTCCACGTAGAGTCAAGTTACAGCTACTTTTGTCATCATGGCGAAACATCAAAGTTGGCTGCCACGCCAAGGTCACGCCCTTTGACGAAAACTCACAGTTTTCCATAGAAAGCATCATCAAGGCCTCATGGATAATTTCACCAAGTATGAGGTTGATGTGTTCAACTTTGGAGGAGATGTGCTTCAAAGTGTAAAACATGACAATTTCTACTACCAGTAGGGGGCGCTATATTAATCACAAATTATTGACATGTAGATCTCTTCAGAGCGGGACTGTCATCAATCCTGTGAAGTTTGGGGAAGATTGGAGCATGTATGTTGGAGTAATAAACTACTTCCTGCGTTATAATACTACTTCCTGTTTGTAACGAAGTTTGAGGTCCCGGCACGGTCACACGGTGTGACGAAAACACAAGCTTTTGATAACTTTTCGTCGTCAATTTATGTAGGTGGGACAGACGGAGTTTGAAGGCGATCGGATAAAATCTCTAGGAGGAGTTCGTTCATTTACGACCCCTGCAAATGGCCAAAAATGCATGAAACTTGCACATTCAATTCAAAATGGCCGACTTCCTGTTGAGTTAAGGGCATGGGCCCAAGAGGCTTTTTTGTACATCTTGGTGTGTTACATATGCCTGCCAAGTTTCATACATGTAGGTTAAACCAACCTTGGGGGCTGTTTCGTTGAAAATGAGTAGGGGGCGCTGTTGAGCCATTTTTTTGCACAATATCACGAAACCCCAAAAATATCAAATTTTTCACCACTTCTGATGAGTCTGTGAAGTTTGGTGAGTTTTTGAATATGATAAAGCCCTCAAAAAGCCAATTCATTAGGCAGAAAAATAATAATAATAACTCCTTCAGTTTCAATAGGGTCCTTGCACCGCTAGGTGCTCGGGCCCTAATAATAATTCCTTGCATTTCAATAGGGTCCTCGCACCGCTAGGTGCTCGGGCCCTAATAATAATAATAATAATCCTAAGGAAAACAATAGGGTCCTCGCACGGTACGTGCTCGGGCCCTAATAATAATTAAAGCTGCAAGCAGCGTTGAACGGGCCCTCGCACCCCACGCAACTCGGGGCCTGGCGCGGCCGCCACCGTTTCGCCAGAGGTCGACCGGCAGATGAGGCGCTGAATGTTCGCCTCCTTCGGACAGTGTAAGAACCAATGCGTTGTGACTTCCCGTCTCCACTGGGTGGCGCTATGACTCTGACTCCTGAGCGTCATGTGGGTGTGTTCATGCCAGGACTATTATCATACATGTGAAGTTTGGAGCAGATTCGACCATTAGATCCCATGTTATAGCAATATCGTGTTTCATGGTGAGACATCAAGTGTCGACGCCATGTCACAGCCACACCGTTCCATGCTGAGCAATTCTCTTAATCTGTTTTGATCACACACTTGTGTAGATGGTACACACCAGTTTTGGAGTTAATTGATTCATTTCTGGAGGAGGAGATCATTAAAATACAACACGTGGAAAACGCCAAAAATGACTGTAAATTTCAAAATGGCCGACTTCCTGTCGGGTGTGGCCTATATGTGCAAGAGGCTTTTTTGTGCGTCTGGACACGATACGTGTGCATACTGATTTTCGTGCACGTCGGTGAAAGTTGTTATGGGGGACGCTGCACTTTAAGGGGCGTGGCCAAGGCATACGGCCACGCTTATTGATGAAAGTCATACTATACATTCAGGTCTGGACTGTTAACAAACATGTGAAGTTTGGTGAAGAATGGACAATGTATGCCAAAGTTATACTAATTTCGTGTTTTATGGCGAGACATCAAACTTCGCCGCCACCTGACAGCCAAAGCGTTTAACATAGGGAAAATCGTATGATAACTTTTGATCATCAAGAGGTCTAGTTGATGCACGCCAAATTTGAAGCCGATCCGATGAATCATGTAGGAGGAGATAGAAAAAGTATGAGGAGTGCAAATCGCCCAATCTGGCGTCAAATTCAAAATGGCTGACTTCCTGTTGGGTGTAGCCAATGGGTCCAAGAGGGTTTTTTGTGCGTCTGGATGTGATACATATGTGTACCAATTTTCATGCATGTCGGTGAAACGTGCCGCAGGGGCTGATGTTTAAAGGGTGTATCCAAGCCATTTGGCCACGCCCATCAACGAAATTCACATGACATTGTCAGGGCTGGACTCTTAAAACACGTGAAGTTTCAGGCAGATATGCCCAAGGACACTGAAGTTAAGGCCACTTTCCTACGTTTTGGCGAAGCATTGACTTCGCCGCCCTCTGGGCGCAACGCCGTTTGACGATACGTCACAATCTTCATCATGTAGCATTACCAACGTGTTGAGGCCTTTCTGACCAAATTTGAGTTGGATATGCTGAACGTGCTCAGAGCTGCACCTCAAAGTGTAAAAAATCACTTTTCCTGTCGCCAGCAGGGGGCGCTTTGAGAACAGGGGAATTTTTTGATGTAGACGTGTTCAGGGCGGGACTACGATCATACCCAGCAAGTTTTGTGCCGATTGGACCTTTCACGCCCAAGTAATAGCAATTCTGGGTTTTTGGGTTTTTTTTTTTGAGACATCAAACTTCGCCGCCACCTGACGGCCAAACCGTTTAACGAGGGAAAGATCTTTTAATAACTTTTGATCATCATGTGGTCTAGTTGCAGCACGGCAAATTTGAAGCCGATCCAATGAACCGTCTAGGAGGAGATAGCTCTGAGAGCACACTAGCAAATCGCCAAAATCGGTAAAAAATGGAATATTCAAATCAAAATAGCCGGCTTCCTGTTGGTTTTAGAAAAAAGTCCAAGTGCGCATTTTCGTGCGTCTTGGGATGATACACGACCTCCCCGAATTTCGTGGAATTTGGTCAAACGGGCTGCCGGTGGGAGCCGATTGAAATTTTCTAGGGGACGCCATTTCGCCATTTTGCAATGGGCATCGTTTAAATTTTGCGTACACATAAATGTCCCCTAGACGAATGTGCACGTCAAATTTGGTGAGTTTTTGAATATGTTAAAGCCCCCAAAAATGCAATCAAGCGAAAAAAAAAAAAAAAAAAAAAAATAATTAAAGCTGCAAGCAGCATTGAACGGGCCCTCGCACCTTCACGCAACTCGAGGGCGCTGGCAGGACGCCGGCTGATGTCGCCCTTCATTCCTGTCGACAGCAGACCCCTCACACAGGAGTTATACGTCATATCCCTCAAATCATATGAAGACATATAATTTTGCCAGTAGGTGGCGCTGTACTAATAACCAAGTATTGGCGTATACATGTATTCAGGGCAGGACTGTCAGCAATCCTGTGAAGTTTGGGGAAGATTGGAACATGTATGGTGAAGATGCACACCAGTTACAAGCAAATTCAAAATGGTGGACTTACTGTTGGGTTTGGCACATGGCTGCAAGAGGCTTTATTATACGTCTTTCAGTGATGCATGTGCGTACCAAGTTTCATAGATGTAGGTCAAACCAGCTTCGGGGGCTGTTTCGTTGAAAATTTGTAGGGGGTGCTGTTGAGCCATGTTGGCACATCAGAGCAGAAAAATGACATCAGACAACACAAATCTGATCCTGTCATATGTGTGCCAAGTGTCATGACTTTACAAGCATCCCTTACCCCTCAAAAACAACTTCGTCTTTTATGGCGAATAAGGCGTGGCCACGGTTACCAAACATCACTATGCTTTACACCTGGCCTCGGGAGTGACTCCACATCACGCTCGCCAAATTTCATGCGAATCGATCAATTTTCATGTCACTTGATTGTTCTCTGTTTATAGTTCCCCCTATTGGTTAATTTCTGCCAAATTTGGCACAGAACGTCTGGATGACGTCTGTAAGAAGTGAATTGAGTTTGACATTGATAGCTTTTAGTTAAACAAAAATATGCAATGGTATGTGTTTTTTAGCTAGCAGAAAAAAACTGTTTATTTTTAGCTAGCCTATTTTTTGGAGTAGCAAAATTCTTTTGATAACTTTTGGTCACGCACGTCTGGAGATTGTATGTGCAAAGTTTCGTGAAGATGGACCTTAAACGCTAGGAGGAGTTCGAAAAAGTAGGTTTTTGATGTATACTGACTTACAAAGACAAATATGCAGTGGAAGTGGGCGTGGCCTCTGTCAGAAGATGCAAGTCTATTTAGGGAACACGTGGATATAAACTTGATGAAGATGTGATTTAAAATGTGGAAGTTACAGGCCAAAATGCATTTGCATCCGTTATAGCGCCACCTGGTGGAGTACACACATAATTTTTTTTTAGGGTTGGTCTGTGTGCTATTCTCTATATACCCTGTAAATTTCACAGTCCTCAGCGTAATACTTGAGCTGAAATAAATGTTTGTTGTTTAGCTTGTAATAAGCCACGCCCACTTTGACCAGTCATGACTTACTTCAAGTTATGGGCTCAGGAGTGACCCAGCATCATACCCACCAAATTGCGTAAAAATCGGTGCAGCCATTTACGAGATATAACTTTCCCATATTTGCAGCGCCCCCTAGTGGTCAACATTAGCCAAATTTGGCTCAGCCTTTCACAGCCACATGGCAAGCAAGGATTTGCTATTTGGTGTTGTTAGCATGTTTTATGACCGAAATATGCCACAGTTCGCCTTTTTATAGCTAGCTAGAAAAACTTATTCGTTAATAATTTGCGCAAATTTTGACCAATCAAAATTTCTTTGATAACTTTTGATCAGGTCCAGCCGCAGACTCTACCTGCCAAGTTTCACGCTGAATGAACAAAACCCCAAGGAGGAGTTCGAAAAAGTAGGTTTTCAAGTTTTCGCGATTTTGCACAAAAAATTTGTAGGCGGAAATGGCCATGGGCCCGCCCAGGTGATTCAGCACTATTCAAGGAATCTGTTGGTATGAGGTTTGTGAATGTGCTACATATGGTCTGGGACTTATAGCCCAAAATATGTTGAAAATTAGTAGGGGGCGCTACTGAGCCATTTTTTTGAAAATTTTCATGAAACCCCTACCATATGTAAATTTTCACCACTTCTGACGAGTCTGTGAAGTTTCATGAGTTTTCGAGCAAGTTACGGCCCCCAAAAAGGCAGTTGATTTCGGTTAAGAAGAAGAATAATAATAATTAAAGCTGCAAGCAGCGTTGAACGGGCCCTCGCACCCCACGCAACTCGGGGCCTGGCGCGGCCGCCACCGTGTCGCCAGAGGTCGACCGGCAGACGAGGCGCTGAATGTTCGCCTCCTTCGGACAGTGTAGGAACCAATGCGTTGCGACTTCCCGTCTCCACTGGGTGGCGCTATGACTCTGACTCCTGAGCGTCATGTGGGTGTGTTCATGCCAGGACTATTATCATACATGTGAAGTTTGGAGCAGATTCGACCATTAGATCCCATCTTATAGCAATATCGTGTTTCATGGTGAGACATCAAGTGTCGACGCCATGTCACAGCCACACCGTTCCATGCTGAGCAATTCTCTTAATGTGTTTTGATCACACACTTGTGTAGATGATACACACCAGTTTTGGAGTTAATTGATTCATTTCTGGAGGAGGAGATCATTAAAATACAACACGTGGAAAACGCCAAAAATGACTGTAAATTTCAAAATGGCCGACTTCCTGTCGGGTGTGGCCTATCCGTGCAAGAGGCTTTTTTGTGCGTGTGGATGTTATACATGTGTCTACCAAGTTTCGTGCATATCAGTGAGACGTCCTATGGTGGTTATTTGTGTGAATGGGCGTGGCCAATCCATTTAGCCACGCCTATTAACGAAATTCATAACATATGTTCTGGGTTGGACTGTCAATATACCTGTGAAGTTTCACACAGATCTGACCAAGTACAGTGAAGTTATTGCCACTTCCTGTTTCATGGCGAGACGTCAAAATTCAACCTCCCACAACTGGCGTGCCCTTTAGATTCTGCGAGACCTTTTAATAACTTTTGATCAGGAAGTGTTCTAGATGGTAATCGGTAATTTTGAAGCCGTTCTGATGAATTCTGTAGGAGGAGTTCGTTAAAATACGATGCGTGCGCGACACCAAAAATGACCATGACATTCAAAATGGCCGACTTCCTGTTGAATTTAGCCTAGAGGTCCAAGAGACTTTTTTGTTTGTCTGGGGGTGATGGAGATGTGTACCAATTTTTGTGCATATCGGTGAGACGTCCTATGGAAGTAATTCATATGAATGGGCGTGGCCAAGCCATATGGCCACGCCCATTGACGAAATTCATATCACATATTCAGGGCTGGACTGTTGACACACATATGAAGTTTCAGGTGGATATCATCAAAAACACCAAAGTTAAGGCCATTTTTATGCATTTTGGCGAAGGGTCGACTTCGCCGCCCTCCGGATGGAACGCCGTTTGACGACAGTCAAAATTCTTCATCATGGAGCATTACCAACATGTTAAGGCCTTTCTGACCAAATTTGAGTTGAATATGGTAAATGTGGTCAGAGCAGCACCTCAAAGTGTAAAACATGGTATTTCCTGTTGCCAGCAGGGGGCGCTATGACAATTACTGAATTTTTTGATGTAGATGTGTTCAGGGCGGGACTATTATCCATCATGTGAAGTTTGGTGCAGATAGGATCATCTACACCAAAGTTGTAGTAGTTGTAGTATAATTTCGTGTTTTTTGGTGAGATATCCAAATTGACCCTTCCGCAGCGACCGCGCCCTTCGACGTGACGAAGATCTTTTAATAATAAATTGATCCCACTGTAGTCGAGCACGCACAGGTAAATTTTTAAGTCAATCCGATAAAATCTGTAGGAGGAGTTCGCTCAAGTACAACGTGTGGAAATGGCCAAAAATGACCTTATTTTGAAAAAACAATTCAAAATGGCCGACTTCCTGTTTGGTTTAGGGTGTCGCTCCAAGAGGCTTTTTTGTGCGTCCCGGGATGATACATATGTGTACCAAATTTCATACGCCTAGGGCAAAGTTAAAGCAGGGGGCTTCGACTTTGAAAACTGTTAGGGGGCGCCATTGAGCCATTTTGCCACGCCCCTTTGTAACGACCATAAAATATCGAAATTTTCACCAGACGTGACGAGTGTGCAAATTTTCCTGACTTTTTGGGCATGTTCAGGCCCTCAAAAATGCGATCAAAGGTTTAAAAGAAAAATAATAAGAATAATTTTTATGATTTCAATAGGGCTCTCGCACGGTTCGTGCTCGGGCCCTAATAACTAGAACTGCAAGCAGTTATAATAGGGGGCCAAGCCTCCCCGCGCGACTCGACCCCCGGGTCTCGCGGAGCCCACGGAACTTGACACCGAAAGAAGGGTTCGGGTCGAGCGTCGGGACGCAGGCCGACGTTTCACTCGCAGTATGATAATTGTAATGGGATCAGCACTGGAAGTGCGAAAGGCTGAATTTTTGTGTTGTGACAAGTAACGCCCACTTTGACCCAACATCACAAAAATTTGACTCTGGCCTCAGGAGTGACACCACAACAACCTCACCAAATTTCAGGCGAATCTGATCAATTTTCATGTCACTTCATGTTTCTGTGTTTGTAGCGCCCCCTATTGGCCAATTTCCACCAAATTTGGCACAGACCCTCTGGCTGACCTCGGAAACTAGTGACTTGAGTTTGACGTTGATAGCTTTTACTTTGACAAAAATATTCAAAGGTATGTGTTTTTTACCTAGCCAAAAAAAATTGTTTATTTGTAACTACCGCATTTTTTGGAGCAGCAAAATTCTTTTGATAACTTTTCATCAGGCAAGCCTGGAGATTGTATGTGCAGAGCTTCGTGCAGATGGAGCTTAAACGCTAAGAGGAGTTCGAAAAAGTAGGTTTTTGATGTGTAGTGACTTACAAAAAGAAATATGCTGTGGGAGTGGGCGTGGCCTATGTCAGAAGATGCGAAACTATTTAGGGAACACGTGGATATAAACTTTATGAAGATGTGATTTAAAATGTGGAAGTTACAGGCCAAAATGCGTTTGCGTCCGTTAGAGCGCCACCTAGTGGAGCAGACACACAATTTTTGCTATGGGTGGCCGGTATGCTGTTATATATATACCCTGTGAATTTCACAGCCCTCAGCATAATACTTGAGCTGAAATAAATGTTTGCTGTTTATCTCGTAATAAGCCACGCCCACTTTCACCTGTCGTGATTAACTTCAAGATATGGCCTCAGGAGTGACGCAGCATCATACCCACCAAATTTCGTAAAAATAGGTGCAGCCATTGAAGAGATATAAATGTCTCAGCTTTGCAGCGCCCCCTAGTGGCCAACATTAGCCAAATTTGGCTCACGCCCTCACAGTCACGTGTCAATCAAGGATCTCAGATTTGGTGTTGTTGGCATTTATTTTGACAGAGATATGCAGCAGTTTGCCTTTTTATAGCTAGCTAGAAAATTTTATTCGTTAATAACTTGTGCATATTTCAACCAAACAAAATTCTTTTGATAACTTTAGATCAGGTCCAGAGGAAGACTTTACGTGCCAAGTTTCACGCTGATCGGGCAAAACCCCAAGGAGGAGTTCGAAAAAGTTGGTTTTCCAGTTTTCGCGATTTTGCCAAAAAAAATTAGGGTGGAAATGGGCGAGGCCCAGGCCATGTGATTCAGTTCTTTTCAGGGAATCTGGGGATATGAGGTTTTTGAATGTGCGACGTCCGGTGTGGGAGTTATAGCCCAAAACGCATTGACCTTGGTTATAGCGCCCCCTGCTGGCTGACATATGTCATTTTTTGCGCCTGAGGTACGTGCAGGGTTCTGGACCAACCCTCCAAATTGCACCACCCTCCCTTGCACGGTTTAGCCTGCAGCACTACTTTTACCGGGAGAAGAATAAAAATAGAGAATAATAATAATAATAATAATAATAATAATAATAATAATAAAAATCCGAACAAAAACAATAGGGTTCCCAGCACCGCTGGTCCTGGGAAACGCGTATGCTTTGCATTCGCGTTCCCCAGGCCCCGCGGGCTTGGCCCCCTAATTAAAGCTGCAAGCAGCATTGAACGGGCCCTCGCACCTTCACACAACTCGAGGGCGTTGGCAGGACGCCGGCTCACGCCGCCGTTCATTCCTGTCGAAGGTTGACCCCTCACGCAGGACTTACACGTCATATCCCTCAAATCATACGAATACATGTAATTTTGCCAGTAGGTGGCGCCGTACTAATAACCAAGTATTGGCGTATAGATGTGTTCAGGGCAGGACTGTCATCAATTCTTTGAAATTTGAGGAAGTTTGGAACATGTATGGTGAAGTTGTGAACCAGTTACAAGCTAATTCAAAATGGCGGACTTCCTGTTGGGTTTGGCACATGGCTGCAAGAGGTTTTTCTGTATGTCTTGCAGTGATGCACGTGCGTACCAACTTTCATAGCTGTAGGTCAAACCAGCTCCGGGGGCTGCTTCGTAGAAAATTTGTAGGGGGCGCTGTTGAGCCATGTTGGCACATCAAAGCACAAAAGTCACATCAGGCAACACAAATCGCACCCAATCATATGTGTGCCAAGTTTCATGACTTTACAAGCATCCCTTACCCCTCAAAAACAACTTCGTGTTTTACGGCGAATAAGTCGTGGCCACGGTGACCAAACATCACCAAGCTTTACAGCTGGCATCAGGAGTGACTCCACATCACGCTCGCCAAATTTCGTGCGAATCGATGAATTTTCATGTCACTTGATTTTTCTGTGATTATAGCGCCCCCTATTGGCCAATTTCTGCCAAATTTGGCACAGAGTGTCTGGATGGCGTCTGAAAGAAGTGACTTGAGTTTGATAATGATATCTTTTACTTTGACAAAAATATGCAAAGGTATGTGTTTTTCAGCTAGCAGATAAAAACTGTTTATTTTTAGCTATCGCATTTTTTGGAGTAGGAAAATTCTTTTGATAACTTTTGGTCAGGCATGTCTGGAGATTGTATGTGCAAAGTTTCGTGAAGATGTGACTTAAACGCTAGGAGGAGTTCGAAAAAGTAGGTTTTTGATGTGTAGTAACTTACAAAGAGGAATATGCTATGGGAGTGGGCGTGGCCTATGTCAGAAGATGCGACTCTATTTAGGGAACACGTGGATATAAGGTTTATGAAGATGTGATGTAAAATGTGGAAGTTACAGGCCAAAATGCGTTTGCATCCATTATAGCGCCACCTAGTGGAGTAGACAGACAATTGTTGCTATGGGTGGTCTGGATGCTATTCTATATATACCCTGTGAATTTCACAGCCCTCAGCGTAATACTTGAGCTGAAATCAATGTTTGTTTTTTATCTTGTAATAAGCCACGCCCACTTTGACCAGTCATGACTAACTTCACGATATGGCCTCGGGAGTGACCCAGCATCATACTCACCAAATTTAGTAAAAATCGGTGCAGCCATTTACGAGATATAAATTTCCCATATTTGCAGCGCCCCCTAGTGGCCAACATTAGCCAAATTTGGCTCACACCTTCACAGTCACATGTCAAGCAAGGATCTCAGATTTGGTGTTGTTAGCATTTATTTTGACCGAAATATGCCACAGTTCGCCTTCTTATAGCTAGCTAGAAAAATTTATTCGTTAATAATTTACGCATATTGTCACCAATCAAAATTCCTTTGATAACTTTAGATCAGGTCCAGGTGCAGACTGTACTTGCCAAGTTTCACGCTGAACGGACAAAACCCCAAGGAGGAGTTCGAAAAAATAGGTTTTCCAGTTTTCGTGATTTTGCGCAAAAAATTTAAGACGGAAATGGGCGTGGCCCCACCCAGGTGATTCAGCACTATTCAGGGAATCTGATGATATGAGGTTTGTGAATGTGCGACGTATGGTCTGGGAGTTATAGCCCAAAACATGTTGAAAATTAGTAGGGGGCGCTACTGAGCGAATTTTATGCAAGTTGTCATGAAACCCCTACCATACGTAAATTTTCACCACTTTTGACGAGTCTGTGAAGTTTCATGAGTTTTCGAGTATGTTACGGCCCCCAAAAAGGCAGTTGATTTCTGATAAGAAGAAGAAGAATAATAATAAATATAGCCGCAAGCGGCAATTCCGGGGTTCAAGCCAGCATAGCCATTTAAATTTTGAAAGGTGGGTAAGATCAAGACCTTTGATACTCTGAGTTTGTTGATGTTTGAAAAAAACCCTCATTGATTTATGGCCGGATTTTGTGAAATTTCATTTCACTTGATGTTTCTCTGTTTATAGCCCCCCCTATTGGCCAAATTCCGCCAAATTTGGTACAGATCCTCTGGTTGACGTCTAAAACAAGTGACTTGAGTTTGACGTCGATAGCTTTTACTTTGACAAAAATATGCAACGGTATGTGTTTTTTAGCTAGCAGAAAAAAATTGTTCCTTTATATCTACCACATTTTTTGGAGTAGCAAAATTCTTTTGATAACTTTTCATCAGGCACATCTGGAGATTGTATGTGCAAAGTTTCGTGCAGATGGAGCCTAAACGCTAGGAGGAGATAGAAAAAGTAGGTTTTTGATATGTAGTGACTTAAAAAGAGAAATATGCAGTGGAAGTGGGCGTGACCTATGTCAGAAGATGCGACTCTATTGTGGGAGAAAGTGGATATAAAGTTTATGAAAATGTGATTTAAAATGTGGAACTTACAGGCCAAAATGCGTTTTCACCCGTTATAGCGCCACCTACTGGAGTAGACACACAATTTTTGGTATGGATGGTCTGTGTCCTATCCTATATATACCCTGTGAATTTCATAGCTCTCAACATAACACTTCAGCTAAAATAAATGTTTGTTTTTTATCTTGTAAAAAGCCACGCCCACTTTGACCAGTCGTGATGAACTTCAAGATATGACCTCAGGAGTGACCCAGCATCATACCCACCAAATTTGGTAAAAATCAGTGCAGCCATTTAAGAGATACAAATTTCCCATATTTGCAGCGCCCCCTAGTGGCCAACATTCGCCAAATTTGGCTCATACCCTCACAATCACATGCCAACCAAGGATCTCCGATTTGGTGTTGTTAGCATTTATTTTGACAGAGATATGCAACAGTTCGCATTTTTATAGCTAGCTAGAAAAATGTATTCATTAATAATTTGCGCATTTTTCGACGAAACAAAATTCTGTGAGTAACTTTAGATCAGGTCCAGCTAAAGACTGTACGTGCCAAGTTTCACGCTGATTGGACAAAATCCCAAGGAGGAGATAGAAAAAGAAGGTTTTCAAGTTTTTGCGATTTTGTGAAAAAAATTTCTAGGCGGAAATGGGCGTGGCCTATCCCAGGTGATTCAGGACTATCCAGGGAATCTGTGGATATAACGTTTTTGAATGTGCGACATATGGTGTGGGAGTTATAGCCCAAAACGCATTGACCTTGGTTATAGCGCCACCATCTGGCCAATTGGTATTTCTATATTATGAGCACCATTTGCACACAACTTCCAGTTATTGGTGAAAATTTCATGTCTCTATGATGTACCATCTCACGGGAATTTGCGAAAACATTTCTGAAGAACAAGAAGAAGAAGAAGAAGAAGAAGAATAATAATAAAACAGTAGGAAAACAATAGGGTTTCAGCCCTTCGGGCTTGAACCCCTAATAATAATAAAACAGTAGGAAAACAATAGGGTTTCAGCCCTTCGGGCTTGAACCCCTAATAATAACTAGAACTGCAAGCAGTTATGATAGGGGGCCAAGCCTCCCCGCGCGACTCGGGCCCCGGGTCTCGCGGAGCCCACGGAAGTCGACCCCGACGGCCGACGGGTTCGGGGCGAGCGTCGGCACACAGGCTGACGTTTCAACTGCAGTATCGTAATTGTAATGGGATCAGTACTGGAAGTGCGAAAGGCTGAATGTGTGTGTTGTGACAAGTAACGCCCACTTTGACCAAACATCACAAAGATTTAACTTTGGCCTCGGGAGTGACACCACAACATGCTCGCCAAATTTCAGGCGAATCTGATAAATTTTCATGTCACTTGATGTTTCTCTGTTTATAGCGCCCCCTATTGGCCAATTTCCACCAAATGTGGCACAGACCCTCTGGTTGACCTCTCAAACAAGTGATTCGAGTTTGACATCAATAGCTTGTACTTTGACAAAATTATGCAATGGTATGTGTTTTTTAGCTAGCCGAAAAAAATTGTTTATTTATAACGACCGCATTTTTTGGAGTGGCAAAATTCTTTTGATAACTTTTGATCGGGCCAGCCGGGAGATTGTATGTGCAAAGTTTCGTGCAGATGGAGCTTAAACACTAGGAGGAGTTCGAAAAAGTAAGTTTTTGATATGTAGTGACTTACAAAGAGCAATGTGCAGTGGAATTGGGCGTGGCCTATGTCAGAAGATGCGGCTGTATTTAGAGAAGACGTGGATATAAAGTTTATGAAGATGTGATTTAAAATGTGGAAGTTATAGGCCAAAATGCGTTTGCATCCGTTATAGCGCCACCTAGTGGCACAGACACACAATTTTTGCTATGGGTGGTCGGTGTGCTGTTCTATATATACCCTGTGAATTTCACAGCCCTCAGCAGAATACTTGAGCTGAAATCAATGTTTGTTGTTTATCTTGACATAAGCCACGCCCACTTTGAGCAGTCGTGATTAACGTCAAGATATGGCCTCAGGAGTCACCCAGCATCATACCCACCAAATTTCATAAAAATCGGTTCTGCCATTTAAGAGATATAAATGTCTCAGCTTTGCAGCGCCCCCTAGTGGCCAACATTAGCTAAATTTGGCTCACCCCCTCACAGTCACATGTCGATCATGGATCTCAGACTTGGTGTTGTTAGCATTTATTTTGGCTGACATATACAATGGTTCGCGTTTTTATAACTAGCTAGAAAATTTTATTCTTTAATAATTTGCGCATCTTTTGACCAATCAAAGTTCTTTTGATAACTTTAGATCAGGTCCAGCTGAAGACTAGACATGCCAAGTTTCACGCTGTTTGGACAAAACCCTAAGGAGGAGTTCGAAAAAGAAGGTTTTCCAGTTTTTGCGATTTTGCAAAAAACAATTATGGCGGAAATGGGCGTGGCCCACGCCAGGTGATTCAGCGCTATTCAGTAAATCTGGGGATATGAGGTTTTTGAATGTGCGACATACGATGTGGGAGTTATAGCCCAAAACGTGTTGACCTTAGTTATAGCGCCCCCTACTGGCTGACATATGTCATTTTTGGCGCCTGAGGTACGTGCAGGGGTGTGGACCAACCCTCCAAATTGCACCACTCTGTCTTGTACGGTTTAGCCTGCAGCAACACTTTTACCAACGGAAAAATAAAAATAGAGAATAATAATAATAATAATAAATATAGCCGCAAGCGGCAATTCCGGGGTTCAAGCCAGCATAGCCATTAAAATTTTGAAAGGTGGGTAAGATCAAGACCTTTGATATACTGAGTTTGTTGATGTTTGGAAAAACCCTCATTGATTTATGGCCGGATTTTGTGAAATTTCATTTCACTTGATGTTTCTCTGTTTATAGCGCCCCCTATTGGCCAATTTCCGCAAAATTTGGCACAGATCCTCTGGATGATGTCTAAAACAAGTGACTTGAGTTTGAAGTCGATAGCTTTTACGTTGACAAAAATATGCAGCGGCATGTGTTTTTTAGCTAGTAGAAAAAAATTGTTCCTTTATATCTACCATATTTTTTGGATTAGCAAAATTCTTTTGATAACTTTTCATCAGGCACATCTGGAGATTGTATGTGCAAAGTTTCGTGCAAATGGAGCTTAAACGCTAGGAGGAGATAGAAAAAGTAGGTTTTTGATGTGTAGTGACTTACAAAGAGAAATATGCAGTGGAAGTGGGCGTGGCCTATGTCAGAAGATAAGACTTTATTTAGGGAACACGTGGATATAAAGTTTATGGAAATGTGATTTAAAATGTGGAAGTTACAGGCCAAAATGCGTTTTCACCTGTTATAGCGCCACCTAGTGGAGTAGACACACAATTTTTGGTATGGATGGTCTGTGTCCTATCCTATATATACCCTGTGAATTTCGTAGATCTCAACATAATACTTGAGCTAAAATAAATGTTTGTTTTTTATCTTGTAATAAGCCACGCCCACTTTGACCAGTCACGATGAACTTCAAGGTATGGCCTCAGGAGTGACCCAGCATCATACCCACCAAATTTGGTAAAAATCGGTGCAGCCATTTAAGAGATACAAATTTCCCATATTTGCAGCGCCCTCTAGTGGCCAACATTCGCCAAATTTGGCTCATACCCTCACAGTCACATGCCAACCAAGGATCTCCGATTTGGTGTTGTTAGCATTTATTTTGACCGAGATATGCAACAGTTCGCGTTTTTATAGCTAGCTAGAAAAATGTATTTGTTTATCATTTGCGCATTTTTTGACTGAACAAAATTCTTTTGATAACTTTAGATCAGGTCCAAGAGAAGACTGTCCGTGCCAAGTTTCACGCTGATTGGACAAAAACCCAAGGAGGAGATAGAAAAAGAAGGTTTTCAAGTTTTCGCGATTTTGTGAAAAAATTTTCTAGGCGGAAATGGGCGTGGCCTAGCCCAGGTGATTCAGGACTATCCAGGGAATCTGTGGATATAACGTTTTTGAATGTGCGACATATGGTGTGGGAGTTATAACCCAAAACGCATTTACCTTGGTTATAGCGCCACCATCTGGCCAATTGGTATTTCTATATTATGAGCACCATTTGCACACAACTTCCAGTTATTGGTGAAAATTTCATGTCTCTATGATGTACCATCTCACGGGAATTTGCGAAAACATTTCTGAAGAAGAAGAAGAAGAAGAAGAAGAATAATAAATATAGCCGCAAGCGGCAATTCCGGGGTTCAAGCCAGCACAGCCATTTAAATTTTGAAAGGTGGGTAAGATCAAGACCTTTGATACACTGAGTTTGTTGATGTTTGAAAAAACCCTCATTGATTTATGGCCGGATTTTGTGAAATTTCACTTCACTTGATGTTTCTCTGTTTATAGCGCCCCCTATTGGCCAAATTCCGCCAAATTTGGCACAGATCCTCTGGTTGACGTCTAAAACAAGTGACTTGAGTTTGACGTCGATAGCTTTTACTTTGACAAAAATATGCAACGGTATGTGTTTTTTAGCTAGCAGAAAAAAATTGTTCCTTTATATCTACCACATTTTTTGGAGTAGCAAAATTCTTTTGATAACTTTTCATCAGGCACATCTGGAGATTGTATGTGCAAAGTTTCGTGCAGATGGAGCCTAAACGCTAGGAGGAGATAGAATAAGTAGGTTTTTGATATGTAGTGACTTACAAAGAGAAATATGCAGTGGAAGTGGGCGTGGCCTATATCAGAAGATGCGACCCTATTGTGGGAACACGTGGATATAAAGTTTATGAAAATGTGATTTAAAATGTGGAAGTTACAGGCCAAAATGCGTTTTCACCCGTTATAGCGCCACCTAGTGGAGTAGACACACAATTTTTGGTATGGTTGGTCTGTGTCCTATTCTATATATACTCTGTGAATTTCATAGCTCTCAACATAATACTTGAGCTAAAATAAATGTTTATTTTTTATCTTGTAATAAGCCACGCCCACTTTGACCAGTCGTGATGAACTTCAAGGTATGGCCTCAGGAGTGACCCAGCATCATAACCACCAAATTTGGTAAAAATCGGTGCAGCCATTTAAGAGATACAAATTTCCCATATTTGCAGCGCCCTCTAGTGGCCAACATTCGCCAAATTTGGCTCATACCCTCACAGTCACATGCCAATCAAGGATCTCCGATTTGGTGTTGTTAGCATTTATTTTGACCGAGATATGCAACAGTTCGTGTTTTTATAGCTAGCTAGAAAAATGTATTCGTTTATCATTTGCGCATTTTTTGACTGAACAAAATTCTTTTGATAACTTTAGATCAGGTCCAAGAGAAGACTGTCCGTGCCAAGTTTCACGCTGATTGGACAAAAACCCAAGGAGGAGATAGAAAAAGAAGGTTTTTCATTTTTCGCGATTTTGTGAAAAAATTTTCTAGGCGGAAATGGGCGTGGCCTAGCCCAGGTGATTCAGCACTATTCAGGGAATCTGTGGATATGATGTTTTTGAATGTGCGACATATGGTGTGGGAGTTATAGCCCAAAACGCATTTACCTTGGTTGTAGCGCCACCATCTGGCCAATTGGTATTTCTATATTATGAGCACCATTTGCACACAACTTCCAGTTATTGGTGAAAATTTCATGTCTCTACGATGTAACATCTCATGGGAATTCGCGAAAACATTTCTGAAGAAGAAGAAGAAGAAGAAGAAGAAAAAGAAGAATAATAAAACAGTAGGAAAACAATAGGGTTTCAGCCCTTCGGGCTTGAACCCCTAATAATAAAACAGTAGGAAAACAATAGGGTTTCAGCCCTTCGGGCTTGAACCCCTAATAAAACAGTAGGAAAACAATAGGGTTTCAGCCCTTCGGGCTTGAACCCCTAATAATAATAATAATTAAAGCTGCAAGCAGCGTTGAGCGAGCCCTCGCACCCCACGCAACTCGGGGCCTGGCGCGGCCGCCACCGTGTCGCCAGAGGTCGACCGGCAGACGAGGTGCTGAATGTTCGCCTCCTTCGGACAGTGTAGGAACCAATGCGTTGCGACTTCCCGTCTCCACTGGGTGGCGCTATGACTCTGACTCCTGAGCGTCATGTGGGTGTGTTCATGCCAGGACTATTATCATACATGTGAAGTTTGGAGCAGATTCGACCATTAGATCCCATGTTATAGCAATATCGTGTTTCATGGTGAGACATCAAGTGTCGACGCCATGTCACAGCCACACCGTTCCATGCTGAGCAATTCTCTTAATCTGTTTTGATCACACACTTGTGTAGATGGTACACACCAGTTTTGGAGTTAATTGATTCATTTCTGGAGGAGGAGATCATTAAAATACAACACGTGGAAAACGCCAAAAATGACTGTAAATTTCAAAATGGCCGACTTCCTGTCGGGTGTGGCCTATATGTGCAAGAGGCTTTTTTGTGCGTCTGGACACGATACATGTGCATACTGATTTTCGTGCACGTCGGTGAAAGTTGTTATGGGGGACGCTGCACTTTAAGGGGCGTGGCCAAGCCATACGGCCACGCTTATTGATGAAACTCATACTATACATTCAGGTCTGGACTGTTAACAAACATGTGAAGTTTGGTGAAGAATGGACAATGTATGCCAAAGTTATACTAATTTCGTGTTTTATGGCGAGACATCAAACTTTGTCGCCACCTGACGGCCAAACCGTTTCACGATGCAAAAATCTGCTTATAAGTTTTCATTACACCTTTGTCTAGATGGCACACAATGATTTTGAAGTTGTTCTGATGCATCGTGTAGGTGGAGTTCATTAAAATACAACACGTGGAAAACGCCAAAAATGACCATTAAATTCAAAATGGCCG
This sequence comes from Cephalopholis sonnerati, assembly GCA_019142605.1. Taxonomy (NCBI): domain Eukaryota; kingdom Metazoa; phylum Chordata; class Actinopteri; order Perciformes; family Serranidae; genus Cephalopholis; species Cephalopholis sonnerati. Next base: position 3,051,880 of record JAGQAX010000011.1, on the reverse strand, counting down.
ACTTCCTGTTGGGTTTGGCCAACGGGTCCAAGAGACTTTTTGTGCGTCTGGATGTGATACATATGTGTACCAATTTTCATGCATGTCAGTGAAACGTGCCGCAGGGGCTGATGTTTAAAGGGTGTGGCCAAGCCATTTGGCCACGCCCATCAACGAAACTCATATCACATGTTCAGGCCTGGACCGTTAACACACACTTGAAGTTTCAGGCAGATATGACCAATCACCCTGAAGTTAAGGCCACTTTTATGCGTTTTGGTGAAACATCGACTTTGCCACGCTCTGGGCGCAAAGCCGTTTGACGATACTTTACAATCTTCATAATGTAGTATTACCACGGTCATGAGGCCTCTCTGACCAAATTTGAGTTGGATATGCTTAACAGGCTCAGAGCTGCACCTCAAAGTCTAAAACGTGGCATTTTCTGTTTCCAGCAGGGGGCGCTATGACAAATACAAAATTTCCACATGTAGACGTGTTCAGGGCGGGACTATTATATATCCAGTGAAGTTTGGTGCAGATCGGACCATTTACCCCAAAGTTATAGCAATTTTGTTTTTCATGGCGAGACTTCAAACTTCGCCGCCAAAAAGCCGATTCCCCCCTCAACGGGTAACTGATCTTTTAATAACTTTTGATCACAAAGTAGTGTAGATGATACACAGTGATTTTGAAGCCGTTCTGATTAATCCTGTAGGAGGAGTTTGTTAAAATACAAAACGTGGAAAACGCCAAAAATGGCCGCTAAATTCAAAATGGCTGACTTCCTGTTGGGTTTGGCCTATGGTTCCAAAGGACTTTTTTCTGCGTCTGAGTGGGATACATATGTGTCCCGATTTTCATGCATGTCGGTGAAACGTGCCGCAGGGGCTGCTGTTTAAGGGGCGTGGCCACGTCGTGTGGCCATGCCCATCAACGAAATTCATATCACATGTTCAGGGCTGGACTGTTAACACACGTGAAGTTTCAGGCAGATATGACCAAGGACACTGAAGTTAAGGCCACTTTCCTGCGTTTTGGCGAACCGTCGACTTCGCCGTCCTCTGGGCGCAACGCCGTTTGACGATACGTCACAATCTTCATCACGTAGCATTACCAACGTGTCGAGGCCTTTCTGACCAAATTTGAGTTGGATATGCTGAACGTGCTCAGAGCTGCACCTCAAAGTGTAAAATATCACTTTTCCTGTCGCCAGCAGGGGGCGCTTTGAGAACGAGGGAATTTTTTGATGTTGGCGTGTTGAAGGCCGGACTACAATCATACCCAGCAAGTTTTGTGCCAATCGGACTTATCATGCCTGAGTAATAGCACTTTTGTTTTTTTTTTGTTTTTTTTGCGAGACGTCAAACTTCGCCGCCACTTGACGGCCAAACCGTTTAATGATGGAAAAATCTTTTAATAACTTTTGATCATCAAGTGGTCTAGTTGCAGCACGCCAAATTTGAAGCCGATCCGATGAACCGTGTAGGAGGAGATAGCTCTGAGAGAACACTTGCAAATCGCCAAAATCGGTAAAAAAATGAATATTCAAATCAAAATAGCCGGCTTCCTGTTGGTTTTAGAAAAAAGTCCAAGCGCGCATTTTCGTGCGTCTTGGGATGATACACGACCCCCCCGAATTTCGGGGAATTTGGTCAAACGGGCTGCTGGTGGGAGCCGATTGAAATTTTCTAGGGGGTGCCATTTAGCCATTTTGCAACTGGCATTGTTGAGATTTTGCGTACACATAAATTTTCACCTAGACGAATATGCACGCCAAATTTGGTGAGTTTTCGAATATGTTAAAGCCCCCGGTACGTGCTCGGGCCCTAATAATAAAAACGTGAACAAAAACAATAGGGTTCCCAGCACCGCTGGTCCTGGGAAACGCCCATGCTTTGCATGCGCGTTCCCCAGGCCCCGCGGGCTTGGCCCCCTAAAAATCCGAACAAAAACAATAGGGTTCCCAGCACCGCTGGTCCTGGGAAACGCTCATGCTTTGCATGCGCGTTCCCCAAGCCCCGCGGGCTTGGCCCCCTAATAAAAACCTGAACAAAAACAATAGGGTTCCCAGCACCGCTGGTCCTGGGAAACGCGTATGCTTTGCATTCGTGTTCCCCAGGCCCCGCAGGCTTGGCCCCCTAATAATAATAATAATAACTAGAACTGCAAGCAGTTATGATAGGGGGCCAAGCCTCCCCGCACGACTCGGTCCCCAGGTCTCATGGAGCCCACGGAAGTCGGCCCTGAAGGACGATGGGTTCGGGGCGAGCGTCGGGACGCAGGTCTACGTCTCACCCGCAGTATCGTAATTGTAATGGGATCAGCACTGGAACTGTGAAAGGCTGAATGTGTGTGTTGTGACAAGTTACGCCCGCTTTGACCAAACATCACTAAGATTTAACTGTGGCCTCAGGAGTGACGCCACAACATGCTCGTCAAATTTCTGGCGAATCTGATAAATTTTCATGTCACTCCATGTTTCTCTGTTTATAGCGCCCCCTATTGGCCAATTTCCGCCAAATTTGGCACAGAGCCTCTGGTTGACCTCTGAAACAAGTGATTCGAGTTTGTCATCAATAGCTTTCACTTTGACAAAATTATGCAATGGTATGTGTTTTTTAGCTAGCAGAAAAAAAAATGTTTATTTATAAGTACCTCATTTTTTGGAGTAGCAAAATTCTTTTGATAGCTTTTGATCAGGCAGGTGTGGAGATTGTATGTGCAAAGTTTTGTGCAGATGGAGCTTAAACGCTAAGAGGAGTTTGAAAAAGTAGGTTTTTGATATGTGGTGACTTACAAAGAGAAATATGCAGTGGAAGTGGGCGTGGCCTACGTCAGAAAGTTCATCCATTGCTAAAAGTTCATCCATTTTTGAAGATGGTAGTGATCTAAACAGCATGATGTTAATGTGACAAAAAAATGCTTCAAATAGGCGTAGTAGTAGTGTTTTTTGGACAAACATACTTGGCATAGTCCTTTTCAAAAGCTCTCTCTCTCTCTCTCTCTCTCTCTCTCTCTCTCACTCTCTCACTTTTAGTCTCTCCTTGCTTCCCCTTTTCCACAAGTGCTGTCTCTCTGCCTCTCTCCAACAGTGTCTTCTTCATATGAACTACTGCATCGGAGCCCTGGTTGCAGCCTTTAGTTTTTTCTTGGCCTACATTTATAACAAATAGGCTACTTTCGCTTAGCCAATGACAATAGTTTACTAGATTCATTGACTTTTATAAACTATTGACATTAAACAAGAGCATTTGAATAACTTTTTTGTTTTTATATAATGATTCCATGATGTCACATTCCAACCTGTTATTGCAAATGGATGACATAAAGATAAAAGAAATTAATCGAGATTAATCTAGATAAATGGATAAACACAGATAGATAAATACAGACAGCCCTAAATACATATATTAATTAATTAGGGAATCCACATTTATAGGCTTCACACAGCAGCTCCATAAATGTAGGAAATCTACAATTTTAGGCCTCATCAAGGGGCAACATAAATGTTGGGGTCAACAATAATTTTGGGGTTTATAATACTAGGTCTCACCAAGGGACACTAAATATGTAGGAGTTCTACAAATACTATTATAAAAAGCTGGGATACTACTTGTTGGAAATCTAGTAGGTCTCACACAGCGGCACCATAAATATTGGAAACAATACTTGGCATCACATGGAGGTACAATAAATGTAGGGAATCTACACTTGTAAGCCTCATCAAGGGCCTGACCTTGTAACAGATCTCAAATTGGCTATCAGAAATAACTAATAATTATTAGTAAGAATTACTAACCAAAATTAATAATAAAGCCTGAAGGATTTCGGAGTTCTTGACATAGCAGAGGTTGACTGTTCATTCACTCTTGTACATTAAACAGACAGCAGTTTTCCAAATTAGATTCCAAAATTATATTAACTCTTACAGTAAAGCAAAGCAAACCCAAAACACACAAATCCTAACTAACTATATACAAGCGTGTGTGTGTGTGTGTGTGTGTGTGTGTGTGTGTGTGTGTGTGTGAGAAAGAGAGAGGAAGACAAGGGCGGGTGTGGTAATCGAAGGGCCGTTTGGCCTGCAAAACAAAATGGCTGACAACAGAAAACTATAAGATGGCAGAATCAAAGCTGGCTTCAGATCGGGGGAGGTGTTTGTCTGACTGTGTGGTCAGGACAAAGACAAAGGAAAAGAAGCGGGAACTTTAAGCTGCCTTTTTGGGTGTAGCTCTGTTGAAAGCCAATTTGTAAGTGAGTCTATGTGAATGCGATTTGTGTTGCAAAGGGTCTGGATTAGTGCAGAAGATGTTCAGCTGCTTGCAAGACGTTGTCTGTGAACAGCATTAGCAAACTAAACATGACTTCGCTTGGTAAAACCAACTAATCAATAACCTAATTGCAGACAATCACAACAATAACTCAATAAACAGCATTAAATCACATACAACAAGTTAAACAGTCTTGCTTAGCCTGTACAGCTGTGATAAAGCTATGCCCAGTTGTTACATTACCAAATCCTGAATGGATGGAGGGAAGAGTTGGTTTGAGGGGTGCTGTTCTTGTTAGCCGGCGAAGAAGGCTGGAAGGCACTGTGGCTCTAGAAGCAGTCTTTGTTGTGTCCTTGTTCCAAAGGTGCAGATCCGAGGAAGCCGGTTGCTCTGGGTCCTTGCAGAGTTAGACGTTGGGGTGCTAACTCAACTTGATTCTCCTTGTTGCTGGGAGGTTAGTTGCAAACCTTGTGTTCTGCCCTTCTAACTTCTCTGGTTTCAGTTATGCTCCTGCTTTGAGCGAGGGCATGAGAGTCTTAGGAGAAAAGGAACAAAAGTCTGTAGAGCAATTGTTCCCTTCTTTGATGGTTTGGGGGCAGGGGTCTCTGAGCTGGTCCTGCTTAGGACGAAGAGCACACCTGGGCTGGTCCAAGGCCCAGAAGGAAATAGGTATGAGCGGCTTGCCTGCCCAAGAGCAAGAGAGAGACTGTAGTGAAGGGAGAAGAACTTCAACAGTGTGCCTGGTGTCATCACAGAGTCACATGACACTGTAAAAGTACTGACCAATCACGTTTTGAGACTTGTTTCTCAAAGAGGTGTGAGGTGGGCATCCTGCTGAGATGGGTGTCAGATAACTGTCTTTGTTGAAGAACAAAGAACATGAGGTCTCTCCATCTCAGGAGGAAAACCCTTCACATGTCCAGTTTAGATTTTAACAAATGACAAATTATCTGTGGTGCGGTGTATCCCAACATATATGTATATATAGATATAGATATCTGTGTGTGTGTGTGTGTGTGTGTGTGTGTGTGTGTGTATATTTTCTTTCATTTGGACTTTCGGCTGTCATCAACACCTAAAGGGTAAAGGTTTCAAACGAAGTACGAGACCTCGTGTTGAGTAGGAGGAGAAAGAGGTAGAAACTTAAACAGAGCTAGTAGACCCTCATGACTCAATACGTAACCCTGGTGACTCTTATTTCAGAGGGATCTGAGCAAAAATGTTTTCTTTTAGTTTAGTTTTACCCTCAGCAAAGGACCTTATATGCAGTAATTTGTGAATAATTTTATTTTTATTACCAGTATAATAACATCAGATTAAAAAAAATATATGAAATACTTTAAAAACACTTGAAATATAAACAAGAAAGGAGGATTTTTAAAAACACAAGGAAATCAATATTTAAAATCAATATTTTACAGACTGTAGATGACTCGAGGAGCCTCGTCTTCCCCAAAATCCCTATCCCAAAGGACCTGGCATCCCAGTATCAGAGACCCTCAAAGGAGGAAGTGGTTGCCTTACACCTCTCTCACCTCAGCCAAGGGGCAGCGCGACACCAACGCAGTGACTGGCCGGATCAGGAAACTGAGTACAACACAGGATGGGATGGACGCCAGAATGTAAAGAATTGGACACTATTAGTGTTGCAGATAAAACGCTGCTGTGTTTATATTTATACATCTATCTATTGTATAACATCTTTAGAACGTTTTTTTGTAGTTTTTCTTGTTTTACATTTGCTAAAGATAAAGTTCTTTTGACAAAAGACTTATTTGTCATTTCTTTATAAGTGGGTTTTTTGATATAATGAAACCTTAGTATTCAGAATTGAGTTTACACAGTTGTATTTCATTACATGTCATAAAAACGTACTCTTCTTCAGTTCTGTGCCGTGAGGGTCCATAGTCATACCTGTAAATGTTGTGGATGTTTTGTGGGGTGTATGGATGAAAACAGTCAGACTCCAGGCCTGGATGGTGTATCAAACATGTAGGATGAACTGGAACCTGGTTCATTACCCCAAAACCTAATAGGTAAAAAAGAGATGCTGTTTTACAAATATTTATAAAAAATTTTAGAAATATAAATTGCAAATAAAGACTCAGGAGACAGCATCACTGCATAGAACAAATACAAATCCAGGAAGCAACATGTGTTTTACTGTAAAACTTGTATTTCATATAAATGATGTTAATACAAGAGAAACTGTGATATGTTGTACATATTGTAGATTACAAACACAAGGTGAAGATGATTTTAAAATGCAGCTACATTTTAGTAGAATGGTTTCAGTAAACATGACAGCTAAGACATCTAAATGCACCAGTTATTTTTATTCATTTGTTTTTTTAATAATACAGAAATCTGTCATCTCAATCTGCTGTGGTAAAATTGATGAATTCATGGGTTAAAACTTTTGTGGTTTTAACGGGGAATGTTTTAGAGGCAGAATTTATAACTGGTATTTTTACCTAACACAAGCTACATTAGTCTGATCATAGATAAGCCTGCTTAGAAAAAAAAGTTATTCTTTACACCATGTCATATGATGGCTGAGTGCTGCTATTGGTGTTTCCACGTTATGTAGAAACTGACTATATTGTTAGAAACCTTTTGTACTCTGCAGCAGACGTTTCCAACTTCATTCAGTCAGAGGACAGACATACAGTTTTTTTTCCCCCAATGTTCTTTTTTTATTGCTTTCATGTCCAAATATTATTACAGACAGATAGTGCAACAGATGTGTACACTTACATAAACATAAACCAACACAACTTAGGTACTGCACCCCCCACCCACCAACTAGAACATACCCCTATTTGTACTCTCTCCAAAATCAGTGTACAACACATGACATAAATAAAAGTCTAAGTCACTGGTACCTCTTACAAAGAAAGAATAAAAAAATCATGGTCAAAGTTTTCAACCTCTGCCCTTAGCTCTCCTCCTGTAGAAGGTTGCCTATATCTCTGTATTTTATAAAGTCATTGAATGGTTTCCATATTTCCTCATACATACTTAATTAGTTTTTCAAGAAGTATGTTATTTTCTCCAGTGCCATACATTGTGCCATGTTCTCGATCCAAGTACCAGTTTTAGGTGTCGTTGTTTTCTTCCAGCTAAGAGCTATAGTTCATTTTGCCTGTAGTATAGCAATGTCCATAAATTTGTATTCTTTAATTCTCAAAGATGTTGTTGGTGGATATACAGTCCAAAAGTTTGGACACACCTTCTCATTCAATGCGTTTTCTTTATTTTCATGACTATTTACATTGTAGATTCTCACTGAAGGCATCAAAAGTATGAATGAACACGTGGAGTTATGTACATGTTTTATATTCTAGTTTCTTCAAAATAGCCACCCTTTACTCTGAATACTGCTTTGCACACTCTTGGCATTCTCTCGATGAGCTTCAAGAGGTAGTCACCTGAAATGGTTTTCCAACAGTCTTGAAGGAGTTCCCAGAGGTGTTTAGCACTTGTTGGCCCCTTTGCCTTCACTCTGCGGTCCAGCTCACCCCAAACCATCTCAATTGGGTTCAGGTCCGGTGACTGTGGAGGCCAGGTCATCTGCCGCAGCACTCCATCACTCTCCTTCTTGGTCAAATAGCCCTTACACAGCCTGGAGGTGTGTTTGGGGTCATTGTCCTGTTGAAAAATAAATGATCGTCCAACTAAACGCAAACTGGATGGGATGGCATGTCGCTGCAGGATGCTGTGGTAGCCATGCTGGTTCAGTGTGCCTTCAATTTTGAATAAATCCCCAACAGTGTCACCAGCAAAACACCCCCACACCATCACACCTCCTCCTCCATGCTTCACAGTGGGAACCAGGCATGTGGAATCCATCCGTTCACCTTTTCTGCATCTCACAAAGACACGGCGGATGGAACCAAAGATCTCAAATTTGGACTCATCAGACCAAAGCACAGATTTCCACTGGTCTAATGTCCATTCCTTGTGTTTCTTGGCCCAAACAAATCTCTTCTGCTTGTTGCCTCTCCTTAGCAGTGGTTTCCTAGCAGCTATTTGACCATGAAGGCCTGATTCGCGCAGTCTCCTCTTAACAGTTGTTCTAGAGATGGGTCTGCTGCTAGAACTCTGTGTGGCATTCATCTGGTCTCTGATCTGAGCTGCTGTTAACTTGCGATTTCTGAGGCTGGTGACTCGGATGAACTTATCCTCAGAAGCAGAGGTGACTCTTGGTCTTCCTTTCCTGGGTCGGTCCTCATGTGTGCCAGTTTCGTTGTAGCGCTTGATGGTTTTTGCGACTCCACTTGGGGACACATTTAAAGTTTTTGCAATTTTCCGGACTGACTGACCTTCATTTCTTAAAGTAATGATGGCCACTTGTTTTTCTTTAGTTAGCTGATTGGTTCTTGCCATAATATGAATTTTAACAGTTGTCCAATAAGGCTGTCGGCTGTGTATTAACCTGACTTCTGCACAACACAACTGATGGTCCCAACCCCATTGATAAAGCAAGAAATTCCACTAATTAACCCTGAGAAGGCACACCCTTTTCACACAAGTGAAAACCATTTCAGGTGACTACCTCTTGAAGCTCATGGAGAGAATGCCAAGAGTGTGCAAAGCAGTAATCAGAGCAAAGGGTGGCTATTTTGAAGAAACTAGAATATAAAACATGTTTTCAGTTATTTCACCTTTTTTTGTTAAGTACATAACTCCACATGTGTTCATTCATAGTTTTGATGCCTTCAGTGAGAATCTACAATGTAAATAGTCATGAAAATAAAGAAAACGCATTAAATGAGAAGGTGTGTCCAAACTTTTGGCCTGTACTGTATGTGTAGCAATATATAGCATATAAATCAAGGGAATAGTAAGTATCCTGGCCAGACAAACAAGGAAACAAAGAAACAGATAACACACCCAGAAAAAAAAGGGGGGGGGGGGGGGGCTCAGAAGAGAAAGAGAAGGGAGGAGAGAGAGGAGCCCAGTCCTGTGTGAGTGTGTACTATGCCCAGTTCGTATCAATGCTCATCCCAGTTCGATACTTGTAGTCTGTCATAATAAACTAAAAAGGGAGTCCATATCTTATGAAATTTCTTCAAGGAGCCACTCAGCATAAATTTTATCTTTTCTAATTTAATGTACAGCAGTATGTCCTTAATCCATCTGCTATGTGAAGGTGGGGACGGGTGCTTCCATTTGAGAAGAATTAATCGCCTCGCAAGTAGAGTCGTGAATGCAATAAAATGATACATACTATTACTAAAAGCAATGCCATTTGGTCTCACACCAAATATAGCCATGAGTGGATTTGGGCCAATGGAGAGACCGAAAATCTCACTGAAAGACTTCTAGAGCTGGGCAGAGCCAAAACATGTGAGCGAGAGTGCATGGAGAATAATTGCATCTGTTACAAGCAGGGTCAAAATTTGGAAAATTCCTGGCCAACCTGGAGTTTGTAATATGGAGCTGATGCAGGACTTTAACTGAATGAGCCCGTGCCTAGCACAGGGCGAGGAGGCATGAACTTGGTCAATCATCCCATCCCATTCAACCTCTGAGAAACGCAAGTTTAAATCCTGCTCCCAAGCTCGCCTCAGATGGTCCAGCATCTGGGGCTTTACAGAGCTAATCATTGTGTAGATAAAAGATATTAGGCCCCTGGCAATGGGGTTCAAATCGAGAAGTTTATCAATTGGCGACAATGGGGGCAGATTTGGAAATGAGCAGAATTTTTTCTGTACAAAGTGTCTTATCTGCAGGTATCGAAAGAAATGAGTTCTGGGAAGGTTGAACCTTTGACTGAGTTGTTCAGAAGAAAGAAAAATGTTAGAAAATAAGTCTTTTAAGCATTTGATTCCATTTCTATGCCACAGTTGAAAAGCTGCATCAGTATTAGAGGGAATGAAGGCTATATTAGAGATGACAGGGCATGAGATTGAAGCCTCTTGCAATCCGAAATGCTTCCTAAATTGGGACCAGATCTTCATTGTGTGAAAAACAATGGGATTGGAAGAAGTGACCTTAGCTGATAGAGGAAGGGATGAGCAAACGATAGAGTTGAGAGAGAACTGGCTACAGGATTCCTCTCCCTGCACCCAAACGGGGGCCCCAGCTGTTTCTGAGTGGTTAGTCCAGAAAAGTATCTTCTGAATATTACTTGCCCAATAGTAGAAAAGGAAGTTCGGAGGGGCCATTCCTCCTAATTTTTTCAGTCTCTGTAGAAAGGCTTTCCTAATGCGATGACCCTTATTACCCCAAATAAAGGATAGAATTAATTTGTCAAGGTTATCGTAAAAGGATTTCTTGATGAAAATAGGAATGTTCAAGAATAAATAAAGAAAACAGGGGAGGACAATCATCTTAATTAAATTAATCCTGCCTGCCAGGGACAAGGGCAGAGTGGACCACCTTGTCAGATCTTTACAGCGGTCCAGTAATTGGCCAAAGTTATGTTTAAAGAGTGCGTTGAAGGAACGTGTAACCATTACTCCCAAATATCTAAACCCGTTTTGCGTTTCTTTAAATGGAATCGAGGGAGTCGGAGGACTAATGGATGTGCCAATAGTGAAATATTCGCTCTTAGAAAAATTAAGTTTGTAGCCAGAGATTTTACCGAAATTCTGCAGAATAGAGAGGATAGGTGGGACAGACAGAGTGGGGTTGGAAATATAGAGAAGTAAATCGTCGACATACAATGAAACTTTATGCTCCATGTCACCTCGGGTGATACCGCTGAATTGTGGACATTGACGTAAAGATATAGCCAGTGGCTCTGTGGCAATCACAAATAAAAGGGGCGAGAGCGGACAGCCCTGCCGCGTGCCTCGTTGTAACCGAAAGCAAGGGGAATGAACATTATTGGAGGAGACAGAGGCTGTCTGAGATGAGTATAGCAGCCTCACCCAGGACACAAAACTGGGGGAGAGACCGAATCGCTGCATTGTAGCAAAAAGATATGTCCACTCGACCCGGTCGAATGCTTTTTCAGCGTCTAGAGAAACAATCGCCTCCTTAGCATCCGACCGGGTCGATGTGTAGATAACATTAAAAAGTCGCCGTACATTATGAAAGGAATTGCGCTTCTGAATAAAGCCAGATTGATCAACAGAAATTACAGAAGGAAGCACTGTCTCTAACCGAAGGGCGAGACAAGAATCTTGAAGTCTACGTTACTGAGAAAGGCCTGTAGGATTCACAGAGAGTTGGATTCTTATCTTTCTTGGCCAATAAGGAGATAGAAGCCTGGGTTAAAGTTGTTGGGAGAAGGCCGCGGTCAAAAGACTCCGTAAACATAGCAAGAAGTAGTGGGGACAGTAATGCAGAAAACTTTTAAAAGAATTCAACGCAGAATCCGTCGGGGCCTGGGGATTTCCCGCTTTGCATAGCTGCGATAGCTCCGGTAATTTCAGACAGGGTTAGAGGGTTTTCAAGCTTAGAGTTAAATTGTTCGTCAACAGCTGGCAAGTTTAAACTGTCAAAAAAGGAATCAAGTAAGGCTGTATTGTTTTGACATTCCGACGTGTATAAGGTTGTATAAAATGCGGAAAAAATAGTCATTAATGTCTTTAAGGTTGGTTAACATAGTACCGGTGGGAGATTTAATTTGAGGTATCATACGAGATGAGGTGAACTGGTGAGCTTGGGAGGCTAGAAGCTTGCTAGCCTTCTCTCCATACTCATAAAATTTGTGGCGACTCTTCAATAGTAATCGTTCCTCCTTGGAGGTTGAGATTAAATCATATTCCGCCTGAAGGCGCAGTCTCTCCTTATACAAATCTGGGTCAGGTGATCGAGAATATTGTTCGTCCAGACTATGGATAGCTTGCAATAGCTCTCTAAGTTTAGTGACTTCCTGCTTTCTGTTATTAGATAAGTAGGAAATAATCTGGCCTCAGATATATGCTTTGAGGGCCTCCCATAAAGTTGATTTAGAGATTTCAGCTGAGTCGTTAAACTCCAGGAAGGTCTTGATTTCAGAGGTCAGAAATTTTGAGAAATTGTCATCTGCAAGTAAGAGTGGGTTGAGTCTCCAGGGCGAAAATGAAGGGGGTTGGTGTGGTATAATCAATTCAAAGGAGACTGGGGCATGATCTGATATGACAATGCTCTCATAGGAGCAGTTTTTAACTAAGGAGAGGAGACTCTTATCTAATAGAAAATAGTCAATGCGGCTAAAGGAGTGGTGCACCGAGGAAAAAAATGAGAAAGCTTTAGCTGAAGGGAATAAAAATCTCCAAGGGTCAGAGAGACCATATTGATTGCACAATGACTGTATAACTGTTGCTGATTTGGGCTGAGGTATTATTTTGGACGACGATCTGTCCAGGTTCTGGTCGATAGCGCAGTTGGAGTTTCCGCCAATTATTAGTGCATGACTATCTATGTTTGGGATAATAGAGAATAATTTAATAAAGAATTGGCTATCATCCCCGTTAGGTGCGTAGAGATTCACCAGAGTGACCGGTTTACTATAAAGTTCGCCTGACACAATGACGAAGCGGCCCCTGCCATCCAAATCAACCTTCTTAACAACAAACGGGACATTTTAGTGTATCAGGATAGCAGAACCACGACTCTTGGCATTAAACTGAGAGTGATATACCTGACCAACCCAGCTGCGTCGAATCCTAGGGATATCGGAGTTACAGAGATGAGTCTCCTGAAGGAAGGCGATTCCGGCCCTCAGGAGCAAGAGGTGTGAGAGGATTTTATTCTGCTTAACAGGATGATTCAACCCCCTGACGTTCCAGGAAATAACTTCAACTGTTTTTTCAGTAGATGTGACACTCATTCAGGTAAAGGTATGGTAGTGAGAGTGGTACATAATAAGACTGAGTTTGTAGAAGCCAGTCTGGGTGTAGGACTGAGATACAGATGTGGAGGGCTTGAGAGAACAGAGGAATAAAGGAGGAGAGAGGAATGAGGATATAGAGAGAGGAGGGGGGGAGATACAAAATAAAAGGGGGGGGGGGAGTAAATAATAAATAAATAAGTACATAAAAAACAGTACAGCAAGAACTTACCCCTACCCAGAACTCCTTACGACCCACCCACAACATCTCCCCAGTGAGATGCCTAACTCTAACCTGAAACATTCATCTATTAGTCTACCTATAACTAAACTGTCACTGGTCAAACGTGACCTAACTTCTGCTCCAAATTATATGAGTCACAGTGCAAGGAAGTGCAAAAAGTACACAGTGCAAGAAACAACCTAAAATAAGGGCTGTATGTACCAAGTAGAGGCCCAGGAGGTCCTTTAAAATGTAAAAAAAGAAAAAGGCTGCATACATTGGTGAAGGGGAGTGTTAGCAATTAAAGTAAATAAATAAATAACAACAACAACAACAATAATAGTAAACAATAAATAAATTAAAAGTAAATAAAATAAATAAATAGAAAATAAATAATAATAATAAAAATAAACTCAAAATACCTTGTGTAAGAAGATAATAGTACCCAACCAATGTGACCCGTAGAGGCTGGTAAAAACAATAGGCTGATGTACACTAAATAGTTACAAACATTAACACAAATATATGTTTGCACTTGGACCATCCACAGGTGGTCCTAGTCAAAAATCTATCAAGCCAAACAGGGTCATAGAGCAAAAGATATTCTGGGTGAATGCTGAAGTAGAACAAAGATTACTATGTACAATGTCCAGTGATGCCCAACAGTTTTTCCATAAATCAAATAACTTGTTACTTGTAAAAGGCGATAAAATCAGTCAGGCTAAGAGCTATAGTGTGTATGTACGTGTATATGCGCGTGCGCGCAAGCGCACGTGTGTTCATGTGTGTGTTTGCAAGTGTGAATGCGCGTGTGTCGAGTGATGAGAGAAGGAAAAGGAGAAAAGTAAAACTCTGTAGCCTGTCAAAAATTACCCCAAATTAAGCCATTACACCCATTAAGATAAACCGAAGTTACTGAAATATGTCCCACTTCAGAAAGACAGCATCCCAAACACTTCGTAACAAGTCAGAAAGTGTAACATAGTCCGAGGAAAAAGTTCAACGGCGCAAATGAGGGAGCGTGTAATAACATGGCTACTAGAAGCCAGTAGCTAACATTAGCTTCATGAACTCGAGCGTGCTAAGTGGCTAATGCTCCCAATAGCAACAGTACCAGGAAAAACAACAACAACAAAGAAAACTAGAACTGCAAGCAGTTATGATTGGCTCTCGCGGAGGCCAGGGAAGTTCACCCCGAAGGCCGACGGGTTCGGGGTGAACGTCAGGACGCAGGCCGACGTCTCACCTGCAGTACCGTAATTGTAATGGGATCAGCACTGGAAGTGCGAAAGGCTGAATGTATGTGTTGTGACAAGTCACGCCCGCTTTGAGCAAACATCACTAAGCTCTACAGCTGGCCTCGGGAGTGACGCCACAACAAGTTCGCCAAATTTCGTGTGAATCTGATCAATTTTCATGTCACTTGATGTTTCCCTGTTTATAGCGCCCCCTATTGGCCAATTTTCACCACATTTGGCACAGACCCTCTGGTTTACGTCTGAAACAAGTGGTTCGAGTTTGACATTGATAGCTTTTACTTAGACAAAATTATGCAATGGTATGTGTTTTTTAGCTAGTAGAAAAAAATTTTTTATTTATAAGTACCGCATTTTTTTGAGTAGCAAAATTCTTTTGATAGCTTTTGATCAGACAAGTGTGGAGATTGTATGTGCAAAGTTTCCTGCAGATGGAGCTTAAACGCTAGGAGGAGTTCGAAAAACTAAGTTTTTGATGTGTAGTGACTTACAAAGAGAAATATGCGGTGGGAGTGGGTTTGACCTATGTCAGAAGATGTGACTCTATTTAGGGAACACGTGGATATAAAGTTTACATCCGTTATAACGCCACCTAGTGGAGTAGACACACAATTTTTGCTATAGGTGGTCTGTATCCTATTCTATATATACCCTGTGAATTTCACAGCCCTCAGTATAATACTTGAGCTGAAATAAATGTTTGTTGTTTATCTTGTAATTAGCCACGCCCACTTTGACCAGTCGTGATGAACTTCAAGATATCGCGTGAAACTTGGCACGTACTGTCTTCAGCTCGACCTGATCTAAAGTAACCAAAAGAATTTTGTTCGGTCAAAAGATGTGCGAATTAGTAACGAATAAGTTTTCCTAGCTAGCTTGATTGACATGTGACTGTGAGGGTGTGAGCCAAATGTGGCTAATGTTGGCCACTAGGGGGCGCTGCAAATATGACACATTTATATCTCTTAAATGGCTGAATCGAATTCTTACGAAATTTGGTGGGTATGATGCTGGGTCACTCCTGAGGCCATATCTTGAAGTAAATCGCGACTGCTCAAAGTGGCCGTGGCTTACTACAAGATAAATAACAAACATTTATTTCAGCGCAAGTGTTATGCTGAGGGCTGTGAAATTCACAGGGTATATATAGAATAGCAAACAGATCACCCATAGCAAAAATTGTGTGTCTACGCCACTAGGTGGCGCTATAACGGATGCAAACACATTTTGGCCTGTAACTTCCACATTTTAAATCACATAAATCTCATAAACTTTATATCCATGTGTTCCCTAAAAATGCGGTACTTGCAAATAAACATTTTTTTTCGGCTAGCTAAAAAACACATACCATTGCATATTTTTGTCAAAGTAAAAGCTATTGATGTCAAACTCTAATCACTTGTTTCAGAGGTCAACCAGAGGGTCTGTGCCAAATTTGGCAGAAATTGACCAATAGGGGACGGTATAAACCTAGAAACATGAAGTGAAATGAAAATTGATCAGATTCGCCTGAAATTTGGCAAGCATGTTGTGGTTAAAATGTTGTTAAATCTTTGTAATGTTTGGTCAAAGTGGGCGTTACTTGTCACAACACACACATTCAACCTTTCACACTTCCAGTGCCGATCCCATTACAATTACCGTACTGCGGGTGAGACATCGGCCTGTGTCCCGACACTCACCCCGAACCCGTCATCCTTCGAGGTCGACTTCCGTGGGCTTCGCGAGATCCGGGGGCCGAGTCGCGCTGGGAGCCCGCGGGGCCTGGGGAACGCGAATGCAAAGCATACGCGTTTCCCAGGACCAGCGGTGCTGGGAACCCTATTGTTTTTGTTCGGATTTTTATTATTAGGGCCCGAGCACCAAGCGGTGCGAGGACCCTATTGAAATACAAGGAATTATTATTATTAGGGCCCGAGCACCTAGCGGTGCGAGGACCCTATTGAAACTGAAGGAGTTATTATTATTTTTTTCTGCCTAATGAATTGGCTTTTTGAGGGCTTTATTATATTCAAAAACTCACCAAACTTCACAGACTCATCAGAAGTGGTGAAAATTTTGATATTTTTGGGGTTTCGTGATAATGTGCAAAAAAACAGCGCCCCCCAACTCATTTTCAACGAAGCAGCCCCCGAAATTGGTTTAACCTACGTGTATGAAACTTGGTAGGCATATGTAACACACCAAGACGTACAAAAAAGCCTCTTGGGCCCATGCCCTAAATTCAACAGGAATTCGGCCATTTTGAATTGAATGTGTAAGTTTCATGCATTTTTGGCCATTTGCAGGGGTCGTAAATGAACGAACTCCTCCTAGAGATTTTGTCCGATCGCCTTCAAACTTGGTCTGTCCCACCTACATAAATTGAAAACGAAAAGTTATCAAAAGCTTGTGTTTTCGTCACACCGTGTGACCTTGCCGGCACCTCAAACTTCGTTACAAACAGGAAGTAGTATTATAACGCAGGAAGTAGTTTATTACTCCAGCATACATGCTCCAATCTTCCCCAAACTTCACTGGATTGATGACAGTCCCGCTCTGAAGAGATCTACATGTCAATAACTTGTGATTAATATCGCGCCCCCTACTGGTAGTAGAAAATGTCATGTTTTACACTTTGAAGCACATCTCCTCCAAAGTTGAACACATCAACCCCATACTTGGTGAAATGATCCATACAACCTTGATGATGCTTTTTATGGAAAACTGTGAGTTTTCGTCAAAGGGCGAGACCTTGGCGTGGCGGTGAACTTTGATGTTTCGCCATGATGACAAAAGTAGCTGTAACTTGACTATACGTGGACATATCTTTCCAAAACTTCACAGATACGATAACTGTCCAGCCCTGAAAACATCTATACAGAAAATTTAAATCAGCGTCAGAGCGCCACCTACTGGCGGCAGAAAGTTACTTTTTTCTTTCTTTCATGTCCCTCTTCTACCAGGTTCCCCCGAACCACCTCAATTTTGCGAATACATACTCCCAAGACCTTGATGATGATCAACGCAGAAGCCTTTAGAGTTTCGTCCAACGCTGTCACTGTGGCGCCATCTTATTCACCATAAAACACGAGGTTGGCAAGGGACACTCGAAAACTCACACAACGTGGAACACATATCAGACGGCCCAAATTGTGTTTTCTGATGTGATTTTTGTGTTTTCATGTGCCAAGATGGCTCAACAGCGCCCCCGACTCATTTTCAATGTGTTTTGGGCTATAACTCCCAGACCATATGTCACACATTCAAAAACCTCATACCCACAGATTCCCTGAATTGCACTGAATCACCTGGGTTGGGCCACGCCCATTTCTGCCCATAACATTTTTCGCAATATCACGATAACTGGAAAACCTACTTTTTCGAACTCCTCCTCAGGGTTTTGTCCGATCAGCGTCTAACTTGGCAGGTACAGTCTTCAACTGGACCTGATCTAAAGTTATCAAAAAAATTTTGTTCAGTCAAAAAATGAGCAAATTTTTAACCAATACAATTTTCTAGCTAGCTATAAAAAACAAATATGGCATATTTCGGTCAAAATAAATGCTAACAACACCAAATCGGAGATCTTTGCTTGACATGTGCCTGTGAGGGCGTGAGCCAAATTTGGCTAATGTTGGCCACTAGGGGGTGCTGCCAATATGGGAAATTTATATCTCTTAAATGGCTGCACCGATTTTTACGAAATTTGGTGGGTATGATGCTGGGTCACTCCTGAGGCCATATCTTGAAGTAAATCGCGACTGCTCAAAGTGGCCGTGGCTTATTACAAGATAAATAACAAACATTTATTTCAGCGCAAGTGTTATGCTGAGGGCTGTGAAATTCACAGGGTATATATAGCATAGCAAACAGATCACCCATAGCAAAAATTGTGTGTCTGCGCCACTAGTTGGCACTATGACGGATGCAAATGCATTTTGGCCTGTAACTTCCACATTTTAATTCACATCTTCATAACTTTATAACCACGTGTTCCCTAAATAGAGTCCCATCTTCTGACATAGGCCACGCCCGCTCCCACTGTAAATTTCTCTTTGTAAGTCACTACACATCAAAAACCTACATTTTCAAACTCATTTTGCACATACAATCACCAGATGTGCCTGACCAAAAGTTATCAACAGAATTTTGCTACTCCAAAAAATGCGCTAGCTAAAAATAAACAGTTTTTTTCTGCTACCTAAAAAACACATACCTTTGCATATTTTTGTCAAACTAAAAGCTATCAACGTCAAACTCAATTCACTTGTGTAAGACATCAACCAGAGACTCTGTGCCAAATTTGGTAGAAATTGTCCAAAAGGGGGCGCTATGAACCGAGAAAAATCAAGTGACATGAAAATTGATCGTTTTGCACGAAATTTGGCGAGCGTGATGTGGAGTCACTCCCGAGACCAGCTGTAAAGCTTAGTGATGTTTGGTTACCGTGGCAACGCCTTATTCGCCATAAAAGACGAAGTTGTTTTTGAGGTGTAAGGGATGCTTGTAACGTCATGATACTTGGCACACACATGACAGGATCTGATTTGTGTTGTCTGATGTGATTTTTCTGCTCTGATGTGCCAACATGGCTCAACAGCGCACCCTCCAAATTTTCTACGACGCAGCCCCCGATGTTGGTTCGACCTACATCTATGAAACTTGGTACGCACGTGCATCACTGAAAGACGTATAAAAAAGCCTCTTGCAGCCATGTGCCAAACACAACAGGAAGTCCACCATTTTGAATTTGCTTGTAACTGGTTCACAACTTCACCATACATGTTCCAATGTTCCCCAAACTTCACAGGATTGATGACAGTCCTGCCCTAAACACATCTATACGCCAATACTTGGTTATTAGTACAGCGCCAGCTACTGGCAAAATTACATGTCTTCGTGTGATTTGAGGGATATGACGTGTAAGTCCTGCGTGAGGGGTCTGCCTTCGACAGGAATGAACGGCGGCGGGAGCAGGCGTGCTGCCAGCACCCTCGAGTGGCGTGAAGGTGCGAGGGCCCGTTCAATGCTGCTTGCAGCTTTAATTAGGGTCTGAGCACAACGCTGTGCGAGGACCCTATTGAAATGCAAAGAATTATTATTAGGGCCCGAGCACCACGCGGTGCAAGGACCCTATTGATATGCAAGGAATTATTAGGGCCCGAGCACCACGCGGTCCGAGGACCCTATTGAAATGCAAGGAATTATTATTATTATTATTATTATTATTATTATTAGTAGTAGTAGTATTGTTAGGGCCCGAGCACCAAGTGGTGCGAGGACCCTATTGAAATGCAAGGACTTATTATTATTATTGGGGCCCGAGCACCAAGCGGTGCGAGGACCCTAATGAAATGCAAGGAATTATTATTATTATTATTAGGGCCCGAGCACCAAGCGGTGCGAGGACCCTATTGAAATCCAAGGAATTATTAGGGCCCGAGCACCAAGCGGTGCGATGACCCTATTGAAATGCAAGGAATTATTATTATTATTAGGGCCCGAGCACCAAGCGGTGCGAGGACCCTATTGAAATGCAAGGAAGTATTATTATTATTGGGGCCCGAGCACCAAGCGGTGCGAGGACCCTATTGAAATGCAAGGAATTATTAGGGCCCGAGCACAAAGCGGTGCGAGGACCCTATTGAAATCCAAGGAATTACTAGGGCCCGAGCACCAAGCGGTGCGAGGACCCTATTGAAATGCAAGGAATTATTATTATTATTAGGGCCCGAGCACCAAGCGGTGCGAGGACCCTATTGAAATGCAAGGAATTATTATTAGGGCCCGAGTACGTACCGTGCGAGGACCCTATTGAAATTGAAGGAATTATTAGGGCCCGAGCACGAACCGTGCGAGAGCCCTATTGAAATCATAAAAATTATTCTTATTATTTTTCTTTTAAACCTTTGATCGCATTTTTGAGGGCCTGAACATGCCCAAAAAGTCAGGAAAATTTGCACACTCGTCACGTCTGGTGAAAATTTCGATATTTTATGGTCGTTACAAAGGGGCGTGGCAAAATGGCTCAATGGCGCCCCCTAACAGTTTTCAAAATCGAAGCCCCCTGCTTTAACTTTGCCCTAGGCGTATGAAATTTGGTACACATATGTATCATCCCGGGACGCACAAAAAAGCCTCTTGGAGCGACACCCTAAACCAAACAGGAAGTCGGCCATTTTGAATTGTTTTTTCAAAATAAGGTCATTTTTGGCCATTTCCACACGTTGTACTTGAGCGAACTCCTCCTACAAATTTTATCGAATTGACTTAAAAATTTACCTGTGCGTGCTCGACTACAGTGGGATCAAAAGTTATTAAAAGATCTTCGTCACGTCGAAGGGCGCGGTCGCTGCGGAAGGGTCAATTTGGATATCTCGCCAAAAAACACGAAATTATACTACAACTACTACAACTTTGGTGTAGATGATCCTATCTGCACCAAACTTCACATGATGGATAATAGTCCCGCCCTGAACACGTCTACATCAAAAAATTCAGTAATTGTCATAGCGCCCCCTGCTGGCAACAGGAAATACCATGTTTTACACTTTGAGGTGCTGCTCTGACCACATTTACCATATTCAACTCAAATTTGGTCAGAAAGGCCTTAACATGTTGGCCATGCTATATTGTGAAGATCATAATGTCTCGTCAAACGGTTTCGCCGTGACTGAGTGGCGAAGGTTGACGTTTCGCCGAAACCCATGAAGTGGCTCTAACTTTGGTGTACTTGGTTGGATCTGCCTGAAACTTCACATGTACGTCACTGGTCTCGCCCTGAGCATATGATATTAATTTCATAAGGGGCGTGGCTAAATGACATGGCCACGCCCTTTAAACACCAGCCCCCGTAGCATGTTTCACCGACATGCATGAAAATTGGTACACACATGTATCACACCCAGACACACAAAAAAGCATCTTGGACCCATAGGCCACACCCAACAGGAAGTCAGCCATTTTGAATTTCATGGTCATTTTTGGCGTTTTCCACGTGTTGTATTTTAACGAACTCCTCCTACAGGAATAATCAGAACGGCTTCAAAATTCCTGTGCACCAACTAGACTAGTTTGTGATCAAAAGTTATTAACGGATTACGTAAACTCCAAACAACCTGACCTGGGCGTGGCGGCGAAGTTTGATGTCTCGCCATGAAAAATGAGATTGCTATAACTTTGGCATTAATAGTCCGAACGGTACCAAACTCCCCAGGATTCATAATAGTCCCGCCCTGAAGACGTCTACATGCAGAAATATTGAAATTTGCATAGCGCCCCCTGCTGGTGACAGAAAAAGCGATGTTTTAGACTTTGAGGTCCAGCTCTGAGCACGTTCAGCAAATCCAGCTCAAATTTGGTCAGAAAGGCCTCAACATGTTGGTAATGCTCCATGATGAAGAATTTTGACTGTCGTCAAACGGCGTTCCATCCGGAGGGCGGCAAAGTCGACCCTTCGCCAAAATGCATAAAAATGGCCTTAACTTTGGTGTTTTTGATGATATCCACCTGAAACTTCATATGTGTGTCAACAGTCCAGCCCTGAATATGTGATATGAATTTCGTCAATGGGCGTGGCCATATGGCTTGGCCACGCCCATTCATATGAATTACTTCCATAGGACATCTCACCGATATGCACAGAAATTGGTACACATCTCCATCACCCCCAGACAAACAAAAAAGTCTCTTGGACCTCTAGGCTAAATTCAACAGGAAGTCGGCCATTTTGAATGTCATGGTCATTTTTGGTGTCGCGCACGCATCGTATTTTAACGAACTCCTCCAAAAGAATTCATCAGAACGGCTTCAAAATTACCGATTACCATCTAGAACACTTCCTGATCAAAAGTTATTAAAAGGTCTCGCAGAATCTAAAGGGCACGCCAGTTGTGGGAGGTTGAATTTTGACGTCTCGCCATGAAACAGGAAGTGGCAATAACTTCACTGTACTTGGTCAGATCTGTGTGAAACTTCACAGGTATATTGACAGTCCAACCCAGAACATATGTTATGAATTTCGTTAATAGGCGTGGCTAAATGGATTGGCCACGCCCATTCACACAAATAACCACCATAGGACGTCTCACTGATATGCACGAAACTTGGTAGACACATGTATAACATCCACACGCACAAAAAAGCCTCTTGCACGGATAGGCCACACCCGACAGGAAGTCGGCCATTTTGAAATTTACAGTCATTTTTTGGCGTTTTCCACGTGTTGTATTTTAATGATCTCCTCCTCCAGAAATGAATCAATTAACTCCAAAACTGGTGTGTACCATCTACACAAGTGTGTGATCAAAACACATTAAGAGAATTGCTCAGCATGGAACGGTGTGGCTGTGACATGGCGTCGACACTTGATGTCTCACCATGAAACACGATATTGCTATAACATGGGATCTAATGGTCGAATCTGCTCCAAACTTCACATGTATGATAATAGTCCTGGCATGAACACACCCACATGACGCTCAGGAGTCAGAGTCATAGCGCCACCCAGTGGAGACGGGAAGTCGCAACGCATTGGTTCCTACACTGTCCGAAGGAGGCGAACATTCAGCGCCTCGTCTGCCGGTCGACCTCTGGCGACACGGTGGCGGCCGCGCCAGGCCCCGAGTTGCGTGGGGTGCGAGGGCCCGTTCAACGCTGCTTGCAGCTTTAATTAGGGCCCGAGCACCAAGCGGTGCGAGGACCCTATTGAAATTGCAGGAATTATTATTATTATTACGACAAAAGTAAATCGCTTATTTGGAGGCCTGAACATATTCCAAAACACGCCAATTTTGGCATGCGCATCAGTCGCGGTGTAAATTTAGGTATTTTAGGGTTCGTGGAGGTGGGCGGGTCAAAATGGCTAGGCCACGCCCCTTAAAGAGCACCCTACTCGGCAGGTTTCACGGATCTGCACGAAAATCGGTACGCATGTAGATCATGCTGAGACGCACAAAAAAGGTCATAGGGACACATAGGCTAAACCCAACAGGAAGTGAGATATTTGGCGTTGAACGGCCATTTTTGGCGTTTTCCACGTGTTGTATTTTAACGAACTCCTCCTACAGGAATAATCAGAACGGCTTCAAAATTGCTGTGCACCAACTAGACTAGTTTGTGATCAAAAGTTATTAACGGATTACGTAAACTCCAAACAACCTGACCTGGGCGTGGCGGCGAAGTTTGATGTCTCGCCATGAAAAATGAGATTGCTATAACTTTGGCATTAATAGTCCGAACGGTACCAAACTCCCCAGGATTCATAATAGTCCCGCCCTGAAGACGTCTACATGCAGAAATATTGAAATTTGCATAGCGCCCCCTGCTGGTGACAGAAAAAGCGATGTTTTAGACTTTGAGGTCCAGCTCTGAGCACGTTCAGCAAATCCAGCTCAAATTTGGTCAGAAAGGCCTCAACATGTTGGTAATGCTCCATGATGAAGAATTTTGACTGTCGTCAAACGGCGTTCCATCCGGAGGGCGGCGAAGTCGACCCTTCGCCAAAATGCATAAAAATGGCCTTAACTTTGGTGTTTTTGATGATATCCACCTGAAACTTCATATGTGTGTCAACAGTCCAGCCCTGAATATGTGATATGAATTTCGTCAATGGGCGTGGCCATATGGCTTGGCCACGCCCATTCATACGAATTACTTCCATAGGACGTCTCACCGATATGCACAAAAATTGGTACACATCTCCATCACCCCCAGACAAACAAAAAAGTCTCTTGGACCTCTAGGCTAAATTCAACAGGAAGTCGGCCATTTTGAATGTCATGGTCATTTTTGGCGTCGCGCACGCATCGTATTTTAACGAACTCCTCCTACAGAATTCATCAGAACGGCTTCAAAATTACCGATTACCATCTAGAACACTTCCTGATCAAAAGTTATTAAAAGGTCTCGCAGAATCTAAAGGGCACGCCAGTTGTGGGAGGTTGAATTTTGACGTCTCGCCATGAAACAGGAAGTGGCAATAACTTCACTGTACTTGGTCAGATCTGTGTGAAACTTCACAGGTATATTGACAGTCCAACCCAGAACATATGTTATGAATTTCGTTAATAGGCGTGGCTAAATGGATTGGCCACGCCCATTCACACAAATAACCACCATAGGACGTCTCACTGATATGCACGAAACTTGGTAGACACATGTATAACATCCACACGCACAAAAAAGCCTCTTGCACGGATAGGCCACACCCGACAGGAAGTCGGCCATTTTGAAATTTACAGTCATTTTTGGTGTTTTCCACGTGTTGTATTTTAATGATCTCCTCCTCCAGAAATGAATCAATTAACTCCAAAACTGGTGTGTACCATCTACACAAGTGTGTGATCAAAACACATTGAGAGAATTGCTCAGCATGGAACGGTGTGGCTGTGACATGGCTTCGACACTTGATGTCTCACCATGAAACACGATATTGCTATAACATGGGATCTAATGGTCGAATCTGCTCCAAACTTCACATGTATGATAATAGTCCTGGCATGAACACACCCACATGACGCTCAGGAGTCAGAGTCATAGCGCCACCCAGTGGAGACGGGAAGTCGCAACGCATTGGTTCCTACACTGTCCGAAGGAGGCGAACATTCAGCGCCTCGTCTGCCGGTCGACCTCTGGCGACACGGTGGCGGCCGCGCCAGGCCCCGAGTTGCGTGGGGTGCGAGGGCCCGTTCAACGCTGCTTGCAGCTTTAATTATTTTTTTTTTTTTTTTTCGCTTGATCGCATTTTTGGGGGCTTTAACATATTCAAAAACTCACCAAATTTGACGTGCACATTCGTCTAGGGGACATTTATGTATACGCAAAATCTCAACGATGCCAGTTGCAAAATAGCGAAATGGCGCCCCCTAGAATGGTTCAATCGGCTCCCACCGCCAGCCCGTTTGACCAAATTTCTCGAAATTCGGGGGGGTCGTGTATCATCCCAAGACGCACGAAAATGCGCACTTGGACTTTTTTCTAAAACCAACAGGAAGCCGGCTATTTTGATTTGAATATTACATTTTTTACCGATTTTGGCTATTTGCTAGTGTGCTCTCAGAGCTATCTCCTCCTAGACGGTTCACTGGATCGGCTTCAAATTTGCCGTGCTGCAACTAGACCACATGATGATCAAAAGTTATTAAAAGATCTTTCCCTCGTTAAACGGTTTGGCCGTCAGGTGGCGGCGAAGTTTGATGTCACAAAAAAAAAAACCCAAAAAACCAGAATTGCTATTACTTGGGCGTGAAAGGTCCAATCGGCACAAAACTTGCTGGGTATGATCGTAGTCCCGCCCTGAACACGTCTACATCAAAAAATTCCCCTGTTCTCAAAGCGCCCCCTGCTGGCGACAGGAAAAGTGATTTTTTACACTTTGAGGTGCAGCTCTGAGCACGTTCAGCATATCCAACTCAAATTTGGTCAGAAAGGCCTCAACACGTTGTTAATGCTACATGATGAAGATTGTGACGTATCGTCAAACGGCGTTGCGCCCAGAGGGCGGCGAAGTCGATGCTTCGCCAAAACGTAGGAAAGTGGCCTTAACTTCAGTGTCCTTGGGCATATCTGCCTGAAACTTCACATGTGCGTTAAGAGTCCAGCCCTGACAATGTCATGTGAATTTCGTTGATGGGCGTGGTCAAATGGCTTGGCCACGCCCTTTAAACATCAGCCCCTGCGGCACGTTTCACTGACATGCACGAAAATTGGTACACATATGTATCACATCCAGACGCACAAAAAAGCCTCTTGGACTCAATGGCCACACCCAACAGGAAGTCGGCCATTTTGAATTTAACCACCAGATTGGGCGATTCGCACTCCTTGTACTTTTTCTATCTCCTCCTACATGATTCATCGGATCGGCTTCAAATTTGGCGTGCATCAACTAGACCACTTGATGATCAAAAGTTATCATACGATTTTCCCTATGTTAAACGGTTTGGCTGTCAGGTGGCGGCGAATTTTGATGTCTCGCCATAAAACACGAAATTAGTATAACTTTGGCATACATTGTCCATTCTTCACCAAACTTCACATGTTTGTTAACAGTCCAGACCTGAATGTATAGTATGAGTTTCATCAATAAACGTGGCCGTATGGCTTGGCCACGCCCCTTAAAGTGCAGCGTCCCCCATAACAACTTTCACCGACGTGCACGAAAATCAGTATGCACATGTATCGTGTCCAGACGCACAAAAAAGCCTCTTGCACATATAGGCCACACCCGACAGGAAGTCGGCCATTTTGAAATTTACAGTCATTTTTGGCGTTTTCCACGTGTTGTATTTTAATGATCTCCTCCTCCAGAAATGAATCAATTAAGTCCAAAACTGGTGTGTACCATCTACACAAGTGTGTGATCAAAACACATCAAGAGAATTGCTCAGCATGGAACGGTGTGGCTGTGACATGGCGTCGACACTTGATCTCTCACCATGAAACACGATATTGCTATAACATGGGATCTAATGGTCGAATCTGCTCCAAACTTCACATGTATGATAATAGCCCTGGCATGAACACACCCACATGACGCTCAGGAGTCAGAGTCATAGCGCCACCCAGTGGAGACGGGAAGTCGCAATGCATTGGTTCCTACACTGTCCGAAGGAGGCGAACATTCAGCGCCTCGTCTGCCGGCCGACCTCTGGCGACACGGTGGCGGCCGCGCCAGGCCCCGAGTTGCGTGGGGTGCGAGGGCCCGTTCAACGCTGCTTGCAGCTTTAATTATTATTATTATTTTTTTTTTTTTTCGCTTGATCGCATTTTTGGGGGCTTTAACATATTCAAAAACTCACCAAATTTGACGTTCGCATTTGTCTAGGGGACATTTATGTGTACGCAAAATTTAAACGATGCCCATTACAAAATGGCGAAATGGCGCCCCCTAGAAAATTTCAATCGGCTCCCACCGGCAGCCCGTTTGACCAAATTCCACGAAATTCGGGGAGGTCGTGTATCATCCCAAGACGCACGAAAATGCGCAGTTGGACTTTTTTCTAAAACCAACAGGAAGCCGGCTATTTTGATTTGAATATTCATTTTTTTACCGATTTTGGCGATTTCCAAGAATTCTCTCAGAGCTATCTCCTCCTAGACGGTTCATTGGATCGGCTTCAAATTTGCCGTGCTGCAACTAGACCACATGATGATCAAAAGTTATTAAAAGATCTTTCCCTCGTTAAACGGTTTGGCCGTCAGGTGGCGGCGAAGTTTGATGTCTCAAAAAAAAAAACCCAAAAACCCAGAATTGCTATTACTTGGGCGTGAAAGGTCCAATCGGCACAAAACTTGCTGGGTATGATCGTAGTCCCGCCCTGAACACGTCTACATCAAAAAATTCCCCTGTTCTCAAAGCGCCCCCTGCTGGCGACAGGAAAAGCGATGTTTTAGACTTTGAGGTGCTACTCTCAGCAAGTTCAGTACATCCAACTCAAAATTGGTCAGAAAGGCCTCAACACGTTGGTAATGCTACATGATGAAGATTTGTGACGTATCGCCGAACGGCGTTCCGCCCACAGGGCGGCGAAGTCAACGCTTCGCCAAAACGCAGTTAAGTGGCCTTAACTTCAGTGTCCTTGGTCATATCTGCCTGAAACTTCACATGTGTGTTAACAGTCCAGCCCTGAACATGTGATATGAATTTCGTTGATGGGCGTGGCCAAATGGCTTGACCACACCCTTTAAACATCAGCCCCTACGGCATGTTTCACCGACATGCATGAAAATTGGTACACATATGTATCACATCCAGACGCACAAAAAAGCCTCTTGGACCCATTGGCTACACCCAACAGGAAGTCAGCCATTTTGAATTTGACGCCAGATTGGGCGATTTGCACTCCTCATACTTTTTCTATCTCCTCCTACATGATTCATCGGATCGGCTTCAAATTTGGCGTGCATCAACTAGACCACTTGATGATCAAAAGTTATCATACGATTTTCCCTATGTTAAACGCTTTGGCTGTCAGGTGGCGGCGAAGTTTGATGTCTCGCCATAAAACACGAAATTAGTATAACTTTGGCATACATTGTCCATTCTTCACCAAACTTCACATGTTTGTTAACAGTCCAGACCTGAATGTATAGTATGACTTTCATCAATAAGCGTGGCCGTATGGCTTGGCCACGCCCCTTAAAGTGCAGCGTCCCCCATAACAACTTTCACCGACGTGCACGAAAATCAGTATGCACATGTATCGTGTCCAGACGCACAAAAAAGCCTCTTGCACATATAGGCCACACCCGACAGGAAGTCGGCCATTTTGAAATTTACAGTCATTTTTGGCGTTTTCCACGTGTTGTATTTTAATGATCTCCTCCTCCAGAAATGAATCAATTAACTCCAAAACTGGTGTGTACCATCTACACAAGTGTGTGATCAAAACATATTAAGAGAATTGCTCAGCATGGAACGGTGTGGCTGTGACATGGCGTCGACACTTGATGTCTCACCATGAAACACGATATTGCTATAACATGGGATTTAATGGTCGAATCTGCTCCAAACTTCACATGTATGATAATAGTCCTGGCATGAACACACCCACATGACGCTCAGGAGTCAGAGTCATAGCGCCACCCAGTGGAGACGGGAAGTCGCAACGCATTGGTTCCTACACTGTCCGAAGGAGGCGAACATTCAGCGCCTCGTCTGCCGGTCGACCTCTGGCGACACGGTGGCGGCCGCGCCAGGCTCCGAGTTGCGTGGGGTGCGAGGGCCCGTTCAACGCTGCTTGCAGCTTTAATTAGGGGTTCAAGCCCGAAGGGCTGAAACCCTATTGTTTTCCTACTGTTTTATTATTATTCTTCTTCTTCTTCTTCTTCAGAAATGTTTTCGCAAATTCCCGTGAGATGTTACATAGTAGAGATATGAAATTTTCACCAATAACTGGAAGTTGTGTGTTGGCCACTAGGGGGCGCTGCAAATATGGGAAATTTATATCTCTTAAATGGCTGCACCGATTTTTACGAAACTTGGTGGGTATGATGCTGGGTCACTCCTGAGGCCATGTCTTGAAGTTCATCACGACTGGTCAAAGTGGGCGTGGCTTATTACAAGTTAAATAACAAACATTTATTTCAGCTCGAGTATTATGCTGAGGGCTGTGAAATTCACAGGGTATATATAGAATAGGACACAGACCACCCACAGCAAAAATTGTGTGTCTACTCCACTAGGTGGCGCTATAACGGGTGAAAACGCATTTTAGCCTGTAACTTCCACATTTTAAATCACATTTTCATAAACTTAATATCCACGTGTTCCCACAATAGAGTCCCATCATCTGACATAGGCCACGCCCACTTCCACTGCATATTTCTCTTTGTAGGTCACTACACATCAAAAACCTACTTTTTCTATCTCCTCCTACCGTTTAAGCTCCATCTGTGCGAAACTTTGCACATACAATCTCCAGACTTGCCTGATCTAAAGTTATCAAAAGAATTTTGCTACTCCAAAAAATGTGGTAGATATAAAGGAACAATTTTTTTCTGCTAGCTAAAAAACACATACCGTTGCATATTTTTGTCAAAGTAAAAGCTATCGACGTCAAACTCAAGTCACTTGTTTTAGACGTCAACCAGAGGCTCTATGCCAAATTTGGCGGAAATTGGCCAATAGGGGGCACTACAAACAGAGAAACATCAAGTGAAGTGAAATTTCACAAAATCCGGCCATAAATCAATAAAGGGTTTTTTCAAACATCAACAACCTCAATGTATCAAAGGTCTTGATCTTACCCACCTTTCAAAATTTAAATGGCTATGCTGGCTTGAACCCCGGAATTGCCGCTTGCGGCTATATTTATTATTATTATTCTTCTTCAGAAATGTTTTCGCAAATTCCCGTGAGACGTTACATCGTAGAGACATGAAATTTTCACCAATAACTGGAAGTTGTGTGCAACTGGTGCTCCTAATATAGAAATACCAATTGGCCAGATGGTGGCGCTATAACCAAGGTCAATGCGTTTTGGGCCATAACTCCCACACCATATGTCGCACATTCATAACCATCATATCCACACATTCCCTGAATACTGTTGAACCACCTGGGCTAGGCCACGCCCATTTCCGCCTAGAATTTTTTTTCACAAAATCGCGAAAACTGAAAAACTTTCTTTTTCTATCTCCTCCTTGGGTTTCTGTGCAATCAGTGTGAAACTTGGCACGGAAAGTCTTCTGTTGGACCTGATCTAAAGTTATCAAAAGAATTTTGTTCAGTCAAAAGATGCGCAAATTATTAATGAATACATTTTTCTAGCTAGCTATAAAAACGCGAACTGTTGCATATCTCGGTCAAAATAAATGCTAACAACACCAAATCGGAGATTCTTGGTTGGCATGTGACTGTGAGGGTATGAGCCAAATTTGGCGAATGTTGGCCACTAGGGGGCGCTGCAAATATGGCAAAATTGTATCTCTTAAATGGCTGCACCGATTTTTACCAAATTTGGTGGGTATGATGCTGGATCACTCCTGAGGCCATATCTTGAAGTTCATCACGATTGGTCAAAGTGGGCGTGGCTTACTACAAGATAAAAAACAAACATTTATTTTAGCTCAAGTATTATGTTGAGACCTATGAAATTCACAGGGTATATAAAAGATAGGACACAGACCATCCATACTAAATATTGTGTGTCTACTCCACTAGGTGGCCCTATAACGGGTGAAAACGCATTTTAGCCTGTAACTTCCACATTTTAAATCACATTTTCATAAACTTAATATCCACGTGTTCCCACAATAGAGTCACATCATCTGACATAGGCCACGCCCACTTCCACTGCATATTTCTCTTTGTAGGTCACTACACATCAAAAACCTACTTTTTCTATCTCCTCCTAGCGTTTAAGCTCCATCTGCACGAAACTTTGCACATACAATCTCCAGATGTGCCTGATGAAAAGTTATCAAAAGAATTTTGCTACTCCAAAAAATATGGTAGATACAAAGGAACAATTTTTTTCTGCGAGCTAAAAATCACATGCCGCTGCATATTTTTGTCAACGTAAAAGCTATCGACGTCAAACTCAAGTCACTTGTTTTAGACGTCAACCAGAGGATCTGTGCCAAATTTGGCGGAAATTGGCCAATAGGGGGCGTTATAAACAGAGAAACACCAAGTGAAATGAAATTTCACAAAATCCGGCCATAAATCAATGAGGGTTTTTTCAAACATCAACAATCTCAGTGTATCAAAGGTCTTAATCTTACCCACCTTTCAATATTTAAATGGCTATGCTGGCTTGAACCCCGGAATTGCCGCTTGCGGCTATATTTTTATTATTATTAGGGGTTCAAGCCCGAAGGGCTGAAACCCTATTGTTTTCCTACTGTTTTCTTCTTCTTCTTCTTCTTCTTCTTCTTCTTCTTCTTCAGAAATGTTTTCGCAAATTCCCGTGAGATGTTACTTCGTAGAGACATGAAATTTTCACCAATAACTGGAAGTTATGTGCAAATGGTGCACATAATATAGAAATACCAATTGGCCAGATGGTGGCGCTATAACCAAGGTAAATGCGTTTTGGGCTATAACTCCCACACCATATGTCGCACATTCAAAAACATCATATCCACAGATTCCCTGAATAGTGCTGAATCACCTGGGCTAGGCCAGGCCCATTTCCGCCCAGAAATGTTTTTCACAAAATCGTGAAAACTGAAAAACCTTCTTTTTGTATCTCCTCCTTGGGTTTTTCTCCAATCAGCGTGAAACTTGGCACGGACAGTCTTCTCTTGGACCTGATCTAAAGTTATCAAAAGAATTTTGTTCAGTCAAAAAATGCACAAATGATTAACGAATAAATTTTTCTAGCTAGCTATAAAAAGGCAAAGTGTTGCATATCTCGGTCAAAATAAATGCTAAAAACACCAAATATGAGACCCTTGATTTGCATGTGACTGTGAGGTTATGAGCCAAATTTGGCTAATGAAGGCCTCTAGGGGGCGCTGCAAATATGGGAAATTTATATCTCTTAAATGGCTGCACCGATTTTTAAAAAATTTGGTGGGTATGATGCTGAGTCACTCCTGAGGCCATGTCTTGAAGTTCATCACGACTGGTCAAAGTGGGCATGGCTTATTACAAGATAAAAAACAAACATTTATTTCAGCTCGAGTATTATGCTGAGGGCTGTGAAATTCACAGGGTATATATAGAATAGGACACAGGCCACCCACAGCAAAAATTGTGTGTCTACTCCACTAGGTGGCGCTATAACGGGTGAAAACGCATTTTAGCCTGTAACTTCCACATTTTAAATCACATTTTCATAAACTTAATATCCACGTGTTCCCACAATAGAGTCCCATCATCTGACATAGGCCACGCCCACTTCCACTGCATATTTCTCTTTGTAGGTCACTACACATCAAAAACCTACTTTTTCTATCTCCTCCTAGCGTTTAAGGTCCATCTGCGCGAAACTTTGCACATACAATCTCCAGACTTGCCTGATCAAAAGTTGTCAAAAGAATTTTGCTACTCCAAAAAATGTGGTAGATATAAAGGAACAATTTTTTCTGCTAGCTAAAAAACACATACCGTTGCATGTTTTTCTTAAAGTAAAAGCTATCGACGTCAAACTCAAGTCACTTGTTTTAGACGTCGACCAGAGGATCTGTGCCAAATTTGGCGGAAATTGGCCAATAGGGGGCGCTATAAACAGAGAAACATCATGTGAAGTGAAATTTCACAAAATCCGGCCATAAATCAATGAGGGTTTTTTCAAACATCAACAACCTCAATGTATCAAAGGTCTTGATCTTACCCACCTTTCAAAATTTAAATGGCTATGCTGGCTTGAACCCCGGAATTGCCGCTTGCGGCTATATTTAGGGCCCGAGCACGTACCGTGCGAGGACCCTATTGTTTTCCTTAGGATTATTAGGGGTTCAAGCCCGAAGGGCTGAAACCCTATTGTTTTCCTACTGTTTTATTATTATTAGGGCCCGAGCACCTAGCGGTGCGAGGACCCTATTGAAACTGAAGGAGTTCTTATTATTATTTTTCTGCCTAATGAATTGGCTTTTTGAGGGCTTTATCATATTCAAAAACTCACCAAACTTCACAGACTCATCAGAACTGGTGAAAAATTTGATATTTTTGGGGTTTCGTGATAATGTGCAAAAAAATGGCTCAACAGCGCCCCCTACTCATTTTCAACGAAGCAGCCCCCCAAGTTGGTTTAACCTACGTGTATGAAACTTGGTAGGCATATGCAACACACCAAGACGTACAAAAAAGCCTCTTGGGCCCATGCCCTAAACTCAACAGGAAGTCGGCCATTTTGAATTGAATGTGCAAGTTTCATGCATTTTTGGCCATTTGCAGGGGTCATAAATGAACGAACTCCTCCTAGAGATTTTGTCCGATCGCCTTCAAACTCGGTCTGTCCCACCTACATAAACTGAAGACGAAAAGTTATCAAAAGCTTGTGTTTTCGTCACACCGTGTGACCGTGCCGGGACCTCAAACTTCGTTACAAACAGGAAGTAGTATTATAACGCAGGAAGTAGTTTATTACTCCAACATACATTCTCCAATCTTCCCCAAACTTCACAGGATTGATGACAGTCCCGCTCTGAAGAGATCTACATGTCAATAATTTGTGATTAATATAGCGCCCCCTACTGGCAGTAGAAAATGTCATGTTTTACACTTTGAAGCACATCTCCTCCAAAGTTGAACACATCAACCTCATACTTGGTGAAATTATCCATAAGGCCTTGATGATGCTTTCTATGGAAAACTGTGAGTTTTCGTCAAAGGGCGTGACCTTGGCGTGGCGGCCAACTTTGATGTTTCGCCATGATGACAAAGGTAGCTGTAACTTGACTCTACGTGGACATATCTTTCCAAAACTTCACACATATGATAACTGTCCAGCCCTGAAAACATCTATACAGAAATTTTGAATCAGCGTCATAGCGCCACCTACTGGCGGCAGAAAGTTACTTTTTTCATTCTTTCATGTCCCTCTTCTACCAGGTTCCCCACCACCTCAATTTTGCAAATACATACTCCCAAGACCTTGATGATGATCAAACCAGAAGCCTTTGAGGTTTCGTCCAAAGCTGTCACTGTGGCGCCACCTTATTCGCCATAAAACACGAGGTTGTTTTTGAGGGGCGAGGGTCACTCGAAAACTCACGCAACTTGGCACACACATCAGACGGCTCAAATTGTGTTGTCTGATGTGATTTTTGTGTTTTCATGTGCCAAGATGGCTCAATAGTGCCCCCTACTCATTTTCAACGTGTTTTGGGCTATAACTCCCAGACCATATGTCACACATTCAAAAACCTCATATCCACAGATTCCCTGAATAGTGCTGAATCACCTGGGCAGGGCCACTCCCATTTCTGCCTATCATGTTTTTCGCAACATCGCGAAAACTGGAAAACCTACTTTTTTGAACTCCTCCTTAGGGTATTGTCCGATCAGCGTGAAACTTGGCACGTACATTCTTCACCTGGACCTGATCTACAGTTATCAAAAGAATTTTGTTAAGTCAAAAAATGCGAAAATTATTAACAAATACAATTTTCTAGCTAGCTATAAAAAGACAAACTATGGCATATTTCGGTCACAATAAATGCTAGCAACACCAAATCGGAGATCGTTGCTTGACATGTGCCTGTGAGGGTGTGAGCCAAATTTGGCTAATGTTAGCCACTCAATTTATATCTCTCAAATGGCTGCACCGATTTTTACGAAATTTGGTGGGTATGATGCTGGGCCACTCCTGAGGCCATGTCTTGAAGTTAATCAAGACAGCTCAAAGTGGGCGTGGCGTATTAGAAGATAAACAACAAACATTTATTTCAGCTCAAGTATTATGCTGAGGGCTGTGACATTCACAGGGTATATAGAGAATAGCATACAGACCACCCATAGCAAAAATTGTATGTCTACACCACTAGATGGCGCTATAACGGATGCAAACACATTTTGGCCTGTAACTTCCACATTTTAATTCACATCTTCATAACTTTATAACCACGTGTTCCCTAAATAGAGTCCCATCTTCTGACATAGGCCACGCCTGCTCCCACTGTAGATTTCTCTTTGTAAGTCACTACACATCAAAAACCTACATTTTCGAACTCCTCCTAGCGATTAAGATCCATCTTCACGAAACTTTGCACATACAAACGCCAGATGTGCCTGACCAAAAGTTATCAACAGAATTTTGCTACTCCAAAAAATGCGCTAGCTAAAAATAAACAGTTTTTTTCTGCTACCTAAAAAACACATACCATTGCATATTTTTGTCAAACTAAAAGCTATCAACGTCAAACTCAATTCACTTGTTTCAGACATGAACCAGAGGCTCTGTACCAAATTTGGCGTAAATTGGCCAATAGGGGGCGCTATAAACAGAGAAAAATCAAGTGACATGAAAATTCATCAATTCGGACGAAATTTGGCGAGCGTGTTGTGCAGTCACTCCTGAGACCAGCTGTGAAGCTTAATGATGTTTGGTCACCGTGACAACGCCTTATTCGCCATCAAACACAAAGTTGGTTTTGAGAGGAAAGGGATGCTTGTAAAGTCATGAAACTTGGCATACATATGACAGGGTTCGATTTGTGCTGTCTGATGTGATTTTTCGGCTCTGATGTGCCAACATGGCTCAACAGCGCCCCCTACAAATTTTCTACGATGCAGCCCCCGAAGCTGGTTTGACCTACATCTATGAAACTTGATACGCACCTGCATCACTGAAAGACGTATTAAAAATGCCTGTTGCAGCCATGTGCCAAACCCAACAGGAAGTCTGCCATTTTGAATTTGCTTGTAACTGGTTCAGAACTTCACCATACATGTTCCACTCTTCCCCAAATTTCACAGGATTGATGACAGTCCTGCCCTCAACACATCTATACGCCAATACTTGGTTATTAGTACGCCGCCACCTACTGCCAAAATGACATGTCTTTGTATGATTTGAGGGATATGACGTGTAATTTCTGCGTGAGGGGTCTGCCTTAACAGGAATGAATGGCGGTGTCAGCCGGCATCCTGCCAGCCTCCTCGAGTTACGTGAAGGTGCTCGGGCCCGTTCAATGCCGCTTGCAGCTTTAATTATTATTAGGGCCCGAGCACCTAGCGGTGCGAGGACCCTATTGAAACTGAAGGAGTTATTATTATTATTTTTCTGCCTAATGAATTGGCTTTTTGAGGGCTTTATCATATTCAAAAACTCACCAAACTTCACAGACTCATCAGAACTGGTGAAAAATTTGATATTTTTGGGGTTTCGTGATAATGTGCAAAAAAATGACTCAGTAGCGCCCCCTTCTCATTTTCAACGAAGCAGCCCCCGAAGCTGGTTTAAGCTACGTGTCTGAAACTTGGTAGGCATATGTAACACACCAAGACGTACAAAAAAGCCTCTTGGGCCCATGCCCTAAACCCAACAGGAAGTTGGCCATTTTGAATTGAATGTGCAATTTTCATGCGTTTTTGGCCATTTGCAGGGGTCGTAAATGAACGAACTCCTCCTAGAGATTTTGTCTGATCGACTTCAAACTTGGTCTGTCCCACCTGCACAAACTGAAGACAAAAAGTTATCAAAAGCTTGAGTTTTCGTCACACCGTGTGACCGTTCCGGGACCTCAAACTTCGCTACAAACAGTAAGTAGTATTATAACGCAGGAAGTACTTTATAACTCCAGCATACATTGTCCAATCTTCCCCAAACTTCACAGGATTGATGACAGTCCCGCTCTGAAGAGATCTACATGTCAATAATTTGTGATTAATATAGCGCCCCCTACTGGTAGTAGAAAATGTCATGTTTTACACTTTGAAGCACATCTCCTCCAAAGTTGACCACATCAACGTCAAACTTGGGGAAATTATCCAAAAGGCCTTGATGATGCTTTCTATGGAAAACTGTGAGTTTTCGTCAAAGGGCGTGATCGTGGCGTGGCGGTCAACTTTGATGTTTCGCCATGATGACAAAAGTTGCTGTAACTTGACTCTGCGTGGACATATCTTTCCAAAACTTCACACATATGATAACTGTCCAGCCCTGAAAACATCTATACAGAAATTTTGAATCAGCATCATAGCGCCACCTACTGGCGGCAGAAAGTTACTTTTTTCATTCTTTCACGTCCCTCTTCTACCAGGTTCCCCCGAACAAACTCAATTTTGCGACTACATACTCCCAAGACCTTGATGATGATCAAAGCAGAAGCCTTTGAGGTTTCGTCATACGCTGTCACTGTGGCGCCGCCTCATTCGCCATAAAACACGAGGTTGTTTTTGAGGGGCAAGGCATACTTGAAAACTCACGAAACTTGGCACACCCATCACAAGGCCCAAATTGTGTTGTCTGATATGATTTTTGTGTTTTGATGTGCCAAGATGCCTCAACAGCGCCCCCTACAATTTTTCAATGAAGCAGCCCCCGAAGCTGGTTTGACCTACATGTATGAAACTTGGTAGGCGTATGTAACACTCCAAGACGTACAAAAAAGCCTCATGGAGTTATGCTCCAAACCCAACCGGAAGTCCGCCATTTTGAATTTACTTCTGCCACTTTTCTGCATTTTGGGCGATTTCCAGGAGACGTAAATGAACGAACTTGTCCTAGAGATTTTAGCCAATCCACTTCTAACTTAGTCTGTCTCACCCCAAGACATTGAAGAAGAAAAAGTTTTCACAAGCTTGAGGTTTTGTCAAAAGCTGTCACCGTGGCTCCGCCTTCTTCGCCATAAAAGACGAACTTGTAACTACTCCTACAGATTTTATCCCATGGACTTCTTACTTGGTCTGTCCCACCTCCAGACATTGAAGAATAAAAAGTTATCAAAAGCTGGACTTGTTGTCACACCGTGTGACCGTGGCAGGATCTCAAACTTCAGGGTCTCGCCACAAAACAGGAAGTAGTGTATAATTCCAGCATACATGGTCCAATCTTCCTCAAACTTCCAAGGATTGATAACAGTCCCGCTCTGAAAACATCTACATGTCAATAATTTGTGATAAATATAGCGCCCCCTACTGGTAACAGGAAATGACATGGTGTATATTTTGAAGTATATCTTCCACAACTTGGTCAGATCCACCTCAAACTTTGTCAATCTATCCAACACATGTAGAAGATGTCTTATTGTGAACACTGTGACTTTTCGTCAAAGAACGTGGCCATGACATGGCGGCGAACTTTGAGGTTTCGCCATGATTACAAAAGTTGTGTAACTTCACTGTACGTGGACATATCTCTCCAAAACTTCACACATATGACAACAGTGCAGCCCTGAAAACATCTACAGAGTAATTTGTCATCAGCGATATAGCGTCACCTACTGGTGGCAGAAAGTTACTGATTTCATTCTTTCATGTTTCTCCTCTACCATATGAACCACAACCACCTCATTTTTACGGAGACATAGTCCCAACAATTTGATGATGATGACACCAGAAGTTTTTTGAGGTTTCGTCAAACGCTGTCACTGTGGCAACGCCTTATTCGCCATAAAACACTTATAGACACAGTCCTGCCCTGAACACATCTATACGCCAATACATGGTTATTAGTACGGCGCCACCTACTGGCGAAATGACACGTCTTCGTATGATTTGAGGGACATGACATGTAAGTCCTGCGTGAGGGGTCTGCCTTCGACAGGAATGAAGGGCAGCATGAGCCGGCAGCATTAACCGGCAGCATGAGCCGGCGTCCTGCCAGCGCCCTCGAGTTGCGTGAGGGTGCGAGGGCCCGTTCAATGCTGCTTGCAGCTTTAATTAGGGCCCGAGCACGTACCGTGCGAGGACCCTATTGTTTTCCTTAGGATTATTAGGGCCCGAGCACGTACCGTGCGAGGACCCTATTGTTTTCCTTAGGATTATTATTATTAGGGCCCGAGCACGTACCGTGCGAGGACCCTATTGTTTTCCTTAGGATTATTATTATTAGGGCCCGAGCACGTACCGTGCGAGGACCCTATTGTTTTCCTTAGGATTATTATTATTATTATTATTATTATTATTAGGGCCCGAGCACATACCGTGCGAGGACCCTATTGTTTTCCTTAGGATTATTATTATTAGGGCCCGAGCACCAAGCGGTGCGAGGACCCTATTGAAATGCAAGGAATTATTATTAGGGCCCGAGCACGTACCGTGCGAGAGCCCTATTGAAACCGAAGGAATTCTTATTCTTATTATTATTATTAGGGCCCGAGCACGTACCGTGCGAGAGCCCTATTGAAACCGAAGGAATTCTTATTAGGGCCCGAGCACTTACCGTGCGAGGACCCTATTGTTTTCCTAAGGATTATTAGGGCCCGAGCACGTCCGTGCGAGGACCCTATTGAAATTGAAGGAATTATTAGGGCCCGAGCACGTACCGTGCGAGGACCCTATTGAAATTGAAGGAATTATTATTATTATTATTATTATTATTATTATTACGACAAAAGTAAATCGCTTATTTGGAGGTTTTAACATGCTCAAAAACTCCTGAAATTTGGCGGTCGCATCAGTCGCGGTGTAAATTTACGTATTTTAGGGTTCGCGGCAATGGACGGGTCAAAATGGCTAGGCCACGCCCATTAAAGAGCAATCTCCTTATAAACAGCGCCCTCCTCATCAATTTTCACGGATCTGCACGAAAATCGGTACACATGTAGATCATGCCGAGCCGCACAAAAAAGTCTCTTGGAGCCATAGGCCACGCCCAACAGGAAGTTTGCTATTTTGAATTTAGCGGCCATTTTTGGCGTTTTACCACGTGTCATATTTTGACGAACTCCTCCTACACGATTAATCAAAACGGCTTCAAAATCGCCGTGTACCAACTAGATAAGTTTGTGATCAAAAGTTATTCAAAGATCCGCTACCCGTCGAACACGGAATCGGCTTTTTGGCGGCGAAGTTTGAAGTTTGACGTTTGTCTCGCCATGAAAAACGAAATTGCTATAACTTTGGCATTAATCGTCCGATCTGCACCAAACTTCACATGATTCATAATATTCCCGCCCTGAACACGTCTACATGCAGAAATTTTGTAATTACCCTAGCGCCCCCTGCTGGCGACAGGAAAAGCGATGTTTTTAGACTTTGACGTGCAGCTCTGACCACGTTCACCATATGCAACTCAAATTTGGTCAGACAGACCTCAAGACGTTGGTAATGCTACAGTATGAAGATTGTGACTAGGCGTCAAACGGTGTTCCGCCCAGAGGGCGGCGAAGTCGAAAATTCGCCAAAACGCATTGAAAATGGCTTTAATGACATTAACTTCTGTGTCCTTGGTCATATGTGCCTGAAACTTCACATGTGTGTTAACAGTCCAGGCTTGAACATGTGATATGAGTTTCGTTGATGGGCGTGGCCAAATGACTTGACCACGCCCTTTAAACATCAGCCCCTGCCGCACGTGTCACCGACATGCACGAAAATTGGTACACGCATGTATCACACCGAGACGCACAAAAAAGTCTCTTGGACCCACTGGCCATACCCAACAGGAAGTCGGCCATTTTGAATTTTGATGCTATTTTTGGCGTTTTCCACATGTTGTATTTTAACGAACTCCTCCTACAGGATTAATCAGAATGACTTCAAAATCACTGTGTGTGATCTAGACAAGGTTGTGATCAAAAGTTATTAAAAGATTTTTCCACAGTTAAACGGTTTGGCCGTCAGGTGGCGGCGAAGTTTGATGTCTCGCCATAAAACACGAAATTAGTATAACTTTGGCATACATTGTCCATTCTTCACCAAACTTCACATGTTTGTTAACAGTCCAGACCTGAATGTATAGTATGAGTTTCATCAATAAGCGTGGCCGTATGGCTTGACCACGCCCCTTAAAGTGCAGCGTCCCCCATAACAACTTTCACCGACGTGCACGAAAATCAGTATGCACATGTATCGTGTCCAGACGCACAAAAAAGCCTCTTGCACATATAGGCCACACCCGACAGGAAGTCGGCCATTTTGAAATGTACAGTCATTTTTGGCGTTTTCCACATGTTGTATTTTAATGATCTCCTCCTCCAGAAATGAATCAATTAACTCCAAAACTGGTGTGTACCATCTACACAAGTGTGTGATCAAAACATATTAAGAGAATTGCTCAGCATGGAACGGTGTGGCTGTGACATGGCGTCGACACTTTATGTCTCACCATGAAACACGATATTGCTATAACATGGGATCTAATGGTCGAATCTGCTCCAAACTTCACATGTATGATAATAGTCCTGGCATGAACACACCCACATGACGCTCAGGAGTCAGAGTCATAGCGCCACCCAGTGGAGACGGGAAGTCGCAACGCATTGGTTCCTACACTGTCCGAAGGAGGCGAACATTCAGCGCCTCGTCTGCCGGTCGACCTTTGGCGACACGGTGGCGGCCGCGCCAGGCTCCGAGTTGCGTGGGGTGCGAGGGCCCGTTCAACGCTGCTTGCAGCTTTAATTATTATTATTATTATTATTATTATTACGACAAAAGTAAATCGCTTATTTGGAGGTTTTAACATGCTCAAAAACTCCTGAAATTTGGCGGTCGCATCAGTCGCGGTGTAAATTTATGTATTTTAGGGTTCGCGGCAATGGACGGGTCAAAATGGCAAGGCCACGCCCATTAAAGAGCAATCTCCTTATAAACAGCGCCCTCCTCATGAATTTTCACGGATCTGCACGAAAATTGGTACACATGTAGATCATGCCGAGCCGCACAAAAAAGTCTCTTGGAGCCATAGGCCACGCCCAACAGGAAGTTGGCTATTTTGAATTTAGCGGCCATTTTTGGCGTTTTAGCACGTGTCATATTTTGACGAACTCCTCCTACACGATTAATCAAAACGGCTTCAAAATCGCCGTGTACCAACTAGATAAGTTTGTGATCAAAAGTTATTCAAAGATCCGCTACCCGTCGAACACGGAATCGGCTTTTTGGCGGCGAAGTTTGAAGTTTGAAGTTTGTCTCGCCATGAAAAACGAAATTGCTATAACTTTGGCATTAATCGTCCGATCTGCACCAAACTTCACATGATTCATAATATTCCCGCCCTGAACACGTCTACATGCAGAAATTTTGTAATTACCCTAGCGCCCCCTGCTGGCGACAGGAAAAGCGATGTTTTTAGACTTTGACGTGCAGCTCTGACCACGTTCACCATATGCAACTCAAATTTGGTCAGACAGACCTCAAGACGTTGGTAATGCTACATTATGAAGATTGTGACTAGGCGTCAAACGGTGTTCCGCCCAGAGGGCGGCGAAGTCGAAAATTCGCCAAAACGCGTTGAAAATGGCTTTAATGACATTAACTTCTGTGTCCTTGGTCATATCTGCCTGAAACTTCACATGTGTGTTAACAGTCCAGGCTTGAACATGTGATATGAGTTTCGTTGATGGGCGTGGCCAAATGACTTGACCACGCCCTTTAAACATCAGCCCCTGCCGCACGTGTCACCGACATGCACGAAAATTGGTACACGCATGTATCACACCGAGACGCACAAAAAAGTCTCTTGGACCCACTGGCCATACCCAACAGGAAGTCGGCCATTTTGAATTTTGATGCTATTTTTGGCGTTTTCCACATGTTGTATTTTAACGAACTCCTCCTACAGGATTAATCAGAATGACTTCAAAATCA
Source organism: Cephalopholis sonnerati (assembly GCA_019142605.1). Lineage (NCBI taxonomy): Eukaryota > Metazoa > Chordata > Actinopteri > Perciformes > Serranidae > Cephalopholis > Cephalopholis sonnerati. Next base: position 3,008,751 of record JAGQAX010000011.1, on the reverse strand, counting down.
CTGTGTGTGATCTAGACAAGGTTGTGATCAAAAGTTATTAAAAGATTTTTCCACAGTTAAACGGTTTGGCCGTCAGGTGGCGGCGAAGTTTGACGTCTCGCCATGAAACACGAAATTGCTATAATTTTGGGACACATTGTCCAATCTTCACCAAACTTCACATGATTCATAATAGTCCCACACTGAACACGTCTACATGACAAAGTTCTGTGATAGTCATAACGCCCCCTAGTGGCGACAGGAAATGACATATTTTAAACTTTGATTGGCATTAACTTTATTATACTTGGTCCAATCTGACTGAAACTTCACATGGTTGTTAACAGTCCAGGCCTGAACATATGGTATGTGTTTCGTGGATGAGTGTGGTCGTATGGCTTGGCCACACCCCTTAAAGTGCAGCATCCCCCTAGCAAGTTTTGCCGATATGCACGAAAATAGGTGTGCACATGTATCATCCACAGACGCACAAAAAAGTCTCTTGAACACATAGGCCAAACCCAACAGGAAGTCAGCCATTTTGAATTTTGCGGTCATTTTTGGCGTTTTCCACGTGTTGTATTTTAATGAACTCCACCTACAGGATGTATCAGAACAACTTCAAAATCATTGTGTGCCATCTAGACAAAGGGGTAATCAAAACTTATGAGCAGATTTTTGCATCGTGAAACGGTTTGGCCGTCAGATGGCGGCGAAGTTTGATGTCTTGCCATAAAACACGAAATTAGTATAACTTTGGCATACATTGTCCATTCTTCACCAAACTTCACATGTTTGTTAACAGTCCAGACCTGAATGTATAGTATGAGTTTCATCAATAAGCGTGGCCGTATGCCTTGGCCACGCCCCTTAAAATGCCGCGTCCCCCATAACAACTTTCACCGACGTGCACGAAAATCAGTATGCACATGTATCGTGTCCAGACGCACAAAAAAGCCTCTTGCACATATAGGCCACACCCGACAGGAAGTCGGCCATTTTGAAATTTACAGTCATTTTTGGCGTTTTCCACGTGTTGTATTTTAATGATCTCCTCCTCCAGAAATGAATCAATTAACTCCAAAACTGGTGTGTACCATCTACACAAGTGTGTGATCAAAACATATTAAGAGAATTGCTCAGCATGGAACGGTGTGGCTGTGACATGGCGTCGACACTTGATGTCTCACCATGAAACACGATATTGCTATAACATGGGATCTAATGGTCGAATCTGCTCCAAACTTCACATGTATGATAATAGTCCTGGCATGAACACACCCACATGACGCTCAAGAGTCAGAGTCATAGCGCCACCCAGTGGAGACGGGAAGTCGCAACGCATTGGTTCCTACACTGTCCGAAGGAGGCGAACATTCAGCGCCTCGTCTGCCGGTCGACCTCTGGCGAGACGGTGGCGGCCGCGCCAGGCCCCGAGTTGCGTGGGGTGCGAGGGCCCGTTCAACGCTGCTTGCAGCTTTAATTAGGGCCCGAGCACGTACCGTGCGAGGACCCTATTGAAATTGAAGGAATTATTATTATTATTATTACGACAAAAGTAAATCGCCTATTTGGAGGTTTTAACATGCTCAAAAACTCCTGAAATTTGGCGGTCGCATCAGTCGCGGTGTAAATTTACGTATTTTAGGGTTCGCGGCAATGGACGGGTCAAAATGGCTAGGCCACGCCCATTAAAGAGCAATCTCATTATAAACAGCGCCCTCCTCATCAATTTTCACGGATCTGCACGAAAATCGGTACACATGTAGATCATGCCGAGCCGCACAAAAAAGTCTCTTGGAGCCATAGGCCACGCCCAACAGGAAGTTGGCTATTTTGAATTTAGCGGCCATTTTTGGCGTTTTACCACGTGTCATATTTTGACGAACTCCTCCTACACGATTAATCAAAATGGCTTCAAAATCGCCGTGTACCAACTAGATAAGTTTGTGATCAAAAGTTATTCAAAGATCCGCTACCCGTCGAACACGGAATCGGCTTTTTGGCGGCGAAGTTTGAAGTTTGAAGTTTGTCTCGCCATGAAAAACGAAATTGCTATAACTTTGGCATTAATCGTCCGATCTGCACCAAACTTCACATGATTCATAATATTCCCGCCCTGAACACGTCTACATGCAGAAATTTTGTAATTACCCTAGCGCCCCCTGCTGGCGACAGGAAAAGCGATGTTTTTAGACTTTGACGTGCAGCTCTGACCACGTTCACCATATGCAACTCAAATTTGGTCAGACAGACCTCAAGACGTTGGTAATGCTACATTATGAAGATTGTGACTAGGCGTTAAACGGTGTTCCGCCCAGAGGGCGGCGAAGTCGAAAATTCGCCAAAACGCGTTGAAAATGGCTTTAATGACATTAACTTCTGTGTCCTTGGTCATATCTGCCTGAAACTTCACATGTGTGTTAACAGTCCAGGCTTGAACATGTGATATGAGTTTCGTTGATGGGCGTGGCCAAATGACTTGACCACGCCCTTTAAACATCAGCCCCTGCCGCACGTGTCACCGACATGCACGAAAATTGGTACACGCATGTATCACACCGAGACGCACAAAAAAGTCTCTTGGACCCACTGGCCATACCCAACAGGAAGTCGGCCATTTTGAATTTTGATGGTATTTTTGGCGTTTTCCACATGTTATATTTTAACGAACTCCTCCTGCAGGATTAATCGGAATGACTTCAAAATCACTGTGTGTGATCTAGACAAGGTTGTGATCAAAAGTTATTAAAAGATTTTTCCACAGTTAAACGGTTTGGCCGTCAGGTGGCGGCGAAGTTTGATGTCTCAAAAAAAAAACCCCAAAAACCCAGAATTGCTATTACTTGGGCGTGAAAGGTCCAATCGGCACAAAACTTGCTGGGTATGATCGTAGTCCCGCCCTGAACACGTCTACATCAAAAAATTCCCCTGTTCTCAAAGCGCCCCCTGCTGGCGACAGGAAAAGCGATGTTTTAGACTTTGAGGTGCTACTCTCAGCAAGTTCAGTACATCCAACTCAAAATTGGTCAGAAAGGCCTCAACACGTTGGTAATGCTACATGATGAAGATTTGTGACGTATCGCCGAACGGCGTTCCGCCCACAGGGCGGCGAAGTCAACGCTTCGCCAAAACGCAGTTAAGTGGCCTTAACTTCAGTGTCCTTGGTCATATCTGCCTGAAACTTCACATGTGTGTTAACAGTCCAGCCCTGAACATGTGATATGAATTTCGTTGATGGGCGTGGCCAAATGGCTTGGCCACACCCTTTAAACATCAGCCCCTACGGCATGTTTCACCGACATGCATGAAAATTGGTACACATATGTATCACATCCAGACGCACAAAAAAGCCTCTTGGACCCATTGGCTACACCCAACAGGAAGTCAGCCATTTTGAATTTGACGCCAGATTGGGCGATTTGCACTCCTCATACTTTTTCTATCTCCTCCTACATGATTCATCGGATCGGCTTCAAATTTGGCGTGCATCAACTAGACCACTTGATGATCAAAAGTTATCATACGATTTTCCCTATGTTAAACGGTTTGGCTGTCAGGTGGCGGCGAAGTTTGACATCTCGCCAAAAAAACCCCAAAAAACAAAAGTGCTATTACTTGGGCATGATAAGTCCGATCGGCATAAAACTTGCTGGGTATGATAGCAGTTAGGCCTTCATCACACCAACATCAAAAAATTCCCCCGTTCTCAAAGCGCCCCCTGCTGGCAACAGGAAAAGCGATATTTTAGACTTTGAGGTGCTACTCTCAGCACGTTCAGTATATCCAACTCAAAATTGGTCAGAAAGGCCTCAACACGTTGGTAATGCTACATGATGAAGATTTGTGACGTATCGCCGAACGGCGTTCCGCCCACAGGGCGGCAAAGTCAACGGTTCTCCAAAACGCAGTTAAGTGGCCTTAACTTAAGTGTCCTTGGTCATATCTACCTGAAACTTTACATGTGTGTTAACAGTCGAGCCCTGAACATGTGATATGAATTTGGTTGGTGGGCGTGGCCAAATGGCTTGGCCACACCCTTTAAACATCAGCCCCTGCGGCACGTTTCACTGACATGCATGGTACACATATGTATCACATCCAGACGCACAAAAAAGTCTCATGGACCCATTGGCCAAACCCAACAGGAAGTCCTCCATTTTGAATTTAATGGTCATTTTTGGCGTTTTCCACGTGTTGTATTTTAATGAACTCCACCTACAGGATGCATCACAACAACTTCAAAATCAATGCGTGCCATCTAGACAAAGGTGTAATCAAAACTTATAAGCAAATTTTTTCATCGTGAAACGGCTTGGCCGTCAGGTGGCGGCGAATTTGATGTCTCGCCATAAAACACGAAATTAGTATAACTTTGGCATACATTGTCCATTCTTCACCAAACTTCACATGTTTGTTATCAGTCCAGACCTGAATGTATAGTATGAGGTTCATCAATAAGCGTGGCCGTATGGCTTGACCACGCCCCTTAAAGTGCAGCGTCCCCCATAACAACTTTCATCGACGTGCACGAAAATCAGTATGCACATGCATCGTGTCCAGACGCACAAAAAAGCCTCTTGCACATATAGGCCACACCCGACAGGAAGTCGGCCATTTTGAAATTTACAGTCATTTTTGGCGTTTTCCACGTGTTGTATTTTAATGATCTCCTCCTCCAGAAATGAATCAATTAACTCCAAAACTGGTGTGTACCATCTACACAAGTGTGTGATCAAAACATATTAAGAGAATTGCTCAGCATGGAACGGTGTGGCTGTGACATGGCGTCGACACTTGATGTCTCACCATGAAACACGATATTGCTATAACATGGGATCTAACGGTCGAATCTGCTCCAAACTTCACATGTATGATAATAGTCCTGGCATGAACACACCCACATGACGCTCAGGAGTCAGAGTCATAGCGCCACCCAGTGGAGACGGGAAGTCGCAACGCATTGGTTCCTACACTGTCCGAAGGAGGCGAACATTCAGCTTCTCGTCTGCCGGTCGACCTTTGGCGACACGGTGGCGGCCGCGCCAGGCCCCGAGTTGCGTGGGGTGCGAGGGCCCGCTCAACGCTGCTTGCAGCTTTAATTCTTCTTCTTATTATTTTTTTTTTTTTTTTTTTTATCCTATGATCGCATTTTTGAGGGCCTGAACGTACTCAAAAAGTCCCAGAATTTTGCACACTCGTCACGTCTGGTGAAAAATTCCATATTTTATGGTCATTACAAAGGGGCGTGACAAAATGGCTCAACGGCGCCCCCTAACAGTTTTCAAAATCAAAGCCCCCTGCTTTAACTTTGTCCGAAGCGTACGAATTTTGGTACACATATGTAGCACGCCGAGACGGACAAAAAAGCCTCTTGGGCCCATGCCCTAAACTCAACAGGAAGTCGGCCATTTTGAATTGAATGTGGAAGTTTCATGTATTTTTGGCCATTTGCAGGGGTCATAAATGAACGAACTCCTCCTAGAGATTTTGTCCGATCGCCTTCAAACTCGGTCTGTCCCACCAACATAAACTGAAGACGAAAAGTTATCAAAGGCTTGTGTTTTCGTCACACCGTGTGACCGTGCCGGGACCTCAAACTTCGTTACAAACAGGAAGTAGTATTATAACGCAGGAAGTAGTTTATTACTCCAACATACATGCTCCAATCTTCCCCAAACTTCACAGGATTGATGACAGTCCTGCTCTGAAGAGATCTACATGTCAATAATTTGTGATTAATATAGCGCCCCCTACTGGCAGTAGAAAATGTCATGTTTTACACTTTGAAGCACATCTCCTCCAAAGTTGAACACATCAACCTCATACTTGGTGAAATTATCCATAAGGCCTTGATGATGCTTTCTATGGAAAACTGTGAATTTTCGTCAAAGGGCGTGACCTTGGCGTGGCGGCCAACTTTGATGTTTCGCCATGATGACCAAAGTAGCTGTAACTTGACTCTACGTGGACATATCTTTCCAAAACTTCACACATATGATAACTGTCCAGCCCTGAAAACATCTATACAGAAATTTTGAATCAGCATCATAGCGCCACCTACTGGCGGCAGAAGGTTACTTTTTTCATTCTTTCATGTCCCTCTTCTACCAGGTTCCCCCGAACCACCTCAATTTTGCAAATACATACTCCCAAGACCTTGTTGATGGTCAAAGCAGAAGCCTTTGAGGTTTCGTCCAACGCTGTCACTGTGGCGCCACCTTATTCGCCATAAAACACGAGGTTGTTTTTGAGGGGCAAGGGACACTCGAAAACTCACGCAACTTGGCACACACATCAGACATCCCAAATTGTGTTGTCTGATGTGATTTTTGTGTTTTCATGTGCCAAGATGGCTCAACAGCGCCCCCTACTCATTTTCAACGTGTTTTGGGCTATAACTCCCAGACCATATGTCACACATTCAAAAACCTCATATCCACAGATTCCCTGAATAGTGCTGAATCACCTGGGCAGGGCCACTCCCATTTCTGCCTATCATGTTTTTCACAACATCGCAAAAACTGGACAACCTACTTTTTCGAACTCCTCCTTAGGGTTTTGTCCGTTCAGCGTGAAACTTGGCAAGTACAGTCTTCGGCTGGACCTGATCTAAAGTTATCAAAGGAATTTTGATTGGTCATAATATGCTCAAATTATAAATGAATAAATTTTTCTAGCTAGCTATAAAAAGGCGAACGGTGGCATATTTCGGTCAAAATAAATGCTAACAACACCAAATCTGAGATCCTTGCTTGATATGTGCCTGTGAGAGAATGAACCAAATTTAGCTAATTTTGGCCACTAGGGGGCGCTGCAAATATGGGAAATTTATATCTGGTAAATGGCTGCACCGATATTTATGAAATTTGGTGAGTATTATGCTGGGCCTGTCCTGACGCCATATCTTGAAGGTAGTCACGACTGGTAAAAGTGGGCGTGGCTTATTACAAGATAAAAAACAAACATTTATTTCAGCCCAAGTATTATGCTGAGGGCTGTGAAATTCACAGGGTATATAGAGAATAGCATACAGACCAACCATAGCAAAAATTGTGCGTCTTCTCCACTAGGTGGCGCTATAAGAGATACAAACGCATTTTGGCCTGTAACTTCCACATTTTAAATCACATCTTCATAAATTTTATATCCACGTGTTCCCTAAATAGTGTCGCATCTTCTGACATAGGCCACGCCCACTCCCACTGCAAATTTCTCTTTGTAATTTACTATACATCAAAAACCTACTTTTTCGAACTCCTCCTAGCGTTTAATCTCCATCTTCACAAAACTTTGCACATGCAATCTCCAGACTGGCCTGACCAAAAGTTATCAAAAGAATTTTGCTACTCCAAAAATTAGGCTAGCTAAAAATAAACAGTTTTTTTCTGCTAGCTAAAAAACACATACCTTTGCATATTTTTGTCAAAGTAAAAGATATCAATGTCAAACTCAATTCACTTCTTTCAGACGTCATCCAGACGATCCTAGCCCAATTTGGCAGAAATTAGCCAATAGGGGGCGCTATAATCAGAGAAAAATCAAGTGACATAAAATTCATCGATTCGCATGAAATTTGGCGAGCATGATGTGGAGTCACTCCTGAGGCCAGCTGTAAAGCTTGGTGATGTTTGGTCACCGTGGCAACGCCTTATTCGCCATAAAACACAAAGTTGTTTTTGACGGGTAAGGGATGCTTGTAATGTCATGAAACTTGACACACATATGACAGGATCCAATATGCATTTTCTGATGTGATTTTTCGGCTCTGATATGCCAACATGGCTCAACAGCGCCCCCTACAAATTTTCTACGAAACAGCCCCCGAAGCTGGTTTGACCTACATCTATGAAACTTGGTACATACATGCATCACTGAAAGACGTACAAAAAAGGCTCTTGCAACCAGGTGCCAAACCCAACAGGAAGTCCGCCATTTTGAATTTGCTCGTAAGTGGTTCACAAAATCACCATACATGTTCCAATCTTCCCCATACTTCACAGGATTGATGACAGTCCTGCCCTGAACACATCTATACGCCAATACTTGGTTATTAGTACGGCGCCACCTACTGGCAAAATAACATGTCCTCGTATGATTTGAGGGATATGACGTGTAACTCCAACGTGAGAGGTCTGCCTTCGACAGGAATGAACGGCCGCATCGGCCGGCGTCCTGCCAGCACCCTCGAGTTGCGTGAAGGTGCGAGGGCCCGTTCATCGCTGCTTGCAGCTTTAATTAGGGCCCGAGCACGAACCGTGCGAGAGCCCTATTGAAATCATAAAAATTATTCTTATTATTTTTCTTTTAAACCTTTGATCGCATTTTTGAGGGCCTGAACATGCCCAAAAAGTCAGGAAAATTTGCACACTCGTCACGTCTGGTGAAAATTTCGATATTTTATGGTCGTTACAAAGGGGCGTGGCAAAATGGCTCAATGGCGCCCCCTAACAGTTTTCAAAATCGAAGCCCCCTGCTTTAACTTTGCCCTAGGCGTATGAAATTTGGTACACATATGTATCATCCCGGGACGCACAAAAAAGCCTCTTGGAGCGACACCCTAAACCAAACAGGAAGTCGGCCATTTTGAATTGTTTTTTCAAAATAAGGTCATTTGTGGCCATTTCCACACGTTGTACTTGAGCGAACTCGTCCTACAGATTTTATCGGATTGACTTAAAAATTTACCTGTGCGTGCTCGACTACAGTGGGATCAATTTATTATTAAAAGATCTTCGTCACGTCGAAGGGCGCGGTCGCTGCGGAAGGGTCAATTTGGATATCTCACCAAAAAACACGAAATTATACTACAACTACTACAACTTTGGTGTAGATGATCCTATCTGCACCAAACTTCACATGATGGATAATAGTCCCGCCCTGAACACATCTACATCAAAAAATTCAGTAATTGTCATAGCGCCCCCTGCTGGCAACAGGAAATACCATGTTTTACACTTTGAGGTGCTGCTCTGACCACATTTACCATATTCAACTCAAATTTGGTCAGAAAGGCCTTAACATGTTGGTAATGCTCCATGATGAAGAATTTTGACTGTCGTCAAACGGCGTTCCATCCGGAGGGCGGCGAAGTCGACCCTTCGCCAAAATGCATAAAAATGGCCTTAACTTTGGTGTTTTTGATGATATCCACCTGAAACTTCATATGTGTGTCAACAGTCCAGCCCTGAATATGTGATATGAATTTCGTCAATGGGCGTGGCCATATGGCTTGGCCACGCCCATTCATATGAATTACTTCCATAGGACGTCTCACCGATATGCACAAAAATTGGTACACATCTCCATCACCCCCAGACAAACAAAAAAGTCTCTTGGACCTCTAGGCTAAATTCAACAGGAAGTCGGCCATTTTGAATGTCATGGTCATTTTTGGTGTCGCGCACGCATCGTATTTTAACGAACTCCTCCTACAGAATTCATCAGAACGGCTTCAAAATTACCGATTACCATCTAGAACACTTCCTGATCAAAAGTTATTAAAAGGTCTCGCAGAATCTAAAGGGCACGCCAGTTGTGGGAGGTTGAATTTTGACGTCTCGCCATGAAACAGGAAGTGGCAATAACTTCACTGTACTTGGTCAGATCTGTGTGAAACTTCACAGGTATATTGACAGTCCAACCCAGAACATATGTTATGAATTTCGTTAATAGGCGTGGCTAAATGGATTGGCCACGCCCATTCACACAAATAACCACCATAGGACGTCTCACTGATATGCACGAAACTTGGTAGACACATGTATAACATCCACACGCACAAAAAAGCCTCTTGCACGGATAGGCCACACCCGACAGGAAGTCGGCCATTTTGAAATTTACAGTCATTTTTGGCGTTTTCCACGTGTTGTATTTTAATGATCTCCTCCTCCAGAAATGAATCAATTAACTCCAAAACTGGTGTGTACCATCTACACAAGTGTGTGATCAAAACACATTAAGAGAATTGCTCAGCATGGAACGGTGTGGCTGTGACATGGCGTCGACACTTGATGTCTCACCATGAAACACGATATTGCTATAACATGGGATCTAATGGTCGAATCTGCTCCAAACTTCACATGTATGATAATAGTCCTGGCATGAACACACCCACATGACGCTCAGGAGTCAGAGTCATAGCGCCACCCAGTGGAGACGGGAAGTCGCAACGCATTGGTTCCTACACTGTCCGAAGGAGGCGAACATTCAGCGCCTCGTCTGCCGGTCGACCTCTGGCGACACGGTGGCGGCCGCGCCAGGCCCCGAGTTGCGTGGGGTGCGAGGGCCCGTTCAACGCTGCTTGCAGCTTTAATTAGGGCCCGAGCACGAACCGTGCGAGAGCCCTATTGAAATCATAAAAATTATTCTTATTATTTTTCTTTTAAACCTTTGATCGCATTTTTGAGGGCCTGAACATGCCCAAAAAGTCAGGAAAATTTGCACACTCGTCACGTCTGGTGAAAATTTCGATATTTTATGGTCGTTACAAAGGGGCGTGGCAAAATGGCTCAATGGCGCCCCCTAACAGTTTTCAAAATCGAAGCCCCCTGCTTTAACTTTGCCCTAGGCGTATGAAATTTGGTACACATATGTATCATCCCGGGACGCACAAAAAAGCCTCTTGGGCCCATGCCCTAAACCCAACAGGAAGTCGGCCATTTTGAATTGAATGTGCAATTTTTATGCATTTTTGGCCATTTGCAGGGGTCGTAAATGGACGATCTCCTCCTAGAGATTTTGTCCGATCGACTTCAAACTTGGTCTGTCCCACCTACATAAGTTGAAGACAAAAAGTTATCAAAAGCTTGAGTTTTCGTCACACCGTGTGGCCGTTGTGGGACCTCAAACTTCGCTACAAACAGGAAGTAGTATTATAACACAGGAAGTAGTTTATAACTCCAGCATACATTGTCCAATCTTCCCCAAACTTCACAGGATTGATGACAGTCCTGCTCTGAAGAGATCTACATGTCAATAATTTGTGATTAATATAGCGCCCCCTACTGGTAGTAGAAAATGCCATGTTTTACACTTTGAAGCATAACTCCTCCAAAGTTGACCACATCAACCTCAAACTTGGGGAAATTATCCAAAAGGCCTGGATGATGCTTTCTAAGGAAAACTGTGAGTTTTCGTCAAAGGGCGTAGCCATGCCGTGGCGGCGAACTTTGATGTTTCGCCATGATGACAAAAGTTGCTGTAACTTGACTCTACGTGGACATATCTTTCCAAAACTTCACACATATGATAACAGTCCAGCTCTGAATATGTGATATGAATTTCGTCAATGGGCGTGGCCATATGGCTTGGCCACGCCCATTCATATGAATGACTTCCATAGGACGTCTCACCGATATGCACAAAAATTGGTACACATCTCCATCACCCCCAGACAAACAAAAAAGTCTCTTGGACCTCTAGGCTAAATTCAACAGGAAGTCGGCCATTTTGAATGTCATGGTCATTTTTGGTGTCGCGCACGCATCGTATTTTAACGAACTCCTCCTACAGAATTCATCAGAACGGCTTCAAAATTACCGATTACCATCTAGAACACTTCCTGATCAAAAGTTATTAAAAGGTCTCGCAGAATCTAAAGGGCACGCCAGTTGTGGGAGGTTGAATTTTGACGTCTCGCCATGAAACAGGAAGTGGCAATAACTTCACTGTACTTGGTCAGATCTGTGTGAAACTTCACAGGTATATTGACAGTCCAACCCAGAACATATGTTATGAATTTCGTTAATAGGCGTGGCTAAATGGATTGGCCACGCCCATTCACACAAATAACCACCATAGCACGTCTCACTGATATGCACGAAACTTGGTAGACACATGTATAACATCCACACGCACAAAAAAGCCTCTTGCACGAATAAGCCACACCCAACAGGAAGTCGGCCATTTTGAAATTTACAGTCATTTTTGGCGTTTTCCACATGTTGTATTTTAACGAACTCCTCCTACAGGATTAATCAGAATGACTTCAAAATCACTGTGTGTGATCTAGACAAGGTTGTGATCAAAAGTTATTAAAAGATTTTTCCACAGTTAAACGGTTTGGCCGTCAGGTGGCGGCGAAGTTTGATGTCTCGCCATAAAACACGAAATTAGTATAACTTTGGCATACATTGTCCATTCTTCACCAAACTTCACATGTTTGTTAACAGTCCAGACCTGAATGTATAGTATGAGTTTCATCAATAAGCGTGGCCGTATGGCTTGGCCACGCCCCTTAAAGTGCTGCGTCCCCCATAACAACTTTCACCGACGTGCACGAAAATCAGTATGCACATGTATCGTGTCCAGACGCACAAAAAAGCCTCTTGCACATATAGGCCACACCAAACAGGAAGTCGGCCATTTTGAAATGTACAGTCATTTTTGGCGTTTTCCACGTGTTGTATTTTAATGATCTCCTCCTCCAGAAATGTATTAATTAACTCCAAAACTGGTGTGTACCATCTACACAAGTGTATGATCAAAACATATTAAGAGGATTGCTCAGCATGGAACGGTGTGGCTGTGACATGGCGTCGACACTTGACGTCTCACCATGAAACGCGATATTGCTATAACATGGGATCTAATGGTCGAATCTGCTCCAAACGTCACATGTATGATAATAGTCCTGGCATGAACACACCCACATGACGCTCAGGAGTCAGAATTATAGCGCCACCCAGTGGAGACGGGAAGTCGCAACACATTGGTTCCTACACTGTCCGATGGAGGCGAACATTCAGCGCCTCCTCTGCCGGTCGACCTCTGGCGACACGGTGGCGGCCGCGCCAGGCCCCGAGTTGCATGAGGTGCGAGGGCCCGTTCAACGCTGCTTGCAGCTTTAATTATTTTTTTTTTTATCCTATGATCGCATTTTTGAGGGCCTGAACGTACTCAAAAAGTCCCAGAATTTTGCACACTCATCACGTCTGGTGAAAAATTCGATATTTTATGGTCATTACAAAGGGGCGTGACAAAATGGCTCAACGGCGCCCCCTAACAGTTTTCAAAATCAAAGCCCCCTGCTTTAACTTTGTCCGAAGCGTACGAATTTTGGTACACATATGTAGCACGCCGAGACGGACAAAAAAGCCTCTTGGGCCCATGCCCTAAACTCAACAGGAAGTCGGCCATTTTGAATTGAATGTGGAAGTTTCATGTATTTTTGGCCATTTGCAGGGGTCATAAATGAACGAACTCCTCCTAGAGATTTTGTCCGATCGCCTTCAAACTCGGTCTGTCCCACCAACATAAACTGAAGACGAAAATTTATCAAAAGCTTGTGTTTTCGTCATACCGTGTGACCGTGCCGGGACCTCAAACTTCGTTACAAACAGGAAGTAGTATTATAACGCAGGAAGTAGTTTATTACTCCAACATACATGCTCCAATCTTCCCCAAACTTCACAGGATTGATGACAGTCCCGCTCTGAAGAGATCTACATGTCAATAATTTGTGATTAATATAGCGCCCCCTACTGGCAGTAGAAAATGTCATGTTTTACACTTTGAAGCACATCTCCTCCAAAGTTGAACACATCAACCTCATACTTGGTGAAATTATCCATAAGGCCTTGATGATGCTTTCTATGGAAAACTGTGAATTTTCGTCAAAGGGCGTGACCTTGGCGTGGTGGCCAACTTTGATGTTTCGCCATGATGACCAAAGTAGCTGTAACTTGACTCTACGTGGACATATCTTTCCAAAACTTCACACATATGATAACTGTCCAGCCCTGAAAACATCTATACAGAAATTTTGAATCAGCATCATAGCGCCACCTACTGGTGGCAGAAGGTTACTTTTTTCATTCTTTCATGTCCCTCTTCTACCAGGTTCCCCCGAACCACCTCAATTTTACAAATACATACTCCCAAGACCTTGTTGATGGTCAAAGCAGAAGCCTTTGAGGTTTCGTCCAACGCTGTCACTGTGGCGCCACCTTATTCGCCATAAAACATGAGGTTGTTTTTGAGGGGCAAGGGACACTCGAAAACTCACGCAACTTGGCACACACATCAGACATCCCAAATTGTGTTGTCTGATGTGATTTTTGTGTTTTCATGTGCCAAGATGGCTCAATAGCGCCCCCTACTCATTTTCAACGTGTTTTGGGCTATAACTCCCAGACCATATGTCACACATTCAAAAACCTCATATCCACAGATTCCCTGAATAGTGCTGAATCACCTGGGCAGGGCCACTCCCATTTCTGCCTATCATGTTTTTCACAACATCGCAAAAACTGGAAAACCTACTTTTTCGAACTCCTCCTTAGGGTTTTGTCCGTTCAGCATGAAACTTGGCAAGTACAGTCTTCGGCTGGACCTGATCTAAAGTTATCAAAGGAATTTTGATTGGTCATAATATGCTCAAATTATTAATGAATAAATTTTTCTAGCTAGCTATAAAAAGGCGAACGGTGGCATATTTCGGTCAAAATAAATGCTAACAACACCAAATCTGAGATCCTTGCTTGATATGTGCCTGTGAGAGAATGAACCAAATTTAGCTAATTTTGGCCACTAGGGGGCGCTGCAAATATGGGAAATTTATATCTGGTAAATGGCTGCACCGATATTTATGAAATTTGGTGAGTATTATGCTGGGCCTGTCCTGACGCCATATCTTGAAGGTAGTCACGACTGGTAAAAGTGGGCGTGGCTTATTACAAGATAAAAAACAAACATTTATTTCAGCCCAAGTATTATGCTGAGGGCTGTGAAATTCACAGGGTATATAGAGAATAGCATACAGACCAACCATAGCAAAAATTGTGCGTCTTCTCCACTAGGTGGCGCTATAAGAGATACAAACGCATTTTGGCCTGTAACTTCCACATTTTAAATCACATCTTCATAAATTTTATATCCACGTGTTCCCTAAATAGTGTCGCATCTTCTGACATAGGCCACGCCCACTCCCACTGCAAATTTCTCTTTGTAATTTACTATACATCAAAAACCTACTTTTTCGAACTCCTCCTAGCGTTTAATCTCCATCTTCACAAAACTTTGCACATGCAATCTCCAGACTGGCCTGACCAAAAGTTATCAAAAGAATTTTGCTACTCCAAAAATTAGGCTAGCTAAAAATAAACAGTTTTTTTCTGCTAGCTAAAAAACACATACCTTTGCATATTTTTGTCAAAGTAAAAGATATCAATGTCAAACTCAATTCACTTCTTTCAGACGTCATCCAGACGATCCTAGCCCAATTTGGCAGAAATTAGCCAATAGGGGGCGCTATAATCAGAGAAAAATCAAGTGACATAAAATTCATCGATTCGCATGAAATTTGGCGAGCATGATGTGGAGTCACTCCTGAGGCCAGCTGTAAAGCTTGGTGATGTTTGGTCACCGTGGCAACGCCTTATTCGCCATAAAACACAAAGTTGTTTTTGACGGGTAAGGGATGCTTGTAATGTCATGAAACTTGACACACATATGACAGGATCCAATATGCATTTTCTGATGTGATTTTTCGGCTCTGATATGCCAACATGGCTCAACAGCGCCCCCTACAAATTTTCTACGAAACAGCCCCCGAAGCTGGTTTGACCTACATCTATGAAACTTGGTACGCACATGCATCACTGAAAGACGTATAAAAAAGCCTCTTGCAGCCATGTGCCAAACCCAACAGGAAGTCGGCCAATTTGAATTTGCTTGTAACTGGTTTGCAACTTCACCATACATGTTCCAATCTTCCGCAAACTTCACAGGTTTGATGACAATCCTGCCCTGAATACATCTATATGCCAATACTTGGTTATTAGTACAGCGCCACCTACTGGCAAAATTACATGTCTTCATATGATTTGAGGGATATGACGTCCTGCGTAAGGGATCTGCCGTGGACAGGAATGAAGGGCGGCATGAGCCGGCGTCCTGCCAGCACCCTCGAGTTGCGTGAAGGTGCGAGGGCCCGTTCAATGCAGCTTTAATTAGGGCCCGAGCACCAAGCGGTGCGAGGACCCGATTGAAATTGCAGGAATTATTAGGGCCCGAGCACCAAACGGTGCGAGGACCCTATTGAAATTGCAGGAATTATTATTATTATTACGACAAAAGTAAATCGCTTATTTGGAGGCCTGAACATATTCCAAAACACACCAATTTTGGCATGCGCATCAGTCGCGGTGTAAATTTAGGTATTTTAGGGTTCGTGGAGGTGGGCGGGTCAAAATGGCTAGGCCACGCCCCTTAAAGAGCACCCTACTCGGCAGGTTTCACGGATCTGCACGAAAATCGGTACGCATGTAGATCATGCTGAGACGCACAAAAAAGGTCACAGGGACACATAGGCTAAACCCAACAGGAAGTGAGATATTTGGCGTTGAACGGCCATTTTTGGCGTTTTCCACGTGTTGTATTTTAACGAACTCCTCCTACAGGAATAATCAGAACGGCTTCAAAATTGCTGTGCACCAACTAGACTAGTTTGTGATCAAAAGTTATTAACGGATTACGTAAACTCCAAACAACCTGACCTGGGCGTGGCGGCGAAGTTTGATGTCTCGCCCTGAAAAACGAGATTGCTATAACTTTGGCATTAATAGTCCGAACGGTACCAAACTCCCCAGGATTCATAATAGTCCCGCCCTGAAGACGTCTACATGCAGAAATATTGAAATTTGCATAGCGCCCCCTGCTGGTGACAGAAAAAGCGATGTTTTAGACTTTGAGGTCCAGCTCTGAGCACGTTCAGCAAATCCAGCTCAAATTTGGTCAGAAAGGCCTCAACATGTTGGTAATGCTCCATGACGAAGAATTTTGACTGTCGTCAAACGGCGTTCCATCCGGAGGGCGGCGAAGTCGACCCTTCGCCAAAATGCATAAAAATGGCCTTAACTTTGGTGTTTTTGATGATATCCACCTGAAACTTCATATGTGTGTCAACAGTCCAGCCCTGAATATGTGATATGAATTTCGTCAATGGGCGTGGCCATATGGCTTGGCCACGCCCATTCATATGAATTACTTCCATAGGACGTCTCACCGATATGCACAAAAATTGGTACACATCTCCATCACCCCCAGACAAACAAAAAAGTCTCTTGGACCTCTAGGCTAAATTCAACAGGAAGTTGGCCATTTTGAATGTCATGGTCATTTTTGGTGTCGCGCACGCATCGTATTTTAACGAACTCCTCCTACAGAATTCATCAGAACGGCTTCAAAATTACCGATTACCATCTAGAACACTTCCTGATCAAAAGTTATTAAAAGGTCTCGCAGAATCTAAAGGGCACGCCAGTTGTGGGAGGTTGAATTTTGACGTCTCGCCATGAAACAGGAAGTGGCAATAACTTCACTGTACTTGGTCAGATCTGTGTGAAACTTCACAGGTATATTGACAGTCCAACCCAGAACATATGCTATGAATTTCGTTAATAGGCGTGGCTAAATGGATTGGCCACGCCCATTCACACAAATAACCACCATAGGACGTCTCACTGATATGCACGAAACTTGGTAGACACATGTATAACATCCACACGCACAAAAAAGCCTCTTGCACGGATAGGCCACACCCAACAGGAAGTCGGCCATTTTGAAATTTACAGTCATTTTTGGCGTTTTCCACCTGGCGTATTTTAATGATCTTCTCCTCCAGAAATGATCCAATTCACTCCAAAACTGCTGTGTACCATCTACACCAGTGTGTGATCAAAAGATATTGAGAGAATTGCTCAACATGGAACGGTGCGGCTGTGATATTGCGTCGACACTTGATGTCTCACCATGAAACACGATATTGCTATAACATGGGATCTAATGGTCGAATCTGCTCCAAACTTCACATGTATGATAATAGTCCTGGCATGAACACACCCACATGACGCTCAGGAGTCAGAGTCATAGCGCCACCCAGTGGAGACGGGAAGTCGCAACGCATTGGTTCCTACACTGTCCGAAGGAGGCGAACATTCAGCGCCTCGTCTGCCGGTCGAACTCTTGCGACACGGTGGCGGCCGCGCCAGGCCCCGAGTTGCGTGGGGTGCGAGGGCTCGTTCAACGCTGCTTGCAGCTTTAATTATTATTATTACGACAAAAGTAAATCTCTTATTTGGAGGCCTGAACATATTCCAAAACACGCCAATTTTGGCATGCGCATCAGTCGCGGTGTAAATTTAGGTATTTTAGGGTTCGTGGAGGTGGGCGGGTCAAAATGGCTAGGCCACGCCCCTTAAAGAGCACCCTACTCGGCAGGTTTCACGGATCTGCACGAAAATCGGTACGCATGTAGATCATGCTGAGACGCACAAAAAAGGTCACAGGGACACATCGGCTAAACCCAACAGGAAGTGAGATATTTGGCGTTGAATGGCCATTTTTGGCGTTTTCCACGTGTTGTATTTTAACGAACTCCTCCTACAGGAATAATCAGAACGGCTTCAAAATTGCTGTGCACCAACTAGACTAGTTTGTGATCAAAAGTTATTAACGGATTACGTAAACTCCAAACAACCTGACCTGGGCGTGGCGGCGAAGTTTGATGTCTCGCCCTGAAAAACGAGATTGCTATAACTTTGGCATTAATAGTCCGAACGGTACCAAACTCCCCAGGATTCATAATAGTCCCGCCCTGAAGACGTCTACATGCAGAAATATTGAAATTTGCATAGCGCCCCCTGCTGGTGACAGAAAAAGCGATGTTTTAGACTTTGAGGTCCAGCTCTGAGCACGTTCAGCAAATCCAGCTCAAATTTGGTCAGAAAGGCCTCAACATGTTGGTAATGCTCCATGACGAAGAATTTTGACTGTCGTCAAACGGCGTTCCATCCGGAGGGCGGCGAAGTCGACCCTTCGCCAAAATGCATAAAAATGGCCTTAACTTTGGTGTTTTTGATGATATCCACCTGAAACTTCATATGTGTGTCAACAGTCCAGCCCTGAATATGTGATATGAATTTCGTCAATGGGCGTGGCCATATGGCTTGGCCACGCCCATTCATATGAATTACTTCCATAGGACGTCTCACCGATATGCACAAAAATTGGTACACATCTCCATCACCCCCAGACAAACAAAAAAGTCTCTTGGACCTCTAGGCTAAATTCAACAGGAAGTTGGCCATTTTGAATGTCATGGTCATTTTTGGTGTCGCGCACGCATCGTATTTTAACGAACTCCTCCTACAGAATTCATCAGAACGGCTTCAAAATTACCGATTACCATCTAGAACACTTCCTGATCAAAAGTTATTAAAAGGTCTCGCAGAATCTAAAGGGCACGCCAGTTGTGGGAGGTTGAATTTTGACGTCTCGCCATGAAACAGGAAGTGGCAATAACTTCACTGTACTTGGTCAGATCTGTGTGAAACTTAACAGGTATATTGACAGTCCAACCCAGAACATATGCTATGAATTTCGTTAATAGGCGTGGCTAAATGGATTGGCCACGCCCATTCACACAAATAACCACCATAGGACGTCTCACTGATATGCACGAAACTTGGTAGACACATGTATAACATCCACACGCACAAAAAAGCCTCTTGCACGGATAGGCCACACCCAACAGGAAGTCGGCCATTTTGAAATTTACAGTCATTTTTGGCGTTTTCCACCTGGCGTATTTTAATGATCTTCTCCTCCAGAAATGATCCAATTCACTCCAAAACTGCTGTGTACCATCTACACCAGTGTGTGATCAAAAGATATTGAGAGAATTGCTCAACATGGAACGGTGCGGCTGTGATATTGCGTCGACACTTGATGTCTCACCATGAAACACGATATTGCTATAACATGGGATCTAATGGTCGAATCTGCTCCAAACTTCACATGTATGATAATAGTCCTGGCATGAACACACCCACATGACGCTCAGGAGTCAGAGTCATAGCGCCACCCAGTGGAGACGGGAAGTCGCAACGCATTGGTTCCTACACTGTCCGAAGGAGGCGAACATTCAGCGCCTCGGCTGCTGGTCGAACTCTGGCGAGACGGTGGCGGCCGCGCCAGGCCCCGAGTTGCGTGGGGTGCGAGGGCCCGTTCAACGCTGCTTGCAGCTTTAATTAGGGCCCGAGCACCAAGCGGTGCGAGGACCCTATTGAAATTGCAGGAATTATTATTATTATTACGACAAAAGTAAATCGCTTATTTGGAGGCCTGAACATATTCCAAAACACGCCAATTTTGGCATGCGCATCAGTCGCGGTGTAAATTTAGGTATTTTAGGGTTCGTGGAGGTGGGCGGGTCAAAATGGCTAGGCCACGCCCCTTAAAGAGCACCCTACTCGGCAGGTTTCACGGATCTGCACGAAAATCGGTACGCATGTAGATCATGCTGAGACGCACAAAAAAGGTCACAGGGACACATCGGCTAAACCCAACAGGAAGTGAGATATTTGGCGTTGAATGGCCATTTTTGGCGTTTTCCACGTGTTGTATTTTAACGAACTCCTCCTACAGGAATAATCAGAACGGCTTCAAAATTGCTGTGCACCAACTAGACTAGTTTGTGATCAAAAGTTATTAACGGATTACGTAAACTCCAAACAACCTGACCTGGGCGTGGCGGCGAAGTTTGATGTCTCGCCATGAAAAATGAGATTGCTATAACTTTGGCATTAATAGTCCGAACGGTACCAAACTCCCCAGGATTCATAATAGTCCCGCCCTGAAGACGTCTACATGCAGAAATATTGAAATTTGCATAGCGCCCCCTGCTGGTGACAGAAAAAGCGATGTTTTAGACTTTGAGGTCCAGCTCTGAGCACGTTCAGCAAATCCAGCTCAAATTTGGTCAGAAAGGCCTCAACATGTTGGTAATGCTCCATGATGAAGAATTTTGACTGTCGTCAAACGGCGTTCCATCCGGAGGGCGGCGAAGTCGCCCTTCGCCAAAATGCATAAAAATGGCCTTAACTTTGGTGTTTTTGATGATATCCACCTGAAACTTCATATGTGTGTCAACAGTCCAGCCCTGAATATGTGATATGAATTTCGTCAATGGGCGTGGCCATATGGCTTGGCCACGCCCATTCATATGAATTACTTCCATAGGACGTCTCACCGATATGCACAAAAATTGGTACACATCTCCATCACCCCCAGACAAACAAAAAAGTCTCTTGGACCCCTAGGCTAAATTCAACAGGAAGTCGGCCATTTTTAATGTCATGGTCATTTTTGGTGTCGCGCACGCATCGTATTTTAACGTGGCAAAATGGCTCAATGGCGCCCCCTAACAGTTTTCAAAATCGAAGCCCCCTGCTTTAACTTTGCCCTAGGCGTATGAAATTTGGTACACATATGTATCATCCCGGGACGCACAAAAAAGCCTCTTGGGCCCATGCCCTAAACCCAACAGGAAGTCGGCCATTTTGAATTGAATGTGCAATTTTTATGCATTTTTGGCCATTTGCAGGGGTCGTAAATGAACGATCTCCTCCTAGAGATTTTGTCCGATCGACTTCAAACTTGGTCTGTCCCACCTACATAAGTTGAAGACAAAAAGTTATCAAAAGCTTGAGTTTTCGTCACACCGTGTGGCCGTTGTGGGACCTCAAACTTCGCTACAAACAGGAAGTAGTATTATAACACAGGAAGTAGTTTATAACTCCAGCATACATTGTCCAATCTTCCCCAAACTTCACAGGATTGATGACAGTCCACGCCCATTCACACAAATAACCACCATAGCACGTCTCACTGATATGCACGAAACTTGGTAGACACATGTATAACATCCACACGCACAAAAAAGCCTCTTGCACGAATAAGCCACACCCAACAGGAAGTCGGCCATTTTGAAATTTACAGTCATTTTTGGCGTTTTCCACATGTTGTATTTTAACGAACTCCTCCTACAGGATTAATCAGAATGACTTCAAAATCACTGTGTGTGATCTAGACAAGGTTGTGATCAAAAGTTATTAAAAGATTTTTCCACAGTTAAACGGTTTGGCCGTCAGGTGGCGGCGAAGTTTGATGTCTCGCCATAAAACACGAAATTAGTATAACTTTGGCATACATTGTCCATTCTTCACCAAACTTCACATGTTTGTTAACAGTCCAGACCTGAATGTATAGTATGAGTTTCATCAATAAGCGTGGCCGTATGGCTTGGCCACGCCCCTTAAAGTGCTGCGTCCCCCATAACAACTTTCACCGACGTGCACGAAAATCAGTATGCACATGTATCGTGTCCAGACGCACAAAAAAGCCTCTTGCACATATAGGCCACACCAAACAGGAAGTCGGCCATTTTGAAATGTACAGTCATTTTTGGCGTTTTCCACGTGTTGTATTTTAATGATCTCCTCCTCCAGAAATGTATTAATTAACTCCAAAACTGGTGTGTACCATCTACACAAGTGTATGATCAAAACATATTAAGAGGATTGCTCAGCATGGAACGGTGTGGCTGTGACATGGCGTCGACACTTGACGTCTCACCATGAAACACGATATTGCTATAACATGGGATCTAATGGTCGAATCTGCTCCAAACGTCACATGTATGATAATAGTCCTGGCATGAACACACCCACATGACGCTCAGGAGTCAGAATTATAGCGCCACCCAGTGGAGACGGGAAGTCGCAACACATTGGTTCCTACACTGTCCGATGGAGGCGAACATTCAGCGCCTCCTCTGCCGGTCGACCTCTGGCGACACGGTGGCGGCCGCGCCAGGCCCCGAGTTGCATGAGGTGCGAGGGCCCGTTCAACGCTGCTTGCAGCTTTAATTATTATTATTCTTCTTCTTAACTAAAATGAATTGCCTTTTTGGGGACCTTAACATGCTCAAAAACTCATGAAACTTCACAAACTCATCAGAAGTGCGAAAACTGGGCAAGTTTTGGGGTTTCATGATAATCTGCAAAGGAATGGCTCAGTAGCGCCCCCTAAAAATTTTCTACGGAACAGCCCCTGAAGGTAGTTTAACCTACGTGTCTGAAACTTGGTAGGCATATGTAACACACCAAGACGTACAAAAAAGCCTCCTGGGCCCATGCCCTAAACCCAACAGGAAGTCGGCCATTTTCAATTGAATGTGCAGTTTTCATGCATTTTTGGCCATTTGCAGGGGTCGTAAATGAACGATCTCCTCCTAGAGATTTTGTCCGATGGACTTCAAACTTGGTCTGTCCCACCTACATAAGTTGAAGACAAAAAGTTATCAAAAGCTTGAGTTTTCGTCACACCGTGTGGCCGTTGTGGGACCTCAAACTTCGCTACAAACAGGAAGTAGTATTATAAGACAGGAAGTAGTTTATAACTCCAGCATACATTGTCCAATCTTCCCCAAACTTCACAGGATTTATGACAGTCCCGCTCTGAAGACATCTACATGTCAATAATTTGTGATTGATATAGCGCCCCCTACTGGTAGTATAAAATGTCATGTTTTGCACTTTGAAGCACATCTCGTCCAAAGTTGAACACATCAACGTCAAACTTGGGGAAATTATCCAAAAGGCATTGATGATGCTTTCTATTGAATACTGTGAGTTTTCGTCAAAGGGCATGACCTTGGCGTGGCGGGGAACTTTGATGTTTCGCCATGATGACAAAAGTTGCTGTAACTTGACTCTACGTGGACATATCTTTCCAAAACTTCACACATATGATAACTGTCCAGCCCTGAAAACATCTACAGAGGAAATTTGAATCAGCGTCATAGCGCCACCTACTGGCGGCAGAAAGTTACTTTTTTCATTCTTTCATGTCCCTCTTTTACCAGGTTCACCCGACCCACCTTAATTTTGTGGATACATAGTCCCAAGACCTTGGTGATGATCAAACCAGAACCTTTTGAGGTTTCGTACAACGCTGTCACTGTGGCGCCACCTCATTCGCCATAAAACACGAGGTTCTTTTTGAGGGGCAAGGGATACTTGAAAACTCACGAAACTTGGCACACCCATCACAAGGCCCAAATTGTGTTGTCTGATATGCTTTTTGTGTTTTGATGTGCCAAGATGCCTCAACAGCGCCCCCTACAATTTTTCGATGAAGCAGCCCCCGAAGCTTGTTTCACTTACATGTATGAAACTTGGTAGGCATATGTAACACTCCAAGACGTACAAAAAAGCCTCTTGGAGTTATGCTCCAAACCCAACCGGAAGTCCGCCATTTTGAATTTACTTGTGCCACTTTTGTGCATTTTCGGCGATTTCCAGTAGACGTAAATGAATGAACTTGTCCTAGAGTTTTTATCCAATCCACTTCAAACTCGGTCTGTCCCACCCCAAGACCGTGAAGACGAAAAGTTATCAAACGTTTCAGGTTTTCGTCAAATGCTGTCTCTGTGGCCCCGCCTTCTTCGCCATAAACCACGAAATTGTAACTACTCCTACAGATTTTATCCCATCAACTTCTTACTTGGTCTGTCCCACCTCCAGACATTGATGAAGAAAAGTTATCAAAAACTGGACTTGTTGTCACACCATGTGACCGTGGCAGGGCCTCAATCTTTGGGGACTCGCCACAAAACAGGAAGTTGTGTATGACTCCATCATCCATGGTCCAATCTTCCCCAAACTTCACAGGATTGATGACAGTCCTGCTCTGAAGAGATCTCCATGTGAATAATTTGTGATAAATACAGCGCCCCCTAATGGTAAGAGAAAATTTCATGTTTTATATTTTGAAGTATAACTCCCAAGACTTGGCCAGATCCACCTCAATCTTGGTCAGTCTATCCGTCACATGTAGAAGATGTTTTATTGTGAACACTGTAAGTTTGCATCAAAGGGCGTGGCCATGACGTAGCGGCAAACTTTGATGTTTCGCTATGATAACAAAAGTTGTGTAGCTTGACTCTACGTGGACATATCTTTCCAAAACTTCACACATATGATAAAAGTCCAGCCCTGAAAACATCTACCGAGAAATTTTTAATCAGCCTCATAGCGCCACCTAGTGGCATCTGTAAGTTACTGCTTTCATTCTTTCATGTCTCTCTTCTACCAAGTTAACCACAACCACCTCAATTTTGCGTAGACATAGTCCCAAGACTTTGATGATGATCACACCAGAAGCTTTTGAGGTTTCAGCAAACACTGTCAATGTGGCAACGCCTTATTCGCCATAAAACACGAAGTTGTTTTTGAGGGGTAAGGGATGCTTGTAATGTCATGAAACTTGGTACACATACAAGAAGTTCCGATGTGTGTTGTGTGATGTGATTTATCTGCTCTGATGTGCCAACATGGCTCAACAGCGCCCCCTACAATTTTTCAAAAAAGCAGCCCCCGACGCTGGTTTGACCTACATCTATGAAACTTGGTACATACATGCATCACTGAAAGACGTACAAAAAAGGCTCTTGCAACCATGTGCCAAACCCAACAGGAAGTCCGCCATTTTGAATTTGCTCGTAAGTGGTTCACAAAATCACCACACATGTTCCAATCTTCCCCATACTTCACAGGATTGATGACAGTCCTGCCCTGAACACATCTATACGCCAATACTTGGTTATTAGTACGGCGCCACCTACTGGCAAAATAACATGTCCTCGTATGATTTGAGGGATATGACGTGTAACTCCAACGTGAGGGGTCTGCCTTCGACAGGAATGAATGGCCGCATCGGCCGGCGTCCTGCCAGCACCCTCGAGTTGCGTGAAGGTGCGAGGGCCCGTTCATCGCTGCTTGCAGCTTTAATTAGGGCCCGAGCACCTAGCGGTGCGAGGACCCTATTGAAACTGAAGGAGTTATTATTATTATTTTTCTGCCTAATGAATTGGCTTTTTGAGGGCTTTATCATATTCAAAAACTCACCAAACTTCACAGACTCATCAGAAGTGGTGAAAAATTTGATATTTTTGGGGTTTCGTGATAATGTGCAAAAAAATGGCTCAACAGCGCCCCCTACTCATTTTCAACGAAGCAGCCCCCCAAGTTGGTTTAACCTACGTGTATGAAACTTGGTAGGCATATGTAACACACCAAGACGTACAAAAAAGCCTCTTGGGCCCATGCCCTAAACTCAACAGGAAGTCGGCCATTTTGAATTGAATGTGCAAGTTTCATGCATTTTTGGCCATTTGCAGGGGTCATAAATGAACGAACTCCTCCTAGAGATTTTGTCCGATCGCCTTCAAACTCGGTCTGTCCCACCTACATAAACTGAAGACGAAAAGTTATCAAAAGCTTGTGTTTTCGTCACACCATGTGACCGTGCCGGGACCTCAAACTTCGTTACAAACAGGAAGTAGTATTATAACGCAGGAAGTAGTTTATTACTCTAACATACATGCTCCAATCTTCCCCAAACTTCACAGGATTGATGACAGTCCCGCTCTGAAGAGATCTACATGTCAATAATTTGTGAATAATATAGCGCCCCCTACTGGCAGTAGAAAATGTCATGTTTTACACTTTGAAGCACATCTCCTCCAAAGTTGAACACATCAACCTCATACTTGGTGAAATTATCCATAAGGCCTTGATGATGCTTTCTATGGAAAACTGTGAGTTTTCGTCAAAGGGCGTGACCTTGGCGTGGCGGCCAACTTTGATGTTTCGCCATGATGACAAAAGTAGCTGTAACTTGACTCTACGTGGACATATCTTTCCAAAACTTCACACATATGATAAAAGTCCAGCCCTGAAAACATCTACCGAGAAATTTTTAATCAGCCTCATAGCGCCACCTAGTGGCATCTGTAAGTTACTGCTTTCATTCTTTCATGTCTCTCTTCTACCAAGTTAACCACAACCACCTCGATTTTGCGTAGACATAGTCCCAAGACTTTGATGATGATCACACCAGAAGCTTTTGAGGTTTCAGCAAACACTGTCAATGTGGCAACGCCTTATTCGCCATAAAACACGAAGTTGTTTTTGAGGGGTAAGGGATGCTTGTAATGTCATGAAACTTGGTACACATACAAGAAGTTCCGATGTGTGTTGTGTGATGTGATTTATCTGCTCTGATGTGCCAACATGGCTCAACAGCGCCCCCTACAATTTTTCAAAAAAGCAGCCCCCGACGCTGGTTTGACCTACATCTATGAAACTTGGTACATACATGCATCACTGAAAGACGTACAAAAAAGGCTCTTTCAACCATGTGCCAAACCCAACAGGAAGTCCGCCATTTTGAATTTGCTCGTAAGTGGTTCACAAAATCACCACACATGTTCCAATCTTCCCCATACTTCACAGGATTGATGACAGTCCTGCCCTGAACACATCTATACGCCAATACTTGGTTATTAGTACGGCGCCACCTACTGGCAAAATAACATGTCCTCGTATGATTTGAGGGATATGACGTGTAACTCCAACGTGAGGGGTCTGCCTTCGACAGGAATGAATGGCCGCATCGGCCGGCGTCCTGCCAGCACCCTCGAGTTGCGTGAAGGTGCGAGGGCCCGTTCATCGCTGCTTGCAGCTTTAATTAGGGCCCGAGCACCTAGCGGTGCGAGGACCCTATTGAAACTGAAGGAGTTATTATTATTATTTTTCTGCCTAATGAATTGGCTTTTTGAGGGCTTTATCATATTCAAAAACTCACCAAACTTCACAGACTCATCAGAAGTGGTGAAAAATTTGATATTTTTGGGGTTTCGTGATAATGTGCAAAAAAATGGCTCAACAGCGCCCCCTACTCATTTTCAACGAAGCAGCCCCCCAAGTTGGTTTAACCTACGTGTATGAAACTTGGTAGGCATATGTAACACACCAAGACGTACAAAAAAGCCTCTTGGGCCCATGCCCTAAACTCAACAGGAAGTCGGCCATTTTGAATTGCATGTGCAAGTTTCATGCATTTTTGGCCATTTGCAGGGGTCATAAATGAACGAACTCCTCCTAGAGATTTTGTCCGATCGCCTTCAAACTCGGTCTGTCCCACCTACATAAACTGAAGACGAAAAGTTATCAAAAGCTTGTGTTTTCGTCACACCGTGTGACCGTGCCGGGACCTCAAACTTCGTTACAAACAGGAAGTAGTATTATAACGCAGGAAGTAGTTTATTACTCTAACATACATGCTCCAATCTTCCCCAAACTTCACAGGATTGATGACAGTCCCGCTCTGAAGAGATCTACATGTCAATAATTTGTGAATAATATAGCGCCCCCTACTGGCAGTAGAAAATGTCATGTTTTACACTTTGAAGCACATCTCCTCCAAAGTTGAACACATCAACCTCATACTTGGTGAAATTATCCATAAGGCCTTGATGATGCTTTCTATGGAAAACTGTGAGTTTTCATCAAAGGGCGTGACCTTGGCGTGGCGGCCAACTTTGATGTTTCGCCATGATGACAAAAGTAGCTGTAACTTGACTCTACGTGGACATATCTTTCCAAAACGTCACACATATGATAACTGTCCAGCCCTGAAAACATCTATATAGAAACTTTGAATCAGCGTCATAGCGCCACCTACTGGCGGCAGAAAGTTACTTTTTTCATTCTTTCATGTCCCTCTTCTACCAGGTTCCCCCGAACCACCTCAATTTTGCAAATACATACTCCCAAGACCTTGATGATGATCAAACCAGAAGCCTTTGAGGTTTCGTCCAACGCTGTCACTGTGGCGCCACCTTATTCGCCATAAAACACGAGGTTGTTTTTGAGGGGCAAGGGACACTCGAAAACTCACGCAACTTGGCACACACATCAGACGGCCGAAATTGTGTTGTCTGATGTGATTTTTGTGTTTTCATGTGCCAAGATGGCTCAATAGCGCCCCCTACTCATTTTCAACGTGTTTTGGGCTATAACTCCCAAACCCTATGTCACACATTCAAAAACCTCATATCCACTGATTCCCTGAATAGTGCTGAATCACCTGGGCAGGGCCACTCCCATTTCTGCCTATAATGTTTTTCGCAACATCGCGAAAACTGGAAAACCTACTTTTTCGAACTCCTCCTTAGGGTATTGTCCGATCAGCGTGAAACTTGGCATGTACAGTCTTCACCTGGACCTGATCTAAAGTTATCAAAATTCAGAATTTTGTTCAGTCAAAAAAAATGAAAATTATTAACAAATACAATTTTCTAGCTAGCTATAAAAAGACAAACTATGGCATATTTCGGTCAAAATAAATGCTAAAAACACCAAATCTGACATCCGTGATTGACATGTGACTGTGAGGGTGTCAGCCAAATGTGGCTAATGTTGACCACTAGGGGGCGCTGCAAATGTGACACATTTATATCTCTTAAATGGTTGAACCGATTTTTACGAAATTTGGTGGGTATTTTGCTGGGTCATTCCTGAGGCCATATCTTGAAGTTAATCATGACTGGTCAAAGTGGGCGTGGCTTATTACGAGATAAACAACAAACATTTATTTCAGCTCAAGCATTATGCTGAGGGCTGTGAAATTAACAGGGTATATATAGGACAGCACACAGATGAGCCACAGCAAAAATTGTATGTCTGCTCCACTAGGTGGCGCTATAATGGATGCAAACGCATTTTGACCTGTAACTTCCACATTTTAATTCACATCTTCATAACTTTATAACCACGTGTTCCCTAAATAGAGTCGCATCTTCTGACATAGGCCACGGCCGCTCCCACTGTAGATTTCTCTTTGTAAGTCACTACACATCAAAAACCTACATTTTCGAACTCCTCCTAGCGATTAAGATCCATCTTCACGAAACTTTGCACATACAAACGCCAGATGTGCCTGACCAAAAGTTATCAACAGAATTTTGCTACTCCAAAAAATGCGCTAGCTAAAAATAAACAGTTTTTTTCTGCTACCTAAAAAACACATACCATTGCATATTTTTGTCAAACTAAAAGCCATCAACATCAAACTCAATTCACTTGTTTCAGACGTGAACCAGAGGCTCTGTGCCAAATTTGGCGTAAATTGGCCAATAGGGGGCGCTATAAACAGAGAAAAATCAAGTGACATGAAAATTGATCGATTCGGACGAAATTTGGCGAGCGTGTTGTGGAGTCACTCCCGAGACCAGCTGTGAAGCTTAATGATGTTTGGTCACCGTGACAACGCCTTATTCGCCATCAAACACAAAGTTGGTTTTGATGGGAAAGGGATGTTTGTAAAGTCATGAAACTTGGCATACATATGAAAGGGTTCGATTTGTGCTGTCTGATGTGATTTTTCGGCTCTGATGTGCCTACATGGCTCAACAGCGCCCCCTACAAATTTTCTACGAAGCAGCCCCCGACGCTGGTTTGACCTACATCTATGAAACTTGATACGCACCTGCATCACTGAAAGACGTATAAAACATGCCTGTTGCAGCCATGTGCCAAACCCAACAGGAAGTCTGCCATTTTGAATTTGCTTGTAACTGGTTCAGAACTTCACCATACATGTTCCACTCTTCCCCAAATTTCACAGGATTGATGACAGTCCTGCCCTCAACACATCTATACGCCAATACTTGGTTATTAGTACGCCGCCACCTACTGCCAAAATGACATGTCTTTGTATGATTTGAGGGATATGACGTGTAATTCCTGCGTGAGGGGTCTGCCTTAACAGGAATGAATGGCGGTGTCATCCGGCATCCTGCCAGCCCCCTCGAGTTACGTGAAGGTGCGAGGGCCCGTTCAATGCTGCTTGCAGCTTTAATTAGGGCCCGAGCACGTACCGTGCGAGGACCCTATTGAAATTGAAGGAATTATTATTATTATTACGACAAAAGTAAATCGCTTATTTGGAGGTTTTAACATGCTCAAAAACTCCTGAAATTTGGCGGTCGCATCAGTTGCGGTGTAAATTTACGTATTTTAGGGTTCGCGGCAATGGACGGGTCAAAATGGCTAGGCCACGCCCATTAAAGAGCAATCTCCTTATAAACAGCGCCCTCCTCATCAGTTTTCACGGATCTGCACGAAAATCGGTACACATGTAGATCATGCCGAGCCGCACAAAAAAGTCTCTTGGAGCCATAGGCCACGCCCAACAGGAAGTTGGCTATTTTGAATTTAGCGGCCATTTTTGGCGTTTTACCACGTGTCATATTTTGACGAACTCCTCCTACACGATTAATCAAAACGGCTTCAAAATCGCCATGTACCAACTAGATAAGTTTGTGATCAAAAGTTATTCAAAGATCCGCTACCCGTCGAACACGGAATCGGCTTTTTGGCGGCGAAGTTTGAAGTTTGAAGTTTGTCTCGCCATGAAAAACGAAATTGCTATAACTTTGGCATTAATCGTCCGATCTGCACCAAACTTCACATGATTCATAATATTCCCGCCCTGAACACGTCTACATGCAGAAATTTTGTAATTACCCTAGCGCCCCCTGCTGGCGACAGGACAAGCGATGTTTTTAGACTTTGACGTGCAGCTCTGACCACGTTCACCATATGCAACTCAAATTTGGTCAGACAGACCTCAAGACGTTGGTAATGCTACATTATGAAGATTGTGACTAGGCGTCAAACGGTGTTCCGCCCAGAGGGCGGCGAAGTCGAAAATTCGCCAAAACGCGTTGAAAATGGCTTTAATGACATTAACTTCTGTGTCCTTGGTCATATCTGCCTGAAACTTCACATGTGTGTTAACAGTCCAGGCTTGAACATGTGATATGAGTTTCGTTGATGGGCGTGGCCAAATGACTTGACCACGCCCTTTAAACATCAGCCCCTGCCGCACGTGTCACCGACATGCACGAAAATTGGTACACGCATGTATCACACCGAGACGCACAAAAAAGTCTCTTGGACCCACTGGCCATACCCAACAGGAAGTCGGCCATTTTGAATTTTGATGCTATTTTTGGCGTTTTCCACATGTTGTATTTTAACGAACTCCTCCTACAGGATTAATCGGAATGACTTCAAAATCACTGTGTGTGATCTAGACAAGGTTGTGATCAAAAGTTATTAAAAGATTTTTCCACAGTTAAACGGTTTGGCCGTCAGGTGGCGGCGAAGTTTGATGTCTTGCCATGAAACACGAAATTGCTATAATTTTGGGACACATTGTCCAATCTTCACCAAACTTCACATGATTCATAATAGTCCCACACTGAACACGTCTACATGACAAAGTTCTGTGATAGTCATAACGCCCCCTAGTGGCGACAGGAAATGACATATTTTAAACTTTGATTGGCATTAACTTTATTATACTTGGTCCAATCTGACTGAAACTTCACATGGTTGTTAACAGTCCAGGCCTGAACATATGGTATGAGTTTCGTGGATGAGTGTGGTCGTATGGCTTGGCCACACCCCTTAAAGTGCAGCATCCCCCATAGCAAGTTTTGCCGATATGCACGAAAATAGGTGTGCACATGTATCATCCGCAGACGCACTAAAAAGTCTCTTGAACACATAGGCCAAACCCAACAGGAAGTCAGCCATTTTGAATTTGACGCCAGATTGGGCGATTCGCACTCCTCTTACTTTTTCTATCTCCTCCTACAGGATTCATCGGATCGGCTTCAAATTTGGCGTGCATCAACTAGACCACTTGATGATCAAAAGTTATCATACGATTTTCCCTATGTTAAACAGTTTGGCTGTCAGGTGGCGGCGAAGTTTGACGTCTCGCCAAAAAAAACCCAAAAAACAAAAGTGCTATTACTTGGGCATGATAAGTCCGATCGGCACAAAACTTGCTGGGTATGATCATAGTCCAGCCTTCATCACGCCAACATCAAAAAATTCCCCCGTTCTCAAAGCGCCCCCTGCTGGCGACAGGAAAAGCGATGTTTTAGACTTTGAGGTGGTACTCTCAGCACGTTCAGTATATCCAACTCAAAATTGGTCAGAAAGGCCTCAACACGTGGGTAATGCTACATGATGAAGATTTGTGACGTATCGCCGAACGGCGTTCCGCCCACAGGGCGGCAAAGTCAACGGTTCGCCAAAACGCAGTTAAGTGGCCTTAACTTCAGTGTCCTTGGTCATATCTGCCTGAAACTTTACATGTGTGTTAACAGTCCAGCCCTGAACATGTGATATGAATTTCGTTGATGGGCGTGGCCAAATGGCTTGGCCACACCCTTTAAACATCAGCCCCTGCGGCACGTTTCACTGACATGCATGAAAATTGGTACACATATGTATCACATCCAGACGCACAAAAAAGTCTCTTGGACCCATTGGCCAAACCCAACAGGAAGTCCTCCATTTTGAATTTAATGGTCATTTTTGGCGTTTTCCACGTGTTGTATTTTAATGAACTCCACCTACAGGATGCATCAGAACAACTTCAAAATCATTGTGTGCCATCTAGACAAAGGTGTAATCAAAACTTAGAAGCAGATTTTTGCATCGTGAAACGGTTTGGCCGTCAGGTGGCGGCGAAGTTTGATGTCTCGCCATAAAACACGAAATTAGTATAACTTTGGCATACATTGTCCATTCTTCACCAAACTTCACATGTTTGTTAACAGTCCAGACCTGAATGTATAGTATGACTTTCATCAATAAGCGTGGCCGTATGGCTTGACCACGCCCCTTAAAGTGCAGCGTCCCCCACAACAACTTTCACCGACGTGCACGAAAATCAGTATGCACATGTATCGTGTCCAGACGCACAAAAAAGCCTCTTGCACATATAGGCCACACCCGACAGGAAGTCGGCCATTTTGAAATGTACAGTCATTTTTGGCGTTTTCCACGTGTTGTATTTTAATGATCTCCTCCTCCAGAAATGAATCAATTAACTCCAAAACTGGTGTGTACCATCTACACAAGTGTGTGATCAAAACATATTAAGAGAATTGCTCAGCATGGAACGGTGTGGCTGTGACATGGCGTCGACACTTGATGTCTCACCATGAAACGCGATATTGCTATAACATGGGATCTAATGGTCGAATCTGCTCCAAACTTCACATGTATGATAATAGTCCTGGCATGAACACACCCACATGACGCTCAGGAGTCAGAGTCATAGCGCCACCCAGTGGAGACGGGAAGTCGCAACGCATTGGTTCCTACACTGTCCGAAGGAGGCGAACATTCAGCGCCTCGTCTGCCGGTCGACCTCTGGTGACACGGTGGCGGCCGCGCCAGGCTCCGAGTTGCGTGGGGTGCGAGGGCCCGTTCAACGCTGCTTGCAGCTTTAATTAGGGCCCGAGCACGTACCGTGCGAGGACCCTATTGTTTTCCTAAGGATTATTAGGGCCCGAGCACGTACCGTGCGAGGACCCTATTGTTTTCCTTAGGATTATTATTATTATTATTATTATTATTATTTTTTTCCGCGACTTTAAACGCATTTTTGGGGGCTTTAACATATTCAAAAACTCACCAAATTTGGCATGCACATTCGTCTTGGCGAAAATTTATGTGTACGCAAAATTTAAAAGATGCCCGTTGCAAAATGGCGAAATGGCGCCCCCTAGAAAACTTCAATCGGCTCCCACCGGCAGCCCGTTTGACCAAATTCCACGAAATTCGGGGAGGTCGTGTATCATCCCAAGACGCACGAAAATGCGCAGTTGGACTTTTTTCTAAAACCAACAGGAAGCCGGCTATTTTGATTTGAATATTCATTTTTTTACCGATTTTGGCGATTTCCAAGAAATCTCTCAGAGCTATCTCCTCCTACACGCTTCATTGGATCGGCTTCAAATTTGGCGTGCTGGAACTAGACCACTTGATGATCAAAAGTTATCATACGATTTTCCCTACGTTAAACGGTTTGGCCGTCAGGTGGCGGCGAAGTTTGACGTCTCGCCAAGAAACCCCCCAAAAAACAACAGTGCTATTACTTGGGCATGAAAAGTCCGATCGGCACAAAACTTGCTGGGTATGATCGTAGTCCGGCCTTCATCACGCCAACATCAAAAAATTCCCCCGTTCTCAAAGTGCCCCCTGCTGGCGACAGGAAAAGCGATGTTTTAGACTTTGAGGTGCTACTCTCAGCACGTTCAGTATATCCAACTGAAAATTGGTCAGAAAGGCCTCAACACGTTGGTAATGCTACATGATGAAGATTTGTGACGTTTCGCCGAACGGCGTTCCGCCCACAGGGCGGCGAAGTCAACGGTTCGCCAAAACGCAGTTAAGTGGCCTTAACTTCAGTGTCCTTGGTCATATCTGCCTGAAACTACACATGTGTGTTAACAGTCCAGCCCTGAACATGTGATATGAATTTCGTTGATGGGCGTGGCCAAATGGCTTGGCCACACCCTTTAAACATCAGCCCCTACGGCACGTTTCACTGACATGCATGAAAATTGGTACACATATGTATCACATCCAGACGCACAAAAAAGCCTCTTGGACCCATTGGCTACACCCAACAGGAAGTCAGCCATTTTGAATTTGACGCCAGATTGGGCGATTCGCACTCCTCGTACTTTTTCTATCTCCTCCTACATGATTCATCGGATCGGCTTCAAATTTGGCGTGCATCAACTAGACCACTTGATGATCAAAAGTTATCATACGATTTTCCCTATGTTAAACGGTTTGGCTGTCAGGTGGCGGCGAAGTTTGACGTCTCGCCAAAAAAACCCAAAAAAACAAAAGTGCTATTACTTGGGCATGATAAGTCCGATCGGCACAAAACTTGCTGGGTATGATCATAGTCCGGCCTTCATCACGCCAACATCAAAAAATTCCCCCTTCTCTAAGTGCCCCCTGCTGGCGACAGGAAAAGCGATGTTTTAGACGTTGAGGTGCTACTCTCAGCACGTTCAGTATATCCAACTCAAAATTGGTCAGAAAGGCCTCAACACGTTGGTAATGCTACATGATGAAGATTTGTGACGTATCGCCGAACGGCGTTCCGCCCACAGGGCGGCGAAGTCAACGGTTCGCCAAAACGCAGTTAAGTGGCCTTAACTTCAGTGTCCTTGGTCATATCTGCCTGAAACTTCACATGTGTGTTAACAGTCCAGCCCTGAACATGTGATATGAATTTCGTTGATGGGCGTGGCCAAATGGCTTGGCCACACCCTTTAAACATCAGCCCCTACGGCACGTTTCACCGACATGCATGAAAATTGGTACACATATGTATCACATCCAGACGCACAAAAAAGCCTCTTGCACATATAGGCCACACCCGACAGGAAGTCAGCCATTTTGAATTTGACGCCACATTGGGCGATTCGCACTCCTCGTACTTTTTCTATCTCCTCCTACATGATTCATCGGATCGGCTTCAAATTTGGCGTGCATCAACTAGACCACTTGATGATCAAAAGTTATCATACGATTTTCCCTATGTTAAACGGTTTGGCTGTCAGGTGGCGGCGAAGTTTGACGTCTCGCCAAAAAAACCCCAAAAAACAAAAGTGCTATTACTTGGGCATGATAAGTCCGATCGGCACAAAACTTGCTGGGTATGATCGTAGTCCGGCCTTCATCACGCCAACATCAAAAAATTCCCCCGTTCTCAAAGTGCCCCCTGCTGGCGACAGGAAAAGCGATGTTTTAGACTTTGAGGTGCTACTCTCAGCA
Organism: Cephalopholis sonnerati; assembly: GCA_019142605.1. Lineage (NCBI taxonomy): Eukaryota > Metazoa > Chordata > Actinopteri > Perciformes > Serranidae > Cephalopholis > Cephalopholis sonnerati. The sequence goes on along the minus strand of JAGQAX010000011.1, from coordinate 2,972,413 downwards.
CGTTCAGTATATCCAACTCAAAATTGGTCAGAAAGGCCTCAACACGTTGGTAATGCTACATGATGAAGATTTGTGACGTATCGCCGAACGGCGTTCCGCCCACAGGGCGGCGAAGTCAACGGTTCGCCAAAACGCAGTTAAGTGGCCTTAACTTCAGTGTCCTTGGTCATATCTGCCTGAAACTTCACATGTGTGTTAACAGTCCAGCCCTGAACATGTGATATGAATTTCGTTGATGGGCGTGGCCAAATGGCTTGGCCACACCCTTTAAACATCAGCCCCTACGGCACGTTTCACCGACATGCATGAAAATTGGTACACATATGTATCACATCCAGACGCACAAAAAAGCCTCTTGCACATATAGGCCACACCCGACAGGAAGTCAGCCATTTTGAATTTGACGCCACATTGGGCGATTCGCACTCCTCGTACTTTTTCTATCTCCTCCTACATGATTCATCGGATCGGCTTCAAATTTGGCGTGCATCAACTAGACCACTTGATGATCAAAAGTTATCATACGATTTTCCCTATGTTAAACGGTTTGGCTGTCAGGTGGCGGCGAAGTTTGACGTCTCGCCAAAAAAACCCCAAAAAACAAAAGTGCTATTACTTGGGCATGAGAAGTCCGATCGGCACAAAACTTGCTGGGTATGATCGTAGTCCGGCCTTCATCACGCCAACATCAAAAAATTCCCCCGTTCTGAAAGTGCCCCCTGCTGGCGACAGGAAAAGCGATGTTTTAGACTTTGAGGTGCTACTCTCAGCACGTTCAGTATATCCAACTCAAAATTGGTCAGAAAGGCCTCAACACGTTGGTAATGCTACATGATGAAGATTTGTGACGTATCGCCGAACGGCGTTCCGCCCACAGGGCGGCGAAGTCAACGGTTCGCCAAAACGCAGTTAAGTGGCCTTAACTTCAGTGTCCTTGGTCATATCTGCCTGAAACTTTACATGTGTGTTAACAGTCCAGCCCTGAACATGTGATATGATGGGCGTGGCCAAATGGCTTGGCCACACCCACACGTTTCACTGACATGCATGAAAATTGGTACACATATGTATCACATCCAGACGCACAAAAAAGTCTCTTGGACCCGTTGGCCAAACCCAACAGGAAGTCGGCCATTTTGAATTTAATGGTCATTTTTGGCGTTTTCCACGTGTTGTATTTTAATGAACTCCACCTACAGGATGCATCAGAACAACTTCAAAATCATTGTGTGCCATCTAGACAAAGGTGTAATCAAAACTTATAAGCAGATTTTTGCATCGTGAAACGGTTTGGCCGTCAGGTGGCGGCGAAGTTTGATGTCTCGCCATAAAACACGAAATTAGTATAACTTTGGCATACATTGTCCATTCTTTACCAAACTTCACATGTTTGTTAACAGTCCAGACCTGAATGTATAGTATGAGGTTCATCAATAAGCGTGGCCGTATGGCTTGGCCACGCCCCTTAAAGTGCAGCGTCCCCCATAACAACTTTCACCGACGTGCACGAAAATCAGTATGCACATGTATCGTGTCCAGACGCACAAAAAAGCCTCTCGCACATATAAGCCACACCCGACAGGAAGTCGGCCATTTTGAAATTTGCAGTCATTTTTGGCGTTTTCCACGTGTTGTATTTTAATGATCTCCTCCTCCAGAAATGAATCAATTAACTCCAAAACTGGTGTGTACCATCTACACAAGTGTGTGATCAAAACAGATTAAGAGAATTGCTCAGCATGGAACGGTGTGGCTGTGACATGGCGTCGACACTTGATGTCTCACCATGAAACGCGACATTGCCATAACATGGGATCTAATGGTCGAATCTGCTCCAAACTTCACATGTATGATAATAGTCCTGGCATGAACACACCCACATGACGCTCAGGAGTCAGAGTCATAGTGCCACCCAGTGGAGACGGGAAGTCGCAACGCATTGGTTCCTACACTGTCCGAAGGAGGCGAACATTCAGCACCTCGTCTGCCGGTCGACCTCTGGCGAGACGGTGGCGGCCGCGCCAGGCCCCGAGTTGCGTGGGGTGCGAGGGCCCGCTCAACGCTGCTTGCAGCTTTAATTAGGGCCCGAGCACGTACCGTGCGAGGACCCTATTGTTTTCCTTAGGATTATTATTATTATTATTATTTTTTTTTTTTTTTTTTTCCGCGACTTTAAACGCATTTTTGGGGGCTTTAACATATTCAAAAACTCACCAAATTTGGCATGCACATTCGTCTTGGCGAAAATTTATGTGTACGCAAAATTTAAAAGATGCCCGTTGCAAAATGGCGAAATAGCGCCCCCTAGAAAATTTCAATCGGCTCCCACCGGCAGCCCGTTTGACCAAATTCCACGAAATTCGGGGAGGTCGTGTATGATCCCACGACGCACGAAAATGCGCACTTGGACTTTTTTCTAAAACCAACAGGAAGCCGGCTATTTTGATTTGAATATTCATTTTTTTACCGATTTTGGCGATTTCCAAGAAATCTCTCAGAGCTATCTCCTCCTACACGGTTCATTGGATTGGCTTCAAATTTGGCGTGCTGGAACTAGACCACTTGATGATCAAACGCTATCATACGATTTTCCCTACGTTAAACGGTTTGGCCGTCAGGTGGCGGCGAAGTTTGACGTCTCGCCAAAAAAACCCCCAAAAAACAAAAGTGCTATTATTAGGGCGTGAAAGGTCCAATCGGCACAAAACTTGCTGGGTATGATCGTAGTCCCGCCCTGAACACGTCTACATCAAAAAATTCCCCTGTTCTCAAAGCGCCCCCTGCTGGCGACAGGAAAAGCGATTTTTTACACTTTGAGGTGCAGCTCTGAGCACGTTCAGCATATCCGACTCAAATTTGGTTAGAAAGGCCTCAACACGTTGTTAATGCTACATGATGAAGATTGTGACGTATCGTCAAACGGCGTTGCGCCCAGAGGGCGGCGAAGTCGATGCTTCGCCAAAACGTAGGAAAGTGGCCTTAACTTCAGTGTCCTTGGTCATATCTGCCTGAAACTACACATGTGTGTTAAGAGTCCAGCCCTGACAATGTCATGTGAATTTCGTTGATGGGAGTGGTTAAATGGCTTGGCCACGCCCTTTAAACATCAGCCCCTGCGGCACGTTTCACTGACATGCATGAAAATTGGTACACATATGTATCACATCCAGACGCACAAAAAAGTCTCTTGGACCCATTGGCCAAACCCAACAGGAAGTCGGCCATTTTGAATTTAATGGTCATTTTTGGCGTTTTCCACGTGTTGTATTTTAATGAACTCCACCTACAGGATGCATCAGAACAACTTCAAAATCATTGTGTGCCATCTAGACAAAGGTGTAATCAAAACTTAGAAGCAGATTTTTGCATCGTGAAACGGTTTGGCCGTCAGGTGGCGGCGAAGTTTGATGTCTCGCCATAAAACACGAAATTAGTATAACTTTGACATACATTGTCCATTCTTCACCAAACTTCACATGTTTGTTAACAGTCCAGACCTGAATGTATAGTATGAGTTTCATCAATAAGCGTGGCCGTATGGCTTGGCCACGCCCCTTAAAGTGCAGCGTCCCCCATAACAACTTTCACAGACGTACACAAAAATCAGTATGCACATGTATCGTGTCCAGACGCACAAAAAAGCCTCTTGCACATGTAGGCCACACCCGACAGGAAGTCGGCCATTTTGAAATTTACAGTCATTTTTGGCGTTTTCCACGTGTTGTATTTTAATGATCTCCTCCTCCAGAAATGAATCAATTAACTCCAAAACTGGTGTGTACCATCTACACAAGTGTGTGATCAAAACATATTAAGAGAATTGCTCAGCATGGAACGGTGTGGCTGTGACATGGCGTCGACACTTGATGTCTCACCATGAAACACGATATTGCTATAACATGGGATCTAATGGTCGAATCTGCTCCAAACTTCACATGTATGATAATAGTCCTGGCATGAACACACCCAAATGACGCTCAGGAGTCAGAGTCATAGCGCCACCCAGTGGAGACGGGAAGTCGCAACGCATTGGTTCCTACACTGTCCGAAGGAGGTGAACATTCAGCGCCTCGTCTGACGGTCGACCTCTGGCGAGACGGTGGCGGCCGCGCCAGGCCCCGAGTTGCGTGGGGTGCGAGGGCCCGTTCAACGCTGCTTGCAGCTTTAATTATTATTATTATTATTTTTTTCCGCGACTTTAAACGCATTTTTGGGGGCTTTAACATATTCGAAAACTCACCAAATTTGGCATGCACATTCGTCTTGGTGAAAATTTATGTGTACGCAAAATTTAAACGATGCCCGTTGCAAAATGGCGAAATGGCGCCCCCTAGAAAATTTCAATCGGCTCCCACTGGCAGCCCGTTTGACCAAATTCCACGAAATTCGGGGAGGTCGTGTATCATCCCAAGACGCACGAAAATGCGCAGTTGGACTTTTTTCTAAAACCAACAGGAAGCCGGCTATTTTGATTTGAATATTCATTTTTTTACCGATTTTGGCGATTTGCAAGTGTTCTCTCAGAGCTATCTCCTCCTACACGGTTCATTGGATCGGCTTCAAATTTGGCGTGCTGGAACTAGACCACTTGATGATCAAAAGTTATCATACGATTTTCCCTACGTTAAACGGTTTGGCCGTCAGGTGGCGGCGAAGTTTGACGTCTCGCCAAAACCCCCCCCCCCAAAAAAAAGTGCTGTTACTTGGGCATGATAAGTCCAATTGGCACAAAACTTGCTGGGTATGATCGTAGTCCGGCCTTCATCACGCCAACATCAAAAAATTCCCCCGTTCTCAAAGCGCCCCCTGCTGGCGACAGGAAAAGCGATGTTTTAGACTTTGAGGTGCTACTCTCAGCAAGTTCAGTATATCCAACTCAAAATTGGTCAGAAAGGCCTCAACACGTTGGTAATGCTACATGATGAAGATTTGTGACGTATCGCCGAACGGCGTTCCGCCCACAGGGCGGCGAAGTCAACGCTTCGCCAAAACGCAGTTAAGTGGCCTTAACTTCAGTGTCCTTGGTCATATCTGCCTGAAACTTCACATGTGTGTTAACAGTCCAGCCCTGAACATGTGATATGAATTTCGTTGATGGGCGTGGCCAAATGGCTTGGCCACACCCTTTAAACATCAGCCCCTACGGCACGTTTCACCAACATGCATGAAAATTGGTACACATATGTATCACATCCAGACGCACAAAAAACCCTCTTGGACCCATTGGCTACACCCAACAGGAAGTCAGCCATTTTGAATTTGACGCCAGATTGGGCGATTCGCACTCCTCGTACTTTTTCTATCTCCTCCTACATGATTCATCGGATCGGCTTCAAATTTGGCGTGCATCAACTAGACCACTTGATGATCAAAAGTTATCATATGATTTTCCCTATGTTAAACGGTTTGGCTGTCAGGTGGCGGCGAAGTTTGATGTCTCGCCATAAAACACGAAATTAGTATAACTTTGGCATACATTGTCCATTCTTCACCAAACTTCACATGTTTGTTAACAGTCCAGACCTGAATGTTGGTATGAGTTTCATCAATAAGCGTGGCCGTATGGCTTGGCCACGCCCCTTAAAGTGCAGCGTCCCCCATAACAACTTTCACCGACGTGCACGAAAATCAGTATGCACATGTATCGTGTCCAGACGCACAAAAAAGCCTCTTGCACATATAGGCCACACCCGACAGGAAGTCGGCCATTTTGAAATTTACAGTCATTTTTGGCGTTTTCCACGTGTTGTATTTTAATGATCTCCTCCTCCAGAAATGAATCAATTAACTCCAAAACTGGTGTGTACCATCTACACAAGTGTGTGATCAAAACATATTAAGAGAATTGCTCAGCATGGAACGGTGTGGCTGTGACATGGCGTCGACACTTGATGTCTCACCATGAAACGCGATATTGCTATAACATGGGATCTAATGGTCGAATCTGCTCCAAACTTCACATGTATGATAATAGTCCTGGCATGAACACACCCACATGACGCTCAGGAGTCAGAGTCATAGCGCCACCCAGTGGAGACGGGAAGTCGCAACGCATTGGTTCCTACACTGTCCGAAGGAAGCGAACATTCAGCGCCTCGTCTGCCGGTCGACCTCTGGCGAGACGGTGGCGGCCGCGCCAGGCCCCGAGTTGCGTGGGGTGCGAGGGCCCGTTCAACGCTGCTTGCAGCTTTAATTATTATTATTTTTTTTTTTTTTTTTTTCCCGCGACTTTAAACGCATTTTTGGGGGCTTTAACATATTCGAAAACTCACCAAATTTGGCATGCACATTCGTCTTGGCGAAAAATTTATGTGTACGCAAAATTTAAACGATACCCGTTGCAAAATGGCGAAATCGCGCCCCCTAGAAAATTTCAATCGGTTCCCACCAGCAGGCCGTTTGACCAAATTCCACGAAATTCGGGGAGGTCGTGTATCATCCCAAGACGCACGAAAATGCGCAGTTGGACTTTTTTCTAAAACCAACAGGAAGCCGGCTATTTTGATTTGAATATTCCTGTTTTTACGATTTTGGCGATTTCCGAGAATTCTCTCAGAGCTATCTCCTCCTACACGGTTCAGTGGATTGGCTTCAAATTTGGAGTGCTGGAACTACACCACTTGATGATCAAAAGTTATCATACGATTTTCCCTATGTTAAACGGTTTGGCCGTCAGGTGGCGGCGAAGTTTGACGTCTCGCCAAAAAAACCCCCAAAAAACAAAAGTGCTATTACTTGGGCATGATAAGTGCGATCGGCACAAAACTTGCTGGGTATGATCGTAGTCCGGCCTTCATCACGCCAACATCAAAAAATTCCCCCGTTCTCAAAGCGCCCCCTGCTGGCGACAGGAAAAGCGATGTTTTAGACTTTGAGGTGGTACTCTCAGCATGTTCAGTATATCCAACTCAAAATTGGTCAGAAAGGCCTCAACACATTGGTAATGCTACATGATGAATATTTGTGACGTATCGCCGAACGGCGTTCCGCCCACAGGGCGGCGAAGTCAACGGTTCGCCAAAACGCAGTTAAGTGGCCTTAACTTCAGTGTCCTTGGGCATATCTGCCTGAAACTTTACATGTGTGTTAACAGTCCAGCCCTGAACATGTGATATGAGTTTCGTTGATGGGCGTGGCCAAATGGCTTGGCCACACCCTTTAAACATCAGCCCCTGCGGCACGTTTCACTGACATGCATGAAAATTGGTACACATATGTATCACATCCAGACGCACAAAAAAGTCTCTTGGACCCATTGGCCAAACCCAACAGGAAGTCGGCCATTTTGAATTTAATGGTCATTTTTGGCGTTTTCCACGTGTTGTATTTTAATGAACTCCACCTACAGGATACATCAGAACAACTTCAAAACATTGTGTGCCATCTAGACAAAGGTGTAATGGCGGCCGCGCCAGGCCCCGAGTTGCGTGGGGTGCGAGGGCCCGTTCAACGCTGCTTCCAGCTTTAATTTTTATTATATTTATTCTGCCAATCAGAGATAATGATAGATTAGTCCATCTTTGAGTATCTGCCTTAATTTTCTCCGATAAATTTAGATAGTTGTCTTTAAGTACTTTGTCATGTCATTTTCTAATGTTTATGCCCAGATATTTAAACCCACATGGACATGTATTCAGCGGTTCAGTAAGTGTTCTAATATCCAAATCCTGTGCGTTTAAGGGCAAAACCTCACTCTTTGTTAAATTTATTTTGTATCCTGATGCTGCACTGTATTCTTGAAGACCCTGAAAAAGTGGGGGGACTGTGTCAGATGGTTCGGTTAAATATATCAGAATATCGTCCGCGTAGAGAGAAATTTTGTGTTTTTGTGTGTAGCACCAATTTGACACCAGAGATGGCTGGATTAGTTCGAATGGCGATGGCGAGCGGTTCGATGGCGAGAGAGAATAAGAGCGGTGAGACGCAACAGCCCTGTCTGACCCCTCTAGATAGTGAGAAGGCACCCGACAGGAACCCATTAGTCAATATTTGTCCTTTAGGGGCCCTGAAGAGTGTTTTAATGTATTGAATGAACCGCTCACCAAAATTCATGCCTGCAAGGGTTTGAAATAGGAAGGTGGGCTTGATCCTGTCAAACGTCTTCTCGGCATCCATTGATACATCCATCCATTTTCTGACCGCTTATCCTCTTGAGGGTCGCTGGGGGGCTGGAACCTATCCCAGCTGACATTGGGCGAGAGGCAGGGTACACCCTGGACAGGTCGCCAGACTATCGCAGGGCTATCATGTAGAGACAGACAACCATTCACGTTCACATTCACACCTACGGACAGTTTAGAGTCACCAATTAACCTATCCCCAATCTGCATGTCTTTTGACTGTGGGAGGAAGCCGGAGTACCCAGAGAAAACCTCCGCACAGAAGGGGCTCCCACATCGGGGCTCAAACCAGGAACCCTCTTGCTGTAAGGGGGGCAGTGCCAACCACCACACCACTGTGACGTCCTTATTAGACATAAATGATGGGAAATTGTTATTCCTGTATAAACACGCAGATTGAAAAGTGCTTAACTAGTAGCCAATTATGTATTTCAGGATCTTAAATATACAGGAAAATGTTGATTTATACTGGAAAAAATTGTAGCACCAAAAATTACTATATTTGAGAACTCCACCTAGATTTTTCAAATACAACTTTCTAGGGAGTTAATATGTCTTTTAGGGGAGGTGAGCTCCATGCAGCTCCTAGAGGTGGCAATCGGTACAGGCTCTACGATACGGTATAATCTAGATACTTAAGTCACGATACAATTTTTTTTTTGTGATTTTAAATGTGTTGCGATATGCTGAGTATTGCAACAGAATATATTGTGACCTGTTTCAACTGCAAATAATGTACCCAAATGAAAACACTGTGAACATCTGAGCTAATAAGACAAAGTTTTTACTTTTTTCATCTAAGTCAATTTGTTGTGGCAAGATGTATGTAGTGGACTGAAGAAGCAACTGATTGTTATTCAAGTAGGCTACCAAAAGTTGAATTTGTATTTCATAATTCATATAATAAAAAAATTGATACTTGGCACTGTGTAATGATACAATATTGCCAAACAAAAATATTTTGATACTATGCTGTATCGATTATGTCCCCCACCCTTAGTAGCTCCCCTGTACTTTGAACCCTGCTGACTAATATTTGGCCATGTTGGTGATGGGGTTGAAGGATTAGAGGGTTAGAGTTCAGGTGCAGGGCTGTTTTCTCAGACGCAGACTCAACTATGATTCAAGTAGCTGTTGTGAGCGACTTGAATGGAATTCATTGTAGGCAGCAACTGTGTTATCATCAGCCGTATCACAATGCTGTATTCTCACCACTTTTCAGTCGTGAAACTGTAGCACCTTTGTTCTGCGTGAAGGTGTTAGCTCTCTGCGCCCACCTCCTCCAATTTCAACACCACAGGACTACAGGCAGGTCTCTCATTGACACAGAAGAAATTGAAGCCTTGTTGTGTGTGGGTCCCGTATGTTGTTACGTGATTAACATGTCTTTCCACGGTGGTACACGATCGTCTGCCACACATATAGCACAGAGATAGGCAGCAACTGTGTTATCATCAGCCGTATCACAATGCTGTATTCTCACCACTTTTCAGTCGTGAAACTGTAGCACCTTTGTTCTGCGTGAAGGTGTTAGCTCTCTGCGCCCACCTCCTCCAATTTCAACACCACAGGACTACAGGCAGGTCTCTCATTGACACAGAAGAAATTGAAGCCTTGTTGTGTGTGGGTCCCGTATGTCGTTACGTGATTAACATGTCTTTCCACGGTGGTACACGATCGTCTGCCACACATATAGCACAGAGATGTCATCTTCTCTGAAAGTAGACAGAGGTCATAAAAGCAGAGAGCCGTGGGTGAGAGGGATGATTCAACCAGCTGTCTTGCTCTCTGTCCTTCTGTCTGTCTCTCCCTTCTGTTTTTCTGGACCGAGGAGTGGCAATGGCACAGAACGTGTTGGTGGAGCCAAGTGCCTGGCAGTCAACCAGGTTGTAAAAATTCAATAAGTGGAGTAACGGGACTCTAAGGAATCTTTTACTCTTTCTCATGTGGTTGGAGGATTTCACAGCTGGGGAGCCGGGCTGCATGGTCCGCTCAGCAGTCCAGCAGTGATTTGTCTTTTCTTTTTGCTTTTCTCTCCTGCTACCATTAGCCCTTTAGATCCCCGATGTAGTCCTCATTGTGAGGGGTTAAGCGGGTGATATACTCAGACTGATAAGGCTGTCAAGTTTTGACAAGTGCAGGGATTTAGGGAGGACACTGAAGACAGGGAAGGGTGTGGGACAACAGCAACAGTTGCTGCTTACTGGAATGACAAAGAAAGTTTGGTTTGTAGAGCAACAAGAGAAGTAAAAGGAAAGTGCGGCAGAGGAAATTAAAAGAAAGGAGTGGGAAAAGTGAAGGGAAAGACAAGGTTTCTTTTGAAAGCAAAAATGTTTGAGTAGCAGGATTAGTATGAGGTAAGATTATGCTTTAAGGGGAGAACATTATGTCAGCCACAAGGTGGTCTCACTTAATCTCTTTGTTGGTTTTGACTTCTAATTCATTTCATTGTGTGGTTTCAAGCAGAAACTGTCTCAACTTTTCCAAGTGTCTACTTTTGAACACAGGAACCCCCTCTCCTTTCCTTGATTCCTCTCCTATCTTCTTCCATTTTCTCTCCTTTTTTCTCCTCTTCTATCCTGATCACCTCTGCTCTCCCCGTTTCCTCTCCTTTCCTCTATTCTCATCTCCTCTCCTCTATCCTTGTTCCTTCTCTCCTGTGTCATTTTCTCCCCTCCTCTCTCCTTTCTTCTTCTCTACATCTTTCTCTTAACTTTTGCCCTCTCCTCTATGCTTGTTTCCTCTCCTTTCTTTTTTCCCTCTATCTCATTTTGTCTCCTTTATCCTTGTTTCTTCTCCACTCTTTTATTCTTTCTCCCCTCTTCTTCTTTCTTCTCCTTTCCTCTGTCCTTGTTTCTTTGTCTCTTCTTTATCTTACTCTACTCTTTTCTCCTCTCCTCTATCTTTGTTTATTATCCTCTTTTTTTCTCTCTCCTGTTTCTGATCCTCTCTCCTTCCCTCTTTTATCCTTCACTAATTTTTGTTTCCTCTCCTCTCTTCTGTCCTTGTTTTGCCTGTTCTTTGTCAGCTCTCCTCTCCTCTCCTCTCCTCTCCTCTCCTCTCCTCTCCTCTCCTCTCCTCTCCTCTCCCCATCCTTGTTTCCCCTCCTCTGTTTCATCCATCTCTTCTCTCCTCTCCTCTACCTTCTTCTACCTATCTGTCCTTGTTTCTTCTTCTAACTTTTATCCTTTATCATTTTTGTCTTTTCTCTCCTCTCTTTCCTTGTTTCCTCTCCTCTCTTGTGTTTTTTCTCCTCTATCCTTGTCACCACTCCTCTTCTTATTTCCTTTTCTCTCTTCTCCTCTCCTCTATCTTCATCTCATCACATCTATCCTTGTTTCATCTCCTCTGTTCTGTACTTCTCCTCTCTCCTTGTCTCTCCTTCTCTTTTTCTCCTCTATACTTGTTTCTGCTTCTCTCTTTTTGTCTCTCCTCTCTTTTCTGTTGCTCTATCCTTGTTTCCTCTCCTCTGCCTCTTGTTCCTCTTTCCTCTCCTCTATCCTTTTTCCTTCTTCTTACCTTTTTTGTTCTCCTCTATCCTTGTCTGATCTTCACTCTTTTATTCTTGTCTCCTTTCCTTATCTTTTCTCCTCTCCCCTTGTCTTTTCTTGTATCCTTCTCTCTTCTCGTTTCCTCTCCTCCCCCTCCTGTTCCTCTCTCCTTCCCTTGTTTCTTCTCCTCTATCTTGCTTCTTTATCCTTGTCTCCTCTTCTGATTTTCTCTCCTCTTCCCTTGTGTCCTGTATTGTATCCCCGCATCTTCTGTCCTGCATTTTTGTCTTCCTCTCCTCTCCTCTCCTCTCCTCTCCTCTCCTCTCCACTCCTCTCCTCTCCTCTCCTCTCCTCTCCTCTCCTCTCCTCTCCTCTATCCTTGCTTCCTGCACTCTTCTCTTGTGTAACTTTGTCTCTCACCTGTCCTCTCCTGTATCATTGTTTCCTCTCCTCCTGTACCTTGTGTCCTCTCCTCTCTTTCTGTTTGCTCTATTCAAACAAACTCCTATGGATGTCAGTGACAGTTTACTCCTTCTTGTCAAGCCCATAGCTCTGAGCTATATTTTAAAGGGCATGGAAATATTTTTCCTCCTTTCTCACATGTGCGGCTACGCAAGAGTTTCCAGTCTTGGTGGTTTCCGATGTTTTACGTATCTATCGCTTGGTTGCCATAGACGAATTACACCTCTGTGGCTGCTTGGTTGTTTGTTTCACCCAACGACACCTTGTGAACATTTGGTCAAAGCGGGGAAATAGTTTTTATACATTGCTGTTTGATAAGTGTGGATAATAACTGTTCCGGATGATAGCTATCCTTACTGATTGTTAAAGAGCAGGTCGACAGAAAAGACCGCTGCGAGATAAATGACTTTTTTGACTGGTATGCTTTTGATGAGGCAGTTCTGAGAAGTGCAAAGCCGCAGAATGCAAAGAGCACAATGGTGATGGTAGTGACTTGTCTGCAGCTTAGACGTTGCCTTTGTGAACAGCTTACATTACAGTCGGGGGGGGGGGGCACTGCTGTTTAGATAGGTGGGTATCTGATCCTAGATTTCTGCCCACTGTCATCGTACCTACCTTGCCAAATATCCCCCTTCTTGCTTATATTATATCTACTCATATGTTTATCTGTTATATAACTCTCTCTCTATTTCTTGTTATTAAATCTTGGTTGTCCTTGAAACCACACTGATAAAGTTTGTTTAAAAAGAAACTTTCTACTTTTACAGTGAGTTTACTGTTTACATTCCTTATTTTATTTTGATCGTCCTTTATTTTGCTGTGCTCTTTGTCCTTTTTCAACTCTTTAATGAATATTTTTGCCCTCATAGTTCTACTTGAGTGGGAAAACTGAAGTAATTGGATTGAATTTTAATTTGATGGCTGTGTCCTTGTTGGCTCTGTCTTGCCTATAAAGAGTTTCACTGGCACTTTGGTATGTGATGAAAGCAGGTGCGCCATTTTGCAAAATATAAATATGTACTTGTAAGAGATATTCTCAATTAATTAATTCTCTTTAATAGCAACACCAGTTCAAACAAAGCTTTATCTCTCTGCAGTGTGATATCACACTCTGTGTCAAGTTAGCCTCCATTTAGTAACAAATATTTTATTTAACAACAAACTGATGGTAATTAAGAGCAGAGGGTCGTATGCTACAAGATACAGAGAACCACTAGTTTTAACAATATAAAACATGACATTTATACTATATTTACTTATTTATACTCTCAGAAATGTACAAAGTGCTGCCTGTGCAGCAGACTTAAAGCACTTCATACAATCTGAGAGCCTAAAAAAATTGAGTTGTATGTGGTGTACAATACAACAGTACCTCACAGCTGTGTGTAGCAGTAATGCTTTTTTAGTTAATTTATTTAGTAATTTACTCTTTTAAAGTTCTGGTGTCTAAGATTTAGGGGGATTAAGTGGTATCTAGCGGTAAGGACTGCAGTTTTCAACCATCGTAAAATTCTCGTGGTAAGAATTTACTTGGGTGTTCATTGTTCAGGAGGTTTTTATGGGGAGCCAAATTATTGGTAGAGATCTCTTCCTCTACAAGACAGACCAGATGATTAAAGGGACACTCTGGAGTCATTTTAATCTAGGGTCTATCGCACCATGAGACTGAGCAGAACACTCCCTCCAGAGAATGAGTTTGCAGAATGCAGACTTTTCTAATACTAGCGACTCAGCGCTAACAGCCAGATAGCAAAATGCTGCTGCCTTAGGAGCCGTAAGCCAACCACAATCAAAAAAGCCACTCATAACCACAAATAATGTTCAGAACAGCACCATACTTCTTCAACAATACAAATAGGGTCTATAGGGTCTTGCTAGGTGTGCCTGGTTTGTATTTTCAAAAGACGAAAACAGAACTCACCCACTGTCCTCCAGCCGCTTCCTAGTTGTAGGAAAGCCCTAACAAGTCGATTACCGAATGCAATAGAAAAATAAGGTGTCCATTGATGTTCAGTTCCAAGCTGCCGAACTGTTACGGCTCCTAAGGCAACAGCATTTTGCTATTTGGCTGTTAGCGCTGAAGTTGCAAGTACTAGAGAAGTTTGCAGTCTGCAAACTCATTCCCTTGAGGGGGTGTTCTACTCGGTCTCATGGTGCCTTAGACCCTGGGTTAAAATGACTCCAGAGCATCCCTTTAAAACCAGTAAAAACACTGAATAAGTAGTTTCATGTTACACATCAATGCTTCTCCGATGCTTTTTGGCATGTCGAAGAAAGGCTGTTAGCGTAGCACCTGGTAATGTTTGCTCACCTTTTTTCTCTTATAAGATAAAATCCAGATGTCCAGGAGGTTTTTACCAGAAGTGTCATTATCCGTTGACTTCTCTTCCTGTCAAAAACCAATGGACCGGCTGATTTAATCCATTAAAACACTAAATAAAGCAGTTTCATGTTTAAAATATCAACGATTTTCTGACGCACTCATAATGGAGGGCTTGTAAACTACAGTGGCCGACACGAAAACACAAATAGCCCAATCTGGAGCCAGTGTTTTGTTTGTCCGTTGGGCAACTGTAGAAACATGGCATTGCAACATGGGAGTCTCCTTAGATGAGGACCTCTCTCTATTTAGAACAGCTCGTTCTTAGGTAACGAGAACACAGCTATTCTTATTTTCAGGTGAGTATGAAGAAAATATATTATGTTCCTTTTCTGCCAAGATATCCCCTAAATCCTACACACTGGACCTTGTAATAGAGGAAAGAAAATAATAAAAAAAATAAAATAAAAAAATAATAAAACTCAAACGATGAACGGTGTTCAGAAAGATTTGATGGATCTGTTGGCTTTAGTTATCGATGCTTTTGTTGGACACCGATAAATTAAATATTCCTTTACAAATTATCTCTTTGTTTTTTTTTTAATTTGTGGAAGATCACCACATTGTGCATACATTGACGGATTTACTTTCTTCCTTGTCATGTCTGTCAGCTGAAGGCGTCTTAAGGAAACATCATGTGTTTGATAAAAATCCACATGCCACCATGCTCCTGCTCCCTGCTCTACTGTTTTTCTGGAGAGGAGACATTTGGCTGGCTTTCCACTGCGTACGTGCAGCTCAGTGCGAACACGAGCCTCCAATCCTCTGCCTCCTGTTGTCACAGCAGTCACTGTGCCCACCAACTTAATCCCCTTCAGCTGCGGATGAGTGGGCCGACAAGTAAATGGACAGCACCTGAGTCTGCAGTTATCAGTTCTCCCAAGTGTACTGGTGCTCCCTCACAGCCCATATCTCATGTTCCCTCCCTCCCCCTCACTCCACCATCAAACCATGTGGAGATTATAACTCCTCTAGATGTATGCATCCTCCCCTCTGATACACATTTTTGGGCTAGAGAGGTGCATAAAAGGTTTTTAAACTTGGCTCCACACTGCAGTATCCTCTCCTGAGTATTTCCTTTACGTGAGTTTGAACCATGTCAATCATTGTAGAGTAATAGTCATCATTGCTCTGTTCCTCATTGTACCTTTTCCAATTGCCAGAGCCAGCTGTAGTACCAACGCCCCTCTAAGGTTGCCTGCTTCCTTCCTTCCTTCCTCTGGGAACAATAGTCAGGAATCCCAACATGACACTGCTGTTGGATGAAAGTTCACAACTTTCCCATCAAGTTGTTATGGTTGCAGGCTCCCAGGCTGAGCAGTGGCACCATCATGGTTGCCCCCAGTTCTCTGAACTGAGCAGCGTGAGAAAGGAGGAAACTACGAATAACTTAATCCAAGGAAAGTCTGTGGACTGCCTGAGTGGAGGCTGGCTGCCTGGTTTTGCAGACCTGCGTCACACACGATGACTGGAGTAAATCCTGATTTATAGTCGACCATACAGTACTGGAGTCCCACCTTGATTTATAGTTGAGCGTCAGATTTCACACCGTAATGCTAGATGCTTGTAGGGTGTATCAGTAATTGTGTTAACATTTGTCAAAATTGTGATTCAGAGTGACAATGGGATACACACCTACCTGTATACAGGGCTCCCACGATCATGAAATTCCTAGAAAAGTTATAAAATTAGAAAAAGTGTTGTCCAGGCCGGAAATGGTTTGGAATTAACAGAATGTTTTGGAAATGTTTTGAATATACATCGTTATATTCAGAAAATGCTTAAATATGTCTAACATTGCGTCATATATGTTCCTTGTACTACTAATTAAAGTCTAATGCTGCACTGTGTGACTGTTGAAACATCGGTAGTATCACGTGGTACAGTTTGGAGCTATCCACCCTGTACACTTAGGTACCATTAATATTAAGGGGTGCGTGGTTCCTTAACTGCTTTTTCCTAAGGTCCACTATCATCTCCTTAGATCACTGATGTTAAGGAGTAGGTTG
This sequence comes from Cephalopholis sonnerati, assembly GCA_019142605.1. Classification (NCBI taxonomy): domain Eukaryota; kingdom Metazoa; phylum Chordata; class Actinopteri; order Perciformes; family Serranidae; genus Cephalopholis; species Cephalopholis sonnerati. The sequence goes on along the minus strand of JAGQAX010000011.1, from coordinate 2,955,951 downwards.
TTTTCCTGAGACCAGTGGGTCAAGTCCTCTACGTCTTTGAGATAGGCCTTTTCATTGCCGTCTGTGATCAGGCCCACCACAGCTGTGTAATCAGTGTTGGGACCTCAGCCACGTGTTTTAAACAATAGAGAGGCCTTTACAAACCAGCAAGTCTGAGAACAAAGGAAACGCGCCAGGCCTCCATTGGTCTGGTAAGTGTCAGAAGTGTACATTTTTTCCAAAATTCAAACACTTGCTCCCTATTGGGCGACAGCGGGCGGATCCAGGTGGAGTCAGGCGGGATTCCCTCTGACATCACCGAGACTTTAATTGCCACTGCGCGCCAATGCCCCTCGCAATCCCCGTGTGACTAGTTGCTGGAAGGAAGCCAAAAGCTTTCTGTGCCCAAGTTACTGATAGGGAGCATTTCAAACGTTTGAATTTTACTGACCTAGGCCACCTTTTTCTTGACTTGCTGGACGAGGAAAGATACCTTTTTCTTTTGTTTAAACACTCCACGGAGACCCAGAGGAACGCCGCGCAACCCTGCGCAACCCCGTCGTTCCTCCACATCTGCAGAGTTTGGAGAAACACTCTTTCTCCAGAATAAATGGAACCCCTGCGGCCCTGCTTCTTCAAACGAGTCGACTCCACTGATCCCTCTTTTGCCACACTGAGGACAGCATCTTTCATCCCCGTGTATTCATCCCGGAGCTATGTAGCGAAAGGGTGGAACACTCGCTTGTTGATGATGTCGTTGGAGTCTGAAGTGGCTACACAGTCGTGTGTACAGGGAGTACAGCAGTGGTCTCAAAATGCAGCCCTGGGGTGCTCTGGTGTGAAGGATGAGGGTGTCTGCCCACTCTCACCACTTGGGGTCTGCCTGTCAGGAAGTTAAGGATCCACATGCACAGTGTTTAATCCCTTGAGCTTTGTGACCAGTTGAAACATTACTAGTATCATGTAGCACACATAGACCAGAGCCAGCAATGCATCATTGCCAATGCCGCGCCCCCTTTTGGGGGAGAGAAAGGCTACATAAGGAGAGAAACAGGAAAATGCCAAAAAAACCTGTTGTCTAGCTGGTTAACCAAGGCTTTCACACTGAGACCTGAGGCAGATAAGACTGCTGATCGATAGTTAATGTTAGCTTGAATGGGAAACATACTTTTGTTTAACAAGAGACTAGTGCAGTGCCCGTAGGAAGTATGTTTTTCTATCGAAAAGTGGAAGCTTAAGTAGATTTTTCATGTATGGCCAAATGAGGCTGTGTTCGATGGTTGGATGTACAAAGAGGTGTACATACTCTTACATAGTGTTAATAGACAAACTGTATATTGGGTAAGACATGAACGTACATTGAGATATGGAGAGACACGCAACATCATTAGGTTTCCTAGCTTTCTGTAGGCGAACAATCTTGAAATGGTAGCTAGCAAGCACGTAACCCTGCACGCCTGACAGGAAAAACAAACGTTTCCGACCTAGCCATACTTTGGTATGGGAAGTTTAGGCAATGTTTTAGTCAATCTAACCATGTTGTAGCCATGTCAGCAAACACCATGAGCAGATGAGAACAGCGTGGTGAAACTAAAGAAATACTGCTTACCATGAGATTACTGAAACATGTCATGTTAATGCAAACTGCACCACTTCATCTATTCCTATATGGGGGAGGGACGAAAGGGAATGCCATAACCCCGGGTGTACACTGGATGTGTTGTGTGCGTGGTCCGGCCGTGGCACGGACTCCTCCGTCCTGTGCCGGGCGTCAATGTCCACTGGAAGTGTATCTATAGCGGCGCCACGCCAGCAGCTGGAATTGACGGATGGCGAGATCATGATGTCACGCGATAATGTGCAGAAACACTGGAGGTATAAAGACATCAACAAACAAAGAAAAGATTTCTCTACCTGCCGGGGGCCACAAACTTTGACGTCATGTTGTTGCAGCGATGTGAAATACGCTCCAGAGTTTTCATGGGTGTTTTTATTTTGAAAATTGACCGGATACTCTCGTCTTTTCTGCGCCTGACTTCCTGTTTGACTCATTTCGTCTGTGGAAATTGACGCTTCGTCGGGCGGCGTCCGTCAAAAAATAGACCCTTTTTAGCGGAGCGCCGAGCCGCTTCTGGTGGAGCAGTTTACATTGACTTGAATGGCCGCGATTAGCTCCAGCACCATACCTGTCAAGTTTTGGATTTGAGGGAAATTTTCCGGCGCTCGCTGCGAGCCGTCCCACCACCCCAACCAAGCTCCAGTATCCCTTACATTTTAAGACAAGTGTACAAGATATCTAAAAACAACTTGTCAACCGCTTACTAACTACAATTAGGTGATCAGAATCTGATAGGCCAACCTTTGTTGACACTGAAATGCTGTGAACATTCCTACTTTATAATACAGCCTAAATAAAAACACAAAGGGTATATGAAGCACATTTATTTATTGTTTATAAAACAGGTGCTTCCCATCCTTAAATGTGATTGGCTGAGCCTCGTTCCATGCCGTTGTAAAATCAGTGTAACCCACTGGTAGACCGCAGCGTCTGTGTTGCTTGGCAACTATTCTGTCCACTCGATCTTGCTTGGTGGAAGAATGAATAGTTCTCACTTTCATTGTTGCATTATTACCAATAAATTGTTGATTCTTTTTTTGTGTGTGTTTATTTTATGGGCTATATGTGGGGTAACCGTTTTATAAAAGCTATAAGCCCCTTGAAGCCGTGAGTTACAGTGATTTTACAACGGCGGAGGGGCCCTGAACGCCCCTCAGCCGTTGTAAAATCACTGTAACCCACGGCTCCTCGGGGCTTATTGCTTAAACATATTTTCAGTTCATAATGTGCCCCATCCTGCTCATCTGTAGGAAAGTAAATTCGCTGTCCCATTTTTCGAGACATTTACAGGACTTCTTTGGTTTTTTTTTGGCAGGAATGCCTTCTCCTTCGTCACATCCATCCATCTCTCTCTTTTGTTGTTCCGGGTTTGTTCCCGTTGTCGGCACTAACCTCGCAACAACTGCCACCCAGGCTACTGCAAGTGGCAGTTCTCGCGAGGCTAGTGACAGAGTTCAGTTTGGACAGGCCGAGGAATGTTTTTTTATTATAATACGGGAGATTTACGGGAGAATACTAATATGGGAGGACGGCGGGAAAGAGGGGTGAAATACGGTAGTTTCCCAGCCAAAACGGGAGACTTGACAGCTATGTCCAGCACCGGCGCCGTGGCTGAATCGCCCACTTGACGGATCCAGTGGACATCCGGGGTAAGCGTGTGCAAAGTTTGGGGTGACGCAGAGCGGTATAGCAGTAGGTAATTTGATCTTGTATTCCGTGAGGCGTGGCTACAGCTGCGTCAGAGAGCGCAACAGGCTGACTGGTTACATGGAGGTGTATGGGATTTAAACTTTTAATGATAACGTTGTGAATATCAATCCGAAAAACTTCAAAATGACGGATTTGCCATGCGCAGTGCCATGCGCAAGCCATATCCGAAAGCTCAGGTTGATCTGACAAACAGTCAGAGAGATATGCAAGCCACAGACGCACAGACCGACAGACACACAGACTAACAGACACACAGATACACAGACCGACAGACACACAGACTGACAGACAGAGATTCCTTGCTTTATAGATAGATAAATACATGTAAACTTGTCAAAATTAAAATCCAAACATACTTCAGATTGTAGTGGCATCTACAGGATCTTGTATGGCTGTATTGCTGAATAGGTCTACCCATTTTAAAGTACTTAAATAATGTCATGGAAATGGGGTCAAATATCATGGAAAAGTTAGGGGACGTATACATGCTGCATCATTAACTGCCTGGAAAACGAGATATTGGGAGTTGGACGCTACTTTTGTGACTTCTCTGAGACAGCTTTCTAGCATGTGGTGGCAGGTTGCGGCTGAGGTTGCTGAGCAACTTTAACAAGCACTGTATAGCCTGTTAATCTGAAATCCTGAGTGCAGAGCTGATCTTCTTCTAGGTGCTGTTTCAAGGTGTGTAGACCTATTGTCTGTGTGACAGATATAAAGCTCTGACAGTTCTTCACTAAAATAATCAACTTTTCCATATTTACCTCAAAACGCAGCCATTGTGCCTGAAAAATAGGTGCTCCCGTTGCTCTGGCATTGCTCTGGTGTTTGAGTTTGGCTGCCGTGCATCTACATTGAAAATTATGAATTTGAGAGCGCAAAAACCACGGCATGTGTACGGCCCCTTACATGTAGGTGAGAGTTTTGAAAATTCATTGGTAAAAATGTGTGAGAACCCTGTCTGTAATAGGAGTTGTATTTGGTAATTTAAAACATTTCACCTTGCCTCATTACTGAATAGCAGATCACCATGTGCAGTTGCCGCGATTAGGTTCATTCATTCATGCAGAGCAACAGTTGCATTCTGGAGATCCTCCCAGACCTGCTGAGGTCCATCCCATCCTCAGTCACACGGCTGATTGTCCACGTCGGAAGCAACGACACAGCTCGCCGACACTACGTCCAAACCATAAAGGATTTTACTGCCCTCTTTAACCTCCTCAAAACCTGTGCACTGTCCGTCTTCATTAGCGGCCCCCTGCCCGTTCTGTTCCACAGCGCTGAGCGCTTCAGTAGGCTCGTGGCATTGAACATGTGGCTCCAGAACGCATGCAGGAAAAACAACTTCTGTTTCATCGACAGCTTCAACCTATTTTGGGACCGTCCCTCCTTCTTCAGACCAGATGGTGTTCACCTCAATAACCTGGGCAACTCCATGCTCGTGGCTAACTTTCAGTATTTCATTGCCGTACACTCTGCCCAGTCAATCCCTGCTCCACGTGGCTGACTGTTTACCCGACACACCCCCACCTGCCCATACCCCCCACCTCACTCGTTGACGGCCCAGCAAGCCGCCTCGCAGACCTACCCCACCCACAGCTCCCCCTTCAGGCCACAGCTGTCACTAACCCCTACACTAGCCACTCATTCTGTTATTCCTCCTACTAAGTGTGCTCCTACTGCCTCTGTAATTTCAGTTTTAAGCACAGATCGGTCTGATAAGCAATCTAAACAAATCCGGCTCCGAAATCCTGAAAATTTGATCAGGATTAAACCAACAGACAGCCAGAGATACGAGTCACAACGGGTGGCTGTACCTTCACTCATTAAGCCACCTGTCACCATCAATGTGGCACTTTTTAATGTTCGTTCTCTTTTAAATAGAACTTTTTTAATGAATGACGTGATTTTAGACAATAAGTTAGACTGTCTTCTTTTAACTGAGACATGGCTTGGCACTGACGCATCTGTTGTTCTCACCGAGGCCTGCCCACCAAATTTTAATTTTTTATTTTCTACTAGAGAGGGTAGAAGAGGAGGTGGGACGGCATCCATCATAAATGACTCACTGACCTCAAATGGAGTGTCTTTTAACAGTTACAAGTCATTTGAGCACCATGCCTTTACTTTTAGCAGCCCTCCAATTCTTTGCATTACTGTATACAGACCACCCCATCACTCTAGTTCTTTTATCAGCGAATTCTCTGAACTTTTATCAATCATTCACACCTCTTATAACAGGATTTTAATAACTGGTGATTTTAATCTACATGTTGATGATACCTCGGATCCAATATCCAGAGAGTTTTTAAACCTTTTAAATTGTCTTGATTTTAAGCAGCACGTCACACAGCCAACTCACAACAGAGGACACACCCTGGACCTGGTCATAACCCATGGCCTGTCCATCGGTGTGTCCTCTGTTGTTGACCTGGCTGTGTCCGACCACTATTGTGTATTTTTTAACATCACCAGTTTTAACCAGGAGGAGGCCCCGGTGAGAACAGTGAGGAGGCGCTATCTAACTTCTGAAGTGGCTGCAAATTTTATTGAGATTTTACAGAGCACTCCTGCTGAAATTTTACCTGCACCTTGTGATTTTATCGTTGATAATTTTAACAGTAAACTGAAGTCAACTCTGGACTCAGTAGCTCCACTTCTAACTAAAACAATAAAAAGAAAACCTACACCCCCGTGGAGAAAAAACGATGAAATCAATAAACTGAAAAGAAAATGCAGGAGCACTGAGAGAAGATGGAGAAAAAGTAAACTGACGGTTCATTATGAGATTTTACGTCAACAACTCAAAACCTACAATAACGCAGTCAAAAAGGCACAAATTTCCCATTTCTCACAACTCATCACCAACCATAAAAACAACCCCCGGTTCCTCTTCTCCACCTTTAATATTTTAACAGGCACTAATTTTAATAAAGTTCTTAAGACACCAACAGATGATCTTTGTGAAAACTTTGCAGACCACTTCAGAACTAAAATCAAGGACATCAGATCCTGCCTGTTATCCCAGAAAGCTTTATCTGTTAACACACCTGGACTGTTGTCCTTGCCTGAGGAGACACTGGAGAGTTTTGCCCTGGTTGATGCAAGGACACTTGGTCGAGTTTTCTCCCAAGTAAACCCAACAACCTGCCTTTTAGATCCAATTCCCACATCACTCTTAAAATCGCTTTATGGATTCTTTGAGGAGCAGTTTTTAAACATCATGAATTGCTCTCTTCAGACGGGTGTCTTCCCCACCGCCTTTAAAACGGCGGTGGTGAAGCCTCTTCTGAAGAAGAGCAATTTAGACCCCGACATTCTTAATAATTACCGACCTGTATCCAACTTACCGTTTTTAAGTAAAATTTTAGAAAAACTGGTTTTTAACCAAGTCAATGACTTTTTAAATAGAAATAGCATTTTAGAGAAACATCAGTCTGGTTTTAGGAGGAACCACAGTACCGAGACAGCACTTTTAAAGATTTTAAACGACATCAGGTGGAATTTAGATAACAAAAAGCTCACAGTGTTGGTTTTACTGGATCTAAGCGCCGCTTTTGATACGGTAGACCATCACATTTTATTAAATAGACTCAGACACCTGGTCGGCCTTTCCGGTACTGTTCTTAACTGGTTTTGTTCTTATCTCACAGACCGATGCTTTTATGTAAGTATGGATACATGTTCCTCAGGAACCCATGAAATTGAATGCGGGGTTCCCCAAGGCTCAATTTTAGGTCCACTTCTTTTTAATCTTTACATGCTTCCCCTTGGGGACGTCATCAGGAGACACGGCATCAGCTTCCATAGTTATGCTGATGATACACAGCTATACATTGCCGTGTCTCCTGATGACACAGGGCCATTTGATGCCCTTTTTAACTGCATTGTAGACATCAAGTCATGGATGGCAGAGAATTTCCTACAGCTCAACCAGGACAAAACTGAGGTTTTAGTTATAGGTCCTGAAGGCCAGAGAGAGAAACTTCTACCAAAACTACAGGATCTTAAACCAACCAAATCAGTAAAAAATCTGGGCGTGACTTTTGACTCTGAGCTAAATTTTATCCCACATATCAAAAATATAACAAAAATAGGTTTTTATCACCTTAAGAACATAGCCAGAGTCCGCCCGTTTCTCTCTCAGGCCAGTACGGAGGTGCTAATGCATGCTTTTATTTCCTGTCGCTTAGATTACTGTAATGCCCTGCTCTCTGGTCTTCCCAAAAAGAGTATTTTAAATCTCCAGTTATTACAGAACTCAGCCGCACGCGTGCTGATGAGGACCAGAGGGCGGGAGCACATTACACCGGTTTTAGAGTCGCTGCATTGGCTCCCCGTCCGCTTCAGGATCGATTTTAAGATTCTATTACTGGTTTTTAAATGTCTTAACGGCCTTGCGCCCTCTTATTTATCTGATCTGCTTTTACCATATCAACCCTCGCGGACCCTGAGGTCCTCCGGCACTGGCCTTTTAACCATACCAAAACCCAGAACAAAAACCCACGGTGAGGCAGCATTTAGCCACTATGGCCCCCACCTGTGGAACAGCCTGCCGGAGAGCCTCAGGACTGCAGAGACTGTTGATATTTTTAAAGGAAGATTAAAGACACACCTTTTTAATCAGGCTTTTAACTAATATTTTAAACTCTTCTTACGTTCTTATCTGGTTCTATTTACTTATTATCAGGGCTTATCCTGTTTTATGTTTTTAGTCCTATTTTATGCTTTTAGTCTTTAGTTTTTAACTCCAGTGTTTCCTCAGAGGGGTCTTCCACACTGGGAGCTGTGTCAGGTCTGCTGATGGGGGTGCTGTCCTTGGGTCCCTTCGGCCCGGCCGGCTGGGGGTTCCTCCCTTTGACGTGGGGGTCCGCCTGTCTGTCGGAGTCGGGGGGCCTGGGTGCTGGTCCTCCCGATGGCATGGCCTGCGGCTCCTCCCAGTGTGGACGGCCCCAAAGGTGGCGTTTCCTTGATCCTCAGTGCCATGCCATGTTTCCCCATTGTGTGTGATTGTGTGTGTGTGGGTGGGTGTGTGTGTGTCTGTCTGGTATGGAGGGTGGGAGGGAGGGGCTTTCTTTGTAATTGTTTTCTTTCTTTAATTTTGGTAATTGTTTTTATTTCTGTAAAGCACTTTGTGTTGCATGTCCTTGCAGGAAAAGCGCTCTATAAATAAAGTTGATTGATTGATTGATTAAGAGAAGGTCTGCAGCATAAAGGCTTATATGTTACTGAAAAACTTGTTTAACGTTGCCGTCACTCTCAACAATCTCCACCAACATCAGAAAGTTGTAAAAGAAAGCACAAGCACAAGCAGCCCAAGGAGACCAGTCCGTTTTTTTTTTGTATTTGTCTGTGATGTGTGTCTCCATTACCGCTGTAGCCCCGATGTGTAGTTTTTGAGGAGGTGTACGTCAGCTGCGGTTCTCCAACTCCAACATTCCCTTCAGTTTCACAAACCATCTTCTTGAGGTTTCTTAGTATTCTTATAGGGTAATAGAGAACTTAATCACCTCTCTGTGGTGTTCGCATGTTCTCCCTTTTTTTGAATGTGTCCTGGAAAGAAACCAACACCTGTATCTGAGCATTTTTAGGCCATGTCATATGTTTATGATCATGGTGATATTACTGGTCCATTGGTTTTATGTCACATTTTTCAAACATAGAAAGTGCTGCTTTGTGGCCAGATTGTTTTACAGAGATTTGGAATATCACTGTGATGATTTCACTTGGCAGTCAGATTTAATCCACAATACTGACATGGACAGCGAACACCAACAGGGTGATGTTTTTTTTACTGCATAGACAGCTCTATACTCGCATGTAAAGTCTGCATGGAAATACATTTTGGGCTGTGCATGGACATTGCCCATCAAACCTTGTGGGCAGATGAAGAAATTTACATCATGTTGACCCTTGCGGCTGTATGGACATGGAAAATATAATTTGTGCTTGGCTCATTCTGCACCCAGACTCGTGCATGTTATTCATCAAATCTGAGAATATACTGTATTCATTTTATTGAGTAACAGGCTTTTTTCTCAGGTTGAGTCAAAGTGAACTCAGTAAATATTTTTAAACCACTTTCGTGAAAGGTTCACTGTCGAGTTTTTCACCTATTGATTTGCTGTAAATGGATCACCATTTTATCTCATGCATGTTCACACACTTGCATGCAGATTATGCGTTACACAGTCCTACAAATGGTGTCACACTGTTCCATCGATCTACAGGTGCCAAAATATTTTGCAGTGTACCAACAAAGGTAGGGAAGAAGAGGACTGCTAACAAGTGAACATGGATGTAAACAATGCTGCATTTAAAGTACTTAAAACTTGGCTTTGTGGATGGATTATGAGGAAGGAAATGCACTCAACATGTTTTTTTAGCGCTCAAGAATACACACAATGTACTTTGACGAGTAACACTGAATGTAAACTTTTGTTTATTTACAAGAACACCCCTCCCCCCGGGGCACATTTAATTTCTATTTCAGCATCACAAACCCATATTATCTTTTTTTCCTGAACCTGGTGATGTTTCAAAAATCTCTCCACTGATCTGCACGAAGTGACCTCTTCTTTACTTGTGCACTTACTTTTTTTTCTGGAGGGCAGTCCCAGGAACTGAATGCCTCATGGGCATAGATTATAGAGAATAATGGACGTAGCCACAGTGAAATCACCCCTTGGTTTGTGGATTACTGTATTGAAGCCTTCAGTTTGGCATTTTTGTTGTGTGGGGTGTGGGGCTGACCCTAATGCTAGCTGCTAACTAGGTATTGCAGCCTTCAAATAGGTTCAGAATAGGCCCACAGACACCATAACGGGAGATATGATGAACTCACTGTCCGGTTTAATTTTACTCACTGTTTAATGATCCAGGTGCTTCGGTTGGTTTAGAGTTGATTGATTTACAGGATGTATGGTGAGGTGCAAGATGACGCTAACTGCCTGTGTTGACTGTGTTCAAAAATAAAAACAAAAATCCCCAAACACTCCCCAAATAAATAGGCCTTTACAAAAACAAATTTTAAATCAATGGGGTATTAAACAACTTCTTCAAACAATAACAACTAACATTAACCAGAAACACGGCGGTTAAAGACTGTAACCCTGTGGCATCTTCCACGCTCCACACTGACTTCAGCACACCTGCCTTTAATTAAAGGTTCCCATGATGCCAGGTCAGGTGGTGCATTAGAGTGACTCAGAAAATAATAGGAAACTAGGACTTGCCTGAAATTACTTGGTTAGCATGGTGCATTTTCAATCTACTGTGGTTGACTGCGATAATGCCAAAGGTTATTTTCCTAAGCAAAAAACAACTTAAAACCATAAAAACAAAATGTACTTAAAACTGAACATCCGACTCCTTAGAGGGTCTTTCATTACACTCAAACGCTGTACAAAATTTTTTTTAGACATACATAATGTAACAGTGAACGTTTATGAGCTGAAAACACACTGAAACAGCGACAGCTATGGTAATATGTTGAAGAAGATTCTACATATGTATGCAGAAACTATTGGTAACGGAACAAGATTTTGGTAACGGAAGTGTGCCGGTTTCTGTTTGTAGTCCAAGTAATATTGACCAATCATGTTTGAGCAGCGGGTGAACAGTCTGTGTGGAGAGGTGGAAAGCATTGACCGAAAGGCAGTATCAGAATCCATAAGCTGTAGTCTGATGAAGATTTCACTTTTATATTAGTTCTTTTTTTAAAAATATGTCTCCATTTATATGCAGACAACCACAGCACAAAAGAGGAAGTCTTAGTGCGGATCCGCTGGCTATACTAGATCAATTCAAGTTATTGATCCTCAACTCCAAAGGTTTTATCGTTGTCAGACGATAGCTGATGGGTTCCAGGATTGCAGCTAAGGCTATGCCGATACTCTGTTAATCTGGAGTAATGTCATGGTTACGTTACCTAATCAGCGTTGTGGCTGTGGTAGAGACTTGTCAGTGGATGACACCCACCTGTCACTCAAGCCTTAACAACATTTAATGGGTGAGTTAGATAAAAAATTCCCCCCATTCAGTTGTCATGAACGGTTAAATTAGCTGTAGTGACCAAAACCGTTTTTTGTACCAGGCTGTAAACATGTTTATTTCTGCTGTGAAATTGTAAATTTTAACATGCAGGACAGTGGGGATTAGGGCAAGGTATTGCCACTGATTTCCTGAAGGGATTCAGTTTCTATTCAAGGGGTCCCGATTCCATTCGATTTCCGATTTGATTCGATTTTATTGAGATTTCAATCAATCAATCAATTTTACTTATAAAGCCCAATATCACAAATCACAATTTGCCTCAGAGGGCTTTACAGCATACAACATCCCTCTGTCCTTAGGACCCTCACAGCAGCTAAGGAAAAACTCCCCTAAAAAACCCCTTTAACGGGGAGAAAAAAATGGTAGAAACCTCAGGAAGAGCGACTGAAGAAGGGATCCCTCTTCCAGGACGGACAGACGAGCAATAGATGTTGTACAGAACAGATCAATATAATGAATTAACAGTAATCCATATGACACAATGAGACATAAGGAGAAACAGATATTATATTAATAATATGATTATATATGTATGTGACAATAATGATATGTGTATAATAGTCCAGGTATGACTAATAGTAACAGCAGCAGTGGGAGGCATCAGGCAGGACCACGGCAGCAGCACAACCACGACACATCGTCCAGGCACAGCTGCGGTACGAGTTAACCTGCGAGACAGTGGAGCACAAAGGCTCCAAAGAACAAGCCGAGTTAGTGACATGCAGTAGGCCCGGGTTAGAGAGATGCATTAACAGGACATGAATACTAGCAAGGGAGAGAGAGAGAGAGAGAGAGAGAGAGAAGGAGAGAAGGGGCTCGGTGTATTATAGGAGGTCCCCCAGCAGACTAGACCTATGTCAGCCTAACTAGGGGCTGGTCCAAGACAAGCCTGAGCCAGCCCTAACTATAAGCTTTATCAAAAAGGAAAGTCTTAAGTCTAGTCTTGAAAGTGGAGACGGTGTCTGCCTCCCGGACCGAAACAGGAAGCTGATTCCACAAAAGAGGAGCCTGATAGCTGAAGGCTCTGGCTCTTGTTCTACTTTTGGAGACTTTAGGGACCACAAGTAACCCTGCATTCTCAGAGCGCAGTGTTCTGGTGGGATAATAGGGCACTATGAGCTCTCTGAGATATGATGGAGCCTGATCATTTAGAGCTTTGTAAGTTAAGAGAAGGATTTTAAATTCAATTCTGGATTTTACAGGGAGCCAGTGCAGAGAAGCTAAAACAGGAGAAATATGATCTCGTTTCTTAGTTCCTGTCAGTACACGTGCCGCCGCGTTCTGGATTAGCTGGAGAGTTTTCAGGCACTTATTAGAGCTACCTGATAATAGGGAATTACAGTAATCCAGCCTCGAGGTAACAAAGGCATGGACCAATTTTTCAGCATCTTTTAGTGACAGGATAGGCCTAATTTTTGCAATATTACGCAGATGAAAAAATGCAGTCCGAGACATTTGTTTCAAATGGGAGTTAAAAGACAAATCTTGATCAAATATTACGCTGAGGTTTCTTACGGTAGTGCTAGAGCCCAGAGCAATGCCATCCAGAGAAACTATATCATCGGATAACGAGTTTCTGAGGTGTTTGGGGCCCAGAACAATAACTTCAGTTTTGTCTGAATTTAACATCAGGAAATTGGTGCTCATCCAGGTTTTTATATCTTTAAGGCATTTCTGAAGTTTAGTTAATTGATCCGTTTCTTCTGGTTTTATCGATAAATACAGCTGTGTATCATCCGCATAGCAATGGAAATTTACATAGTGATTTCTAATGATGTTACCTAAGGGAAGCATATATAGCGTGAATAGAATTGGTCCGAGCACTGAACCTTGAGGTACTCCAAAACAAACTTTAGTACGTGAAGATGATTCATTATGAACGTGAACAAACTGAAAGCGATCGGATAAGTACGATTTAAACCAGCTTAGTGCAGAACCTTTAAGGCCAATTGAATATTCCAGTCTCTGTAGCAGAATTTGATAGTCAATTGTGTCAAATGCGGCACTAAGATCTAGTAAAACAAGTACAGAGACGAGTCCTTGGTCTGAAGCAATCAGAAGATCATTTGTAATTTTAACTAGTGCTGTCTCGGTGCTATGATGAACCCTAAATCCTGACTGAAATTCCTCAAATAAATTATTATCATGGAGAAAGTCACACAGCTGGTCTGCGACTGCTTTCTCAAGGATCTTTGAGAGAAAGGGAAGGTTGGATATAGGTCTGTAATTGGCTAACACCTCTGGATCCAATGTGGGCTTTTTTAACAGAGGTTTAATTACAGCTACCTTAAAAGACTGTGGTACATAGCCCGTAGTAGTACATAGACATTTGCTTTAATTTTCTGGTTTGGGAGTTATACCAGGGAGCAAACTTTCTTTGCTTTGCGAACTTCTTTTTAAGAGGTGCTACGGAGTCAAGAATTGTTCGCAGTGAGCCTGCAGCGCTATCGACGAGATGATCAATTTGGGAGACTTTAAAGTCAGTACGGGAAACCTCAGTTACAGAGGGTATTGAATTTAACGCCGATGGAATCACTTCCTTAAATTTTGCTACCGCACTATCTGATAAACACCTAGTATAGTAGCTGTTACTGAGTGGCGCGTAGTCAAGTAGACAGAAATCAAAAGTTATTAAGTAATGGTCTGATAGAGAGGGATTCTCTGGAAAGACCATTAAGTTATTAATCTCAATTTCATACGCCAGAACTAGATCGAGGGTGTGGTTAAAACGGTGAGTGGGCTTATGTACACTTTGACTGAAGCCAATGGAGTCTAATAATGTGATAAACGCAGTAGCGAGGGAGTCATTATCAACGTCCACGTGAATATTGAAATCGCCTACAATAATAACTTTATCTGATTTCAGGACTAAACTGGATAAAAACTCTGAGAATTCAGATAAGAATTCTGAATACGGGCCAGGAGCACGGTACACTATAACAAATAGAAGAGGCTGCGATGTTTTCCAGGTCGGATGTAAAAGACTAAGGACAAGGCTTTCAAAGGATTTATAATCTAGTTTAGGTTTAGCGCTGATTAATAGACTAGAATTAAAAATGGCTGCAATTCCCCCTCCTCGGCCGCTGCCTCGAGGAACGTGGGTATTATTATGACTGGGAGGAGTGGATTCATTTAGACTAACATATTCATCTTGACACAGCCAGGTTTCGGTGAGGCTGAGTAAATCAATATGATTATCTGATATTAATTCGTTTACTAACACTGCTTTGGAAGATAATGATCTGACATTTAACAGTCCACATTTAATTCTCCTGTTTTGTCTTTCTGTCACAGAAGAGGTTTTAATTTTTATCAGGTTGTTATGTACAACTCCTCTTTGTTTGACTTTATATTTAAATAATTTAGGAGGTCGGGGGACAGACACCGTTGGTATTGCACTATGGGTGGGTGACTGCTCTAGAAGCTCAGAGAAGCGTTTTACACTGCGACTCTGATTCCTGGTCTCAACTCTGGGTTGTCATGGTTTTAGATCACTAATAAACTTGTCCAGGTTTCTAGATATGAGAGCGGCTCCATCCAAAGTGGGATGAATGCCATCTCTCCTAATCAGACCAGGTTTTCCCCAGAAGGTTTTCCAATTATTAATGAAGCCCACATCGTTTGCTGGACACCACCTGGACAGCCAGCGATTGAATGATGACATGCAGCTAAACATATCATCAGTGGTCAGATTTGGCAGGGGTCCAGAGAAAACTACGGAGTCCGACATAGTTTTGGCATACTGACACACCGAGGCAACATTAATTTTTGTGACCTCCGATTGGCGTAACCGGGTGTCATTAACGCCGACGTGAATAACAATCTTACTGAATCTACGTTTAGCTTTAGCCAGCAGTTTAAAATTTTGATTCAATGTCGCCCGCTCTGGCCCCAGGGATACATTTGACTATGGTCGCTGGTGTCGCTAACTTCACGTTTCTCAAAATAGAGCTGCCAATTACCAGAGTTTTCTCCTCAGCGGGTGTGTCGCTAAGTGGGGAAAAACGGTTAGAAACGTGAACGGGCTGGTGGTGAGCCGAGGGCTTCGGCCTGGTACTACGCTTCCCTCGGACAGTCACCCAGCCTCCTGGCTGTACAGGGGTTATTAGCGGCTATGGATGAGAGACTGCAGTCAGAGCAGATTGAAATACATCTGCTACATCTACATCTACATGTTGCTAAACAGGTGTATTGATAAAGTACTGGCTTTTTCCTCAAGGAGGTTTTATTGCACTTACAGTAGCCCCTTTTACACTGCCAGATTTTCCGCGAATGTTCGGCCGATTTGCCGGCCAGTTGTGAGCGTTTACACACACAGCCGGATTGGCGAGTTGATCTGAGGCGCCCAATTTTCTGCCTCGTAGGGTAGTCATATTGGCGGAACGGTTTTAGTATAAACAGAGCGAGGGGGCCTTCCGCCTCGGGAGGGGCTGTTGATGACGTTGCACGTTGGACCCACTGGCGTGGATTTCAAACCAGGAAACAGCTGATAGCTGGAATGAGTGTCTAGCAGCACTAAGGAGACGCAAAGCAGAAGATGAGCAACTGGGGAGATAAAGAATTGCGCGCCCTCCTTGCCCTCGCTAATGAGGAGGCTATTAACCGTCAGATGACAGGAACGTGAAGGACGGGCTGATGTACAAGAGAATCGCTGAAGGACTGACTGGCCGCGGCTTTCCTCAGTACGTCACTGTTTACGTCACACGCTGAGCTGCACGTTCTGTTACTAGCTGACCCCGCCCATTGCCCTGAAAAAGGTGCATTCTGTATAAACACAAGAAGGCAGGCGGCAATTTGCCGCCCTCCCCGATTTTGTTTTTATACTGCCAATGCGGAAAGAAGAGGGATTGGGCTTTCCTGCAAATTTGCGCAATTCCTGTGTAAAAGAGGCTAGTAACAAGTGTAGTTGTCAACTCAAGTTATCTTCACCTCTCTGTCTCCATCGCGGCATCTTTATTATGTGTTTGTGTGTGTGTCTTTGTGTGTACGTAAAAGTGGCACAGCAGCCAGGATGCACAGACAGCAGGACGAGACGCTGCAGCATGATAATCAGTCCCTCCAGAAAATCACAATCTTACGATCGCAATAATTAACCCAAGTTCAATAAAAGTCCGTGATATTTTCAGGGGCTTGCAACTTTTCAAAAGTCCCACAATTTTTCAGCATTTTTCCACATTTTCCGGCTGACCAGAAGTCATCGCGCATGTGACGTCATTTGAAACGTTATCAGATGCGTCATCAAATCGCGCTAATGGCATTACAGTATGGAGAAAGGCTCTGTATTGACATTAGAATTTGCACTTTGTTTAAATGCATACAATATGTGTTGAATTGATTCAAATGTTATGTTTACAGAAGATGTAGCTTACATGTTGTTTTACAGTCACATTGCTTTGAGAGCTACAGTAGTCACTCAGGATTTTTTTGCAACATTATTGGAGTCCATGTTTTGAACTAGTTCAATAAAACTAAAGAAGAGAACTGAAACATTTGCAGCTGTTTTTGTAATATTCAGTATGATTATTTTAGCAAGTGATTACATGACTTATTTTTTTGAGGCAGTACTTTAAAAAAAATCACATTTTTTTCTCCCGACTTGCAATTTTTGTCATTAGCCACAATTTTTGTCATTTGCCTTAATTTCCCTTTAAAAATCACATAAAAATGCAACAATTTTTATTGCAATTTTTGACCAAATTGGCTGCAAATTCAAGATTTTTTTTGCCACAAGATCCTGGTGGGACTGGATAATAAATTACGCCCAAATGTAAAAAAACATAAGCTAACAGTTACAGAGAAAAGAGTCAGTTACATCGGAGCTTCTCAGTACCATGGTCGTTCATAACTTAGTGCTGCAGCTCGTTTACTACCCGGCGAGATTAGCTGGGTTAAAGCTTCACACATCTGTGGGAAAAAGCATATATTAAAAGATCGATCTCAATATTGGGTGATAACAGTGAAGATTGATTTGAATTGACTGAATCGAATGTTTTAACCCAGCCCTAGTGTGGACTGACTTGGTTTTGGAGCCAGCTTTAAGTGAACATTTGAGCAACTGCAGTTTTTGGCTCTTCTGTGTTGGTTTTATTTTTTATCCTCGGTGGTTGCCGTTGATCGTGAGCTGCTGCCTTAGTAAACCTGGTGATAAATACTCTCAAAGTGTCAGTGCAGATTTAACCTGTGCCTTCTTGTTAGTAAATCAATATCTCTTAGCATCTTTTCATGGCATTCTCTCTCTGGTGCTATTTATCTCTCAACCCGAGGATTAAAATGTTTTCTTAAGGTGGCAACCTTTCTGTAAAACTATAACTTTTTATGATTTTGTCAAAATAAATCATCACTGGTGGCAATATGTGCTGGCATTGAAGCCGCAAGTTAATTTGGGCAACATCTTCCCAGCAGTGGTAATGGTGATAATACATGGAGTGTATTGAAAGGTGATGAAAAGCTCCACATAGGCAGTGAGTGATGAGTTTTGAAGGTCAACAATGTGGCTCCATGGTTCACACAGGTTTGGGAAATCTCAGAGGGACGATTGATTGATTAAACCTGCGGAGTGACTGCGTGTGTCTCTATTGTTTTAGGGCGTTGTTTTGTGAAATGTGGTGGTTGCGTAGCCTTCAAATGTTATTGCAAGTGTGTCATACCAGATGACTGTCAGAACATAAAGGTAGTCACTTGCTGTCTTGCAGAATTTTAAACACAGCATTGCTGCAGGTGGGGATCTTGCCATAAGGCATGCTGCATGCATCCAGGCAAATACCGTCTTGTTTCCTGACAGTAAATACTTGTTCACCTTACTCCACCTCACTTACTGTGTCAGTGCTATGGTAATTACAGGTTGTGTTTTGATTTTTACATATTTTTGATACTAAGTGTCTCTTTGAACTAACCCAGTTAAACAAGGTCAGACCCACAGCAAGCACTTTTATATCACATGACGCATTACACGCTTCAACAAGAAAGTTGTTAAAGGTTTGTAATTAGTGAGTGATTTGTTTTGGATGTACTCTTTTAAAATAACAAAAATTCGTACACACATAAAAATGAAATGGGTGTTGGAGGTGTCAGCTGAGAACCTGCTGAGTTTGAACATGTGAGCAGTGTTTCACAATATCAGAACTTTTAATGAATAAGCGGTAGTGACTTGCAGTGGGTTTGTTTAGGTGATTTGTAACTCAAAAGAGCAAGCTAATGTAGTGTGTTTCACTGAAACATAAACAAAGTCATTGCATGGTTTAGGTAGAGTAATTCTAACACTGTTCAGCACCAAAGGATGCATTCAGTACAAACATCACCTGTGTGCTGCCAGCCTATTACAAAAGCGGCAATGACAGAGTGGCTGTAACTAGTGGTGGTTTTCAGTCCATCAGGATATTCATCTTGCTTGCCTTATGCACAAAAAAGTGACTGATGGACAAGTCACATTTAGCTACTGGAGGGCATCCAACCCAAGTAAGAGATAAATTAGAGCGGGGAATCACAGCCTCTGGACAAGGACAAGGCCAGCTCATGTATTTTCCAAATTAAAGTGGCACATTTGGCCCAAATTGTCCACATTTCAGTGTCCATATTTAGGTTTTTAAGCACAGAATTTGTAAGGATTTATTATGTGAGAAGAAATAACAATGAAGAAGAAATATGCAGGACCGAGATCAAAGAGGAGGGGTAAAGAAAAAAACACTTAAAAGGACCACGAGTGAAGAACATTAGAAATTCTCAAAGAGGCATGTTTCCAAAATGTAATGAAAAGAATAGAAATCTTAAGTCCAAGATTGAAATTAAGTAGCTGAGTTATATGGACTCAGCAGCTATTCTGTGATGTCTAATCAGATCACAGTTTGGTTGACAAGTGAGAACCACATAATAAAGAAGAGGTCTCCTAATTTCAGTTTCACCTTTCTTTAAGTTCCCCTATTAGGTGTGACAGGAAATTGGCAAGACCACTCTCTGGGCGTTACATCTGTTTCCCAGGCAGCAGCTCAACAAAACAAGGCCTTGCACACCACCATTACCATTCTCAACACTCAGAATTACAGGAGTGAGAGAGAAAGAGAGAGATTGTCAGCTATCTCAGTGAGGCATGCTTTGCTCAAGGCTACAACTCTCTTTCTCCTGCCTTCTCATCTCTCTCCTTCCATTACTCAGCAGCGAGAGGCCAAAAAAAAAGGTGTGACTGAATGCTCATGACACCGAAACTCTGTCCTCGTCTCCCAAAAGAACTGTTGTCCAGGCGTGAAAGTTCAGCAGATCAAGGAGACGCAAGAGTACATACGAAAGAGCAATCTGTAATAAAGAACGTGGTGGCTAATGCTGGATGCTCCGTAACAAATATCCATGTGGACGATTAATCAGCAGAGCACTAAAGAATTACAGAGAAATGCAGTTTCGTTTCCAGGAGTCTGAAGAGTTGTCTTTTGTATCCTTTAGTGTAAAGCTGCACAGCAACAGCACTTTGCAGTAAAACACCAGGGAGAAGTTAATGCTAATGTTCATTATGATTTTTTTCCTTTTTTTTCTTTTTTTCTTTTTACAAGCTGTTAGTCTATTGGAAGTTTAACAGAACAAAAATTAACAGATATTAAGTTTCATTGTGTGTATTCTATGGTCAAGGCCTATTTGTGACAATTTCAACAGCAGTTTTATGCCGCTTGATGCAGCCATGTGACATAGATAAAGACTTAAGTTAAATAATCCTGTAAGGCCAACCCAATCTCTGTACAGTTTTTTACATTTTGTGATCACCTCACATCGTCTGCCTGCTCTTAATTTCTGAAAGTTTGAGTTTAGTTAATCTCTATAAACAGATTCTGCATATATGTATGTATGTATACACGTATATATATATGTATATATCAGACCAGGGTCCGACAACAACACAGCTGTTCTCTACTGACTCTAATGCAAGTGTTACCCTGTTACTTGGAGAGGTTATAAAAAAGATATACGTTTCTTCCCTGTTCCAAAATTAAACCCTGAAGACTATAGTGTTAGCTAGCTAGCTACTGAAGATATAGCCCACTGAATGTATACACATGCTGCTTTTGCTTTTTAATGATTATAACAGTGAAACAAAGACCGACCCTGCTGTACAGGAACCAGTGAAGGGAAGCAGGGCAACTTTGCTGATATTGAACCAGCTGTGTGTCATCACATTGTGTGCAGATGGACATTGTTTGACTTCCCCAGGAGATCCCTGCCTGACCGGCAGCGGAGGTCAGGGTGCTGGCAGAAGCAGGGGGGCAAAGCCAAACACTGTTCATCTGCACACACTGTGATGCCACACAGCTGGTTCAATATCAGTGAAGTTTCTCTTTATATTTATTGTCTTCTGTGTCGATCAGCAGTGATGTGGTGGTTCACTTTTACACTGATCTGTAGCCTATAGTTGGGCTTTAGCTTCTAACCATCTTTGTCTTTTTAACCTGTTGTTGCTGCTCAGTCAGTTTGTCATCCTGATGCATCCTTCAAACACAGACTGGAGACCCTTCTGTCTGCTTCTCTCTGGAATCACCATTTAATTTTTCCAAAAATATAATATTTCTTCAGGGAGTGCAGTTAGTTGTAGTGTGGGCTCCATGCTTTCTTTGTCCGCTTGTCGGACTGTCGCAAAGGGGCGGGGCTTAACTAAAGGTCTCTTGCCTAATGACAAGTTAGCTTTATTTCAGTTTTTGTTAGAATTTATCTTTATTCATATGCAGATGTCTGTTCTGAGAGATTAGCTGAAATGACAGGCACATGGAGGAGGAAGTCTTGGATATTCTCTGGCTACACTGGATCAGCCCAAAATATTGGCCCTTGCCTCCAGAGGCTTTATTGTTGTCAGACGATAGATGATGAGGTTTGAGACTGGAGTTAAGTTAATTTTTTTAAAAATCCTTTAAAAAATCTTTAAGTTTAGCTGCTGTTTGATGCTAGCAAAATGTTTTCTGAAAGGCGCCGTCTGGAGTTTTTGTCCACCTGTATGGAGCTGTGATTGGGTCTTCACTTTGTTTATTAGGGCCCGAGCACGTACCGTGCGAGGACCCTATTGAAATTGAAGGAATTATTATTATTATTACGACAAAAGTAAATCGCTTATTTGGAGGTTTAACATGCTCAAAAACTCCTGAAATTTGGCGGTAGCATCAGTCGCGGTGTAAATTTATGTATTTTAGGGTTCGCGGCAATGGACGGGTCAAAATGGCTAGGCCACGCCCATTAAAGAGCAATCTCCTTATAAACAGCGCCCTCCTCATCAATTTTCACGGATCTGCACGAAAATCGGTACACGTGTAGATCATGCCGAGCCGCACAAAAAAGTCTCTTGGAGCCATAGGCCACGCCCAACAGGAAGTTGGCTATTTTGAATTTAGCGGCCATTTTTGGCGTTTTACCACGTGTCATATTTTGACGAACTCCTCCTACACGATTAATCAAAACGGCTTCAAAATCGCCGTGTACCAACTAGATAAGTTTGTGATCAAAAGTTATTCAAAGATCCGCTACCCGTCGAACACGGAATCGGCTTTTTGGCAGCGAAGTTTGAAGTTTGAAGTTTGTCTCGCCATGAAAAACGAAATTGCTATAACTTTGGCATTAATCGTCCGATCTGCACCGAACTTCACATGATTCATAATATTCCCGCCCTGAACACGTCTACATGCAGAAATTTTGTAATTACCCTAGCGCCCCCTGCTGGCGACAGGAAAAGCGATGTTTTTAGACTTTGACGTGCAGCTCTGACCACGTTCACCATATGCAACTCAAATTTGGTCAGACAGACCTCAAGACGTTGGTAATGCTACATTATGAAGATTGTGACTAGGCGTCAAACGGTGTTCCGCCCAGAGGGCGGGGAAGTCGAAAATTCGCCAAAACGCGTTGAAAATGGCTTTAATGACATTAACTTCTGTGTCCTTGGTCATATCTGCCTGAAACTTCACATGTGTGTTAACAGTCCAGGCTTGAACATGTGATATGAGTTTCGTTGATGGGCGTGGCCAAATGACTTGACCACGCCCTTTAAACATAACCCCTTGCCGCACGTGTCACCGACATGCACGAAAATTGGTACACACATGTATCACACCGAGGCGCACAAAAAAGTCTCTTGGACCCACTGGCCATAGCCAACAGGAAGTCGGCCATTTTGAATTTTGATGCTATTTTTGGCGTTTTCCACGTGTTGTATTTTAACGAACTCCTCCTACAGGATTAATCAGAATGACTTCAAAATCACTGTGTGTGATCTAGACAAGGTTGTGATCAAAAGTTATTAAAAGATTTTTCCACAGTTAAACGGTTTGGCCGTCAGGTGGCGGCAAAGTTTGATGTCTCGCCATGAAACACGAAATTGCTATAATTTTGGGACACATTGTCCAATCTTCACCAAACTTCACATGATTCATAATAGTCCCACACTGAACACGTCTACATGACAAAGTTCTGTGATAGTCATAACGCCCCCTAGTGGCGACAGGAAATGACATATTTTAAACTTTGATTGGCATTAACTTTATTATACTTGGTCCAATCTGACTGAAACTTCACATGGTTGTTAACAGTCCAGGCCTGAACATATGGTATGAGTTTCGTGGATGAGTGTGGTCGTATGGCTTGGCCACACCCCTTAAAGTGCAGCATCCCCCATAGCAAGTTTCACCGATATGCACGAAAATAGGTGTGCACATGTATCATCCGCAGATGCACAAAAAAGTCTCTTGAACACATAGGCCAAACCCAGCAGGAAGTCAGCCATTTTGAATTTGACGCCAGATTGGGCGATTCGCACTCCTCTTACTTTTTCTATCTCCTCCTACAGGATTCATCGGATCTGCTTCAAATTTGGCGTGCATCAACTAGACAACTTGATGATCAAAAGTTATCATACGATTTTCCCTATGTTAAACGGTTTGGCTGTCAGGTGGCGGCCAAGTTTGACGTCTCGCCAAAAAAAACCCAAAAAACAAAAGTGCTATTACTTGGGCATGATAAGTCCGATCGGCACAAAACTTGCTGGGTATGATCGTAGTCCGGCCTTCATCACGCCAACATCAAAAAATTCCCCCGTTCTCAAAGCGCCCCCTGCTGGCGACAGGAAAAGCGATGTTTTAGACTTTGAGGTGGTACTCTCAGCACGTTCAGTATATCCAACTCAAAATTGGTCAGAAAGGCCTCAACACGTTGGTAATGCTACATGATGAAGATTTGTGACGCATCGCCGAACGGCGTTCCGCCCACAGGGCGGCGAAGTCAACGGTTCGCCAAAACGCAGTTAAGTGGCCTTAACTTCAGTGTCCTTGGTCATATCTGCCTGAAACTTTACATGTGTGTTAACAGTGCAGCCCTGAACATGTGATATGAATTTCGTTGATGGGCGTGGCCAAATGGCTTGGCCACACCCTTTAAACATCAGCCCCTGCGGCACGTTTCACTGACATGCATGAAAATTGGTACACATATGTATCACATCCAGATGCACAAAAAAGTCTCTTGGACCCATTGGCCAAACCCAACAGGAAGTCCTCCATTTTGAATTTAATGGTCATTTTTGGCGTTTTCCACGTGTTGTATTTTAATGAACTCCACCTACAATATGCATCAGAACAACTTCAAAATCATTGTGTGCCATCTAGACAAAGGTGTAATCAAAACTTAGAAGCAGATTTTTGCATCGTGAAACGGTTTGGCCGTCAGGTGGCGGCGAAGTTTGATGTCTCGCCATAAAACACGAAATTAGTATAACTTTGGCATACATTGTCCATTCTTCACCAAACTTCACATGTTTGTTAACAGTCCAGACCTGAATGTATAGTATGACTTTCATCAATAAGCGTGGCCGTATGGCTTGGCCACGCCCCTTAAAGTGCAGCGTCCCCCATAACAACTTTCATCGACGTGCACGAAAATCAGTATGCACATGTATCGTGTCCAGACGCACAAAAAAGCCTCTTGCACATATAGGCCACACCCGACAGGAAGTCGGCCATTTTGAAATGTACAGTCATTTTTGGCGTTTTCCACGTGTCGTATTTTAATGATCTCCTCCTCCAGAAATGAATCAATTAACTCCAAAACTGGTGTGTACCATCTACACAAGTGTGTGATCAAAACATATTAAGAGAATTGCTCAGCATGGAACGGTGTGGCTGTGACATGGCGTCGACACTTGATGTCTCACCATGAAACACGATATTGCTATAACATGGGATCTAATGGTCGAATCTGCTCCAAACTTCACATGTATGATAATAGTCCTGGCATGAACACACCCACATGACGCTCAGGAGTCAGAGTCATAGCGCCACCCAGTGGAGACGGGAAGTCGCAACGCATTGGTTCTTACACTGTCCGAAGGAGGCGAACATTCAGCGAACATTCTGGCGACACGGTGGCGGCCGCGCCAGGCCCCGAGTTGCGTGGGGTGCGAGGGCCCGTTCAACGCTGCTTGCAGCTTTAATTATTTTTGTAATATGTTTGGCATTTTCTTTCGCCTTAATTAATAGTCCACTGTAGAAAGAGACAGCTAATTGGTTGCCATAAACATTAACAACCTGGAATCAAATATAGGTTGAAAAGTTTGATGACCATTCATTGAAGACTAAATCTGGTATAATGTTCAATACAATACAGAACAAAAAGCTTGTGATTGTTTAATGTGGACACAAAGACAGTGCTTGTGTAACAGTGCATTAGTGGTTGTTGTCACTTATGCAGGGCTGATTTTTTTTAATGTAAATATTTATTTTATTAAATAACAAATTGTGCTCCATTTACCGTGCAACTCCAACGTGTTAGGTACATAAACATTTCCACTTGTGAATGAAAAAATAAATTTTAAAGAAAGAAGATGAAAAAATACACATGTACAGATGTACAGTTGTACTTGTAGGATTAAAGGGTAATTATAAACATAATATTGATACATCAACTTCAATATACATGCAAGTAAAAAAAGTGATAATAATGTGACATGTTACGGATAATGATCCTGAATATGAACATATGATGCAACTTTTCAGAAGAGTTACAAAAACAGTGCAGTTTCCAACCACCCCTACTGTTTTTGTTAGCATTTAACTAAATCTTGTACTATTTACAACTACGCACAAACTACATAAATAGTGTTCTTAGCAAATAGTTTAATCTACCATCAAGATTTAAGAGTAAAATCAAACTTTTTGACAGCCCCAGCTTCATTATTGAGTTATTTTCAGTTTGATGAATCACAAAGCAACAGGGGAAATAACAAAAAGGGAAAATGGTAATAACCTAATAGAGAGACTTTTTTGACATAGATGTTGATTAGCTGTTCCCACCAGGCGAGTCCTTCAAGTGGCTGGCGGATGAATCAAACACACACACACAACACACAAATGCAAACTCAGAGGCTTAATACTGAAGTAATATTGTCCACCCCCAGCTTGTCTGTCATGCTAACCTTTCAAACAGGGGGCGTATTCATCATTGCACACATGCTCACACATTCACAAACACATTCAGTCAGATGGCATGGAAACACTGCTCAGCCTAAAGGCTTTGTGGTTGCCTAGCTGCCCACCTACTCACCTGAACCCGCCCATCTTCACCTGTTTGGATCCTTAAGACCAAAATAGACCAGAAAGTAATTGCTTTATCAGCAGGTACTGCACATGCAATCTCAAGTGGCTGTTGATACTTGTAGGAGAGTCACTGTGGGCGGTTCAGTGAGGGTTTGACTGGGTTTGGAAGCGTAAATCTGTCATGGTGCCCAGTCACTTAGGACACAGTTGCAAAAGCTGGTTGCATGGTTAAGTCACCTCTGGAACAACATTGGGCCGAGGATCCTGCCCAAGCTTGATCTACTGTGTCTTCAGTCTTTTGTCTTCTCAACTTTCCAACTTACAAAGACTTACATCACTTTGGGCCTGTTCTCCTGACTAACCAAATAAGCTAAACAAAGAAAGTAAAAAAAATAAAATAAATAAAATAGCAGTAACTGGGTTAACTGAGAGCAAAAATTTGAAATCACCTGCCACAAAAGCTTGATGGCTGACTTTATATTTCCGAATGTTCTATGATGCTTTTAAGTTGTATAAAGTCCTCTTTACAAATAAACTAAGCACAAAAAGTAAGGAAACTTGCGTTTGGTGGATTATTTCTTTGTTGTAACAGTGCTTCTTGGCAATAAATCTTATACCGTTGGAAAGCCTGCTTATTTCCCTTTTAAATGGTGCCATATTTGTAAGGAACATGCATTTGTGGGGATGAGCAGCAGAGCTGAGTATGTGGGTTGTGCCCATGAAAAATTAGCCAAATCTTCTCTGCCAATGCCAATTTTTAATTTGCTGTTGCTATTGTTGCTTGTTTTGAGCTTCTGGTACCCCCAGGTGCGGACAATCAGCATGCCATGTTTGACTGATCTGGATAGGGCCCGTGCGATAGGGCAACTTCAAGCTGGTGTTCCGCAAAACCAAGTTGCGGCATTATTTGGAGTGAGCCCTAGTACGATCTGCAAACTGAAGGCCAACTTCCATATAATGGGGGATGTCAGAGACAGGCCACAAAGTAGGCATCCCATGAAGACGGCACCCCAAGAAGACCGTTTCCTCATCCTGTCAGCACTTGAGAACTGTAGGCAGTCTTCTACAGATTTGCAGTCAACGTTTGCAGGACAATTTGGCTGATGGCTCTCTGCCCAGACAATCCGGAACAGAATGCCAATCTCCGGTCGCATTGGGCTGCCAGGAGGCCTGCCATGACTGCCCTTCACTGTCAGGCCTGTTTGGGCTGGATCAAAGGATCAAAGGATCAAAGGGTCAAAGTGTGGAGAAGATGCGGAGAAAGCTTTGCTGATGGCTGTAACATCTTTTGGTGGAGGCAGTGTGATGGTGTGGGGCGGCATCTCCCTCACTGGAAAAACAAGGCTTGTCATCATTGGAGGCAGTCTCAATGCAGAGACATATCGAGATGAAATTCTGCAACCTGTGGCAATCCCATATCTCCACAGTCTGGGACCGAACTCTATTCTCCAAGATGACAACACTCGCCCCTAAAGAGTGGGGTTTATCAGAGACTACCTCCGGAATTTGGGAGTGGAGAGAATGGAATGGACTGCCAGCAGTCTTGACCTCAACCCCATTGAACACTTGTGGGATCAGCTTGGGCGTGCTGTTCGATGTGACGAAGGAGAAGGCATTCCTGCCAAAAAAACAAAGAAGTCCTGTAAATATCTCGAAAAATGGGACAGTGAATTTACTTTCCTACAGAGGAGCAGGATGGGGCACATTATGAACTGAAAATATGTTTAAGCGATAAGCCCGGAGAAGCCGTGGGTTACAGTGATTTTACAACGGCTGAGGGGCGTTCAGTGCCCCTCCGCCGTTGTAAAATCACTGTAACTCACGGCTTCAAGGGGCTTATAGCTTTTATAAAACGGTTACCCTACATATAGCCCATGAAATAAAAACTCACGAAAAAGAATCAACAATTTATTGGTAATAATGCAACAATGAAACTGAGAACTATTCATTCCTCCACCAAGCAAGATCGAGTGGACAGAATGGTTGCCAAGCAACACAGACACTGCGGTCTACCAGTGGGTTACACTGATTTTACAACAGCATGGAACGCGGCTCAGCCAATCACATTTAAGGATGGGAAGCACCCGTTTTATAAACCATAAATAAATGTGCTTCATATACCCTTTGTGTTTTCATTTAGGCTGTATTATAACGTAGGAATGTTCACAGCATTTCACTGTCAACAAAGGTTGGCCTATCAGATTCTGATCACCTAATTGTAGTTAGTAAGCGGTTGACAAGTTGTTTTTAGATATCTTGTACACCTGTCTTAAAATGTAAGGGATACTGGAGCTTGGTTGGGGTGGTGGGACGGCTTGCAGCGAGCGCCGGAAAATTTCCCTTATTTTTCAAATCCAAAACTTGACAGGTATGGTGCTGGAGCTAATCGCGGCCATTCAAGTCAGTGTAAACTGCTCCACCAGAAGCGGCATGGCGCTCCGCTAAAAATACGCGCCAGGTCTATTTTTTTGACGGACGCCGCGCGACGAAGCGTCAATTTCCACAGACCAAATGAGTCAAACAGGAAGCCAGGCACAGAAAAGACTGGAGTATACGTTCAATTTTCAAAATCAAAACACCCACGAAAACTCCGGAGCGTATTTCACATCGCTACAACAACATGACGTCAAAGTTTGTGGCCCCCGGCAGGTAGAGAAAGCTTTTCTTTGTTTGTCGATGTCATTTTACCTCCAGTGTTTCTGCACATTATCGCGTGACATCATGATCTCGCCATCCGTCAATTCCAGCCAGTAGACATTGACGCCCGGCACAGGACAGAGGAGTGCGTGCCACGGCCGGACCACGCACGCAACACATCCAGTGTACACCCGGGGTTATGGCATTCCCTTTCGTCCCTCCCCCATATAGGAATAGATGAAGTGGTGCAGTTTGCATTAACATGACATGTTTCAGTAATCTCATGGGTAAGTAGTATTTCTTAAGTTTCACCACGCTGTTCTCATCTGCTCATGGTGTTTGCTGACATGGCTACAACATGGTTAGATTGACTAAAACACTGCCTAAACTTCCCATACCAAAGTATGGCTAGGTCGGAAACGTTTGTTTTTCCTTTCAGGCGTGCAGGGTTACATGCTTGCTAGCTACCATTTCAAGATTGTTCGCCTACGGAAAGCTAGGAAACCTAATGATGTTGCGTGTCTCTCCATATCTCAATGTACATTCATGTCTTACCCAATGTACAGTTTCTCAATTAACACTATGTATGAGTATGTGCACCTCTTTGTACATCCAACCATCGAACACAGCCTCATTTGGCCATACATGAAAAATCTACTTAAGCTTCCACTTTTCGATAGAAAAACATACTTCCTACGGGCACTGCACTAGTGTACTTTAATGGTAACACAACTTGATTGAATTAAATTAAATCTTTATATGACTTTGAAGCCAAAAAGTGCTCGGTAACGGAGGGACAGAAAATTAACATCACTTTTTTACCTCTGAAGTCAACATCATCAGACATGCGGTTCTCAAAGCACAACACCAAAATAACACAAATGGAAAGATTTCTATACTCGTGTCCTATAATAGGCCCAAGAATTGAGTGATTTTGAAAAGTTTTGACCTATATAAAAGATATTAAAGTTTACATGTATTAACATGTTCATCAATGTGCACTGTCCCATTTCAAATAAACAAATAAATCAAAATAAATCAAATATGTCATGGTAACGGAGTGACATGGTAACGGAGGGAAAAATGTTTTCCACTATCAAAACAAGATTCAATTGCATGAATTGTTCCCAGAAACATCACAAATCATTACATGCATGTCTATTAGTATTTGGGTGTCTTTTTTGATTTGTCTTTGAACTTTAAAAAACAAGTCAATAATGTGGTTAAGGGAAGTTTTTTCCAACTTAGGATCATAGCTAAATTAAAGCCCTACCTCTCCTACACTGACTTAGAAACGATAATCCATGTAACATCTAGGCTGGATTATTGTAACTCTCTGTATTCAGGCCTGAACCACTCTACCCTTGCTAGACTTCAATTAGTCCAAAATTCTGCAGCCAGACTTCTAACAGGAACCAAAAACAGATGCACACAACCCCTGTCTTGGCCCACCTTCACTGACTACCTGTCAAATATAGAATTGAATTTAAAGTTTTGCTTTTTGTATTTAAAGCCTTTAATAGGATGGCTCCTCTTTATATATGTGACCTGTTTATTAACACAAAATTAACAATTAACACAAACACACAGACACACAGACACACACACACACATAGATTAAGTATTAACCCATCTGTTTATGACATAATTGGCTCATAAAACAACTTCAGGATAATTCAGATCCAAAAAAATCATTCAATGATGGAATTCTGTGACCTTGCTGTCACTCCGTTACCAATTTGGTAACGGAGTGACGCATTTTAACCTGATAATATTTCTTATTATTTGCATGACAATTGTCAAATCAAATATACTAAACCAATTGCCCTACCATGATGCTTTCTTCTGGAAATGAATTTCATGTTGGGGTTTAATGCCATTGAGGGAGGGGAAAAAACATGTATTTCATGGTAACGGAGTGACGGTAACGGAGTGACAGAACATCATATTTTGAGAGTTTCCAAACACCTTTTAAATATATTTTTCCTTCATTTTCATCTCAAGACCATAAAGCGGGACACCTATATAGTATAAAAATGCGATAACAAAACATCAAAGTTGGTAACATCTTTCACAATGACTTTCAGAAAAAAATGTGTTTCAAGAGCACAAATTGCTGATGCCTGACACTTTACATCTTCAAAATGCTCCATCTTTGGACCCGGGGAACTTAGGAACAAAATTCAACATGTTTTGTAATCCTCAACTTATTGGCAATCAAATCAGATCTTTTTTGTAGAGCTTTATGAAGTTTGATTTTTCATCCTAGATGATAACACCCGCGTGATCTTCCCCATATATATATCTTCTGGTGTTTGCCAACCACCACTATGTCCAGTTGGTTAGCCAGCAGCTGTTTGTCAGTCTGGAAGCTGAAGTCCCACAGGATCTTAGCCCTGTTGTTCTCAACCACCTTTGGTGGTGTGTCCCATCAAGATTTGGGTACTTCGAGTCCATACTGGGTACAGCTGTTCCTGTACACTATCCCAGCCACTTGGTTGTGCCTCTCCATGTATGCTGATCTTGCTTGCATCTTACACCCTGCCACTATGTGCTGGACAGTCTCAGGGGCATCTTTGCACAGCCTGCACCTTGGGTCTGATCTGCTGTGGTAGACCCTGACTTCTATGGCCCTTGTGCTTAGGGCCGGTTCTTGTGCTGCCATGATTAGTGCCTCTGTGCTATCTGTCAGCCCAGCATTCTCCAGCCACTGGTAGGTCTTCTTGATATCAGCCACTTCCGCTATCTGACAGTGGTATGCACCATGTAGGGGGCTTGTCCCTCCATGTTGTTTGCTTCTCCCCCTCTTTGCCCTCATCAGGTTTGTGTTGTTTGAGGCATTCCAGTGTTTCCCACAGGATTTTAGGAGACTGTGGTGGGAGAGTCTCTGACCCTCGGCGGTTTTAATGTGTGTGTACGTTTTTAAGCGCGATGTATCGCCCTTACAGTAAGTGCATTTTGGGACCATGGACATGAACATACGTTGATAAATAAGAACTTACAAAGGCATATCAGAAATATTTTAAATTTAATTCAGAAACAAAACCAAAAACTCACTCACTCACTCACTCACTCACTCACTCACAATCTTTTGAACAATTTACTGAACAACATTTCAACAACAGGTTATTTACACTATTTTTTCACTATTTACACACTAGCCTACCGTTATTCTCTCACCTGAGTTAACGAGGTGTGTGTTTGAAGCTGATGAGAGGAACAGAGAGTGAGAGGACGCGAGTAGGTGAAAGGGAAGCAAAGTGGAAACCCTTTATATTGTTTTAACATCTTAAAAAAAGATTTTTTGGGATAAAGGGTCAGATTACGATTCTTCTTCTCTCTGCTCCCTTATTTGGATTTGGGAGTGTTATGTTTTCATTCTATTTTTTTTTTCTACAGTGACTGCAGAAAATAGCCTAAATAAATAAAGATTCCTAAATTTGCTGCGGCCCAATTCATCACAAAATGTAGCCTAAATCAATGCAAGATCATTTTCTGACTGATATTTCCCGATATTGCTGTGTATCTCGCTTTGAGAGAAATTCAGCTTCTTCCATGCTCTCTCCATCTGTTCACCGTCTTACACTGACGTCACTCTACAAAATCCCAGAGCGCACATGGCTACTTAATATGCAGGTACTGATTTGCATTGACCATATAGGCTATGGTTATGTTCGGGCGTGTTCAAGGCGGGAAACGAGGTGTGTTCACATCCACACTTTTCTCGGCGCAGTGTGATTTATCACGGGGAATAGCGTGCAGCCGTATGTACGCAGAGTTTGATAGATCTGAAAAGAGTGTAGATATTTTGGTCGTACGCACGTTTTGCCTTTTCGTCGTAAGTGAAATCTAAGAGGACTTTTACACGCTGTAATAAATGAGGCCCCAGGAGAGGAGAATATGAAATAATAAGCCGCGTCAGCTCGTTGGTATGGTAATAGGTGATTGTACTGTGTGCCTGCACGGACTCTGAATGCGCGGTGATAATGAAGCAGCGTGGCCGCTCTCGTCACTGAAACTCTGGAACCGAGACGTGCACGGTGCAGCCGTTCCTCTTCCCGAAAAGGGGGGCAGACAGCGCAGTGAGATACTGTTTCCACGTCCGCAGTTAGCATGGGCGCTATTGCCCGAAAAAGAAGTTGCACTTACCTCAGAGTCAGACATCCCGCTCCAGTGTCGCTGGAATCTGGTTCGCGCCAAACGTATCTAGTAAAGAGCGACGTCTATGAGCGTGACCAGTGTGCGCGCACTCTTGTTCTCGCTTGTTTACGGGCGGTAGGAAAGTACAGCTGTGTAATGGTCTGACAGAGTGACAGATCATATTTTTTTCTCCATATGAGACTGTGGCGGGCCCAAATGAGACTGTGGCGGTCCGCCACAGTCTCATTCAATGCGTTTTCTTTATTTTCATGACTATTTACATTGTAGATTCTCACTGAAGGCATCAAAACTATGAGTGAACACATGTGGAGTTATGTACTTAACAAAAAAAGGTGAAATAACTGAAAACATGTTTTATATTCTAGTTTCTTCAAAATAGCCACCCTTTGCTCTGATTACTGCTTTGCACACTCTTGGCATTCTCTCCATGAGCTTCAAGAGGTATCAGAATCAGAATCAGAATCAGAAATACTTTATTGATCCCCAAGGGGAAATTGTTTTCGTTACAGGTGCTCCTTACAAGTGTAAAAAGAAGAAGATATAGTGCAAACAAGTGTAGAAAAAAGATATAGTGCAAAAAGAAGTAAAAATATAAGAAATATAAGAAGATAATTTACAAAATATATATGTAGAGACCACACAACATAATTACAATATATACAGGAACCAGGAATCAGGTAGTCACCTGAAAGAAAACGCATTGAATGAGAAGGTGTGTCCAAACTTTTGGCCTGTATTGTATATATACATATATACAGTACAGGCCAAAAGTTTGGACACACCTTCTCATTCAATGCGTTTTCTTTATTTTCATGACTATTTACATTGTAGATTCTCACTGAAGGCATCAAAACTATGAATGAACACATGTGGAGTTATGTACTTAACAAAAAAAGGTGAAATAACTGAAAACATGTTTTATATTCTAGTTTCTTCAAAATAGCCACCCTTTGCTCTGATTACTGCTTTGCACACTCTTGGCATTCTCTCCATGAGCTTCAAGAGGTATCAGAATCAGAATCAGAATCAGAAATACTTTATTGATCCCCAAGGGGAAATTGTTTTCGTTACAGGTGCTCCTTACAAGTGTAAAAAGAAGAAGATATAGTGCAAACAAGTGTAGAAAAAAGATATAGTGCAAAAAGAAGTAAAAATATAAGAAATATAAGAAGATAATTTACAAAATATATATGTAGAGACCACACAACATAATTACAATATATACAGGAACCAGGAATCAGGTAGTCACCTGAAAGAAAACGCATTGAATGAGAAGGTGTGTCCAAACTTTTGGCCTGTATTGTATATATACATATATACAGTACAGGCCAAAAGTTTGGACACACCTTCTCATTCAATGCGTTTTCTTTATTTTCATGACTATTTACATTGTAGATTCTCACTGAAGGCATCAAAACTATGAATGAACACATGTGGAGTTATGTACTTAACAAAAAAAGGTGACATAACTGAAAACATGTTTTATATTCTAGGTTCTTCAAAATAGCCACCCTTTGCTCTGATTACTGCTTTGCACACTCTTGGCATTCTCTCCATGAGCTTCAAGAGGTAGTCACCTGAAATGGTTTTCCAACAGTCTTGTAGGAGTTCCCAGAGGTGTTTAGCACTTGTTGGCCCCTTTGCCTTCACTCTGCGGTCCAGCTCACCCCAAACCATCTCGATTGGGTTCAGGTCCGGTGACTGTGGAGGCCAGGTCATCTGCCGCAGCACTCCATCACTCTCCTTCTTGGTCAAATAGCCCTTACACAGCCTGGAGGTGTGTTTGGGGTCATTGTCCTGTTGAAAAATAAATGATCATCCAACTAAACGCAAACCGGATGGGATGGCATGTCGCTGCAGGATGCTGTGGTAGCCATGCTGGTTCAGTGTGCCTTCAATTTTGAATAAATCCCCAACAGTGTCACCAGCAAAACACCCCCACACCATCACACCTCCTCCTCCATGCTTCACAGTGGGAACCAGGCATGTGGAATCCATCCGTTCACCTTTTCTGCGTCTCACAAAGACACGGCGGTTGGAACCAAAGATCTCAAATTTGGACTCATCAGACCAAAGCACAGATTTCCACTGGTCTAATGTCCATTCCTTGTGTTTGTTGGCCCAAACAAATCTCTTCTGCTTGTTGCCTCTCCTTAGCAGTGGTTTCCTAGCAGCTATTTGACCATGAAGGCCTGATTCGCGAAGTCTCCTTTTAACAGTTGTTCTAGAAATGGGTCTGCTGCTAGAACTCTGTGTGGCATTCATCTGGTCTCTGATCTGAGCTGCTGTAAACTTGCAATTTCTGAGGCTGGTGACTCGGATGAACTTATCCTCAGAAGCAGAGGTGACTCTTGGTCTTCCTTTCCTGGGTCGGTCCTCATGTGTGCCAGTTTCGTTGTAGCGCTTGATGGTTTTTGCGACTCCACTTGGGGACACATTTAAAGTTTTTGCAATTTTCCAGACTGACTGACCTTCATTTCTTAAAGTAATGATGGCCACTCGTTTTTCTTTAGTTAGCTGATTGGTTCTTGCCATAATATGAATTTTAACAGTTGTCCAATAGGGCTGTCGGCTGTGTATTAACCTGACTTCTGCACAACACAACTGATGGTCCCAACCCCATTGATAAAGCAAGAAATTCCACTAATTAACCCTGATAAGGCACACCTGTGAAGTGAAAACCATTTCAGGTGACTACCTCTTGAAGCTCATGGAGAGAATGCCAAGAGTGTGCAAAGCAGTAATCAGAGCAAAGGGTGGCTATTTTGAAGAAACTAGAATATAAAACATGTTTTCAGTTATTTCACCTTTTTCTGTTAAGTACATAACTCCACATGTGTTCATTCATAGTTTTGATGCCTTCAGTGAGAATCTGCAATGTAAATAGTCATGAAAATAAAGAAAACGCATTGAATGAGAAGGTGTGTCCAAACTTTTGGCCTGTACTGTATATATATATGTATATATGTGTGTGTGTGTGTATATGTGTATATATATGTGTATATATATATATATATATAGACAGCATGATTATTGCACAGGTGTGCCTTCAGCTGGCCACAATGAAAGGCCACTCTAAAATGATCAGTTTTATCACACAGCACAAAGCCACAGATGTCGCAAGTTTTGAGGGAGCGTGCAATTGGCATGCTGACTGCAGGAATGTCCACCAGAGCTGTTGCCCGTGAATTGAATGTTCATTTCTCTACCATAAGCCGTCTCCAAAGGCGTTTCAGACAATTTGGCAGTACATCCAACCGGCCTCACAACCACAGACCACATGTAACCACACCAGCCCAGAACCTCCACATCCAGCATGTTCACCTCCAAGATCGTCTGACACCAGCCATCCGGACAGCTGCTGCAACAATTGGTTTGCATAACCAAAGAATTTCTGCACAAACTGTCAGAAACCGTCTCAGGGAAGCTCATCTGCATGCTCGTCGTCCTCATTGGGGTCTCGACCTGACTGCAGTTGGTCGTTGTTGTAACCGACCTGAGTGGGCAAATGCTCACATTTGATGGCGTCTGGCACATTGGAGAATTGTTCTCTTCATGGATGAATCCCGGTTTTCACTGTTCAGGGCAGATGGCAGTCGTGCAGTCGTATGGGTAAGCGGTTTGCTGATGTCAACGTTGTGGATTGAGTGGCCCATGGTGGCGGTGGGGTTATGGCATGGGCAGGCGTATGTTATGGACAACGAACACAGGTGCATCCCAGTTCTTGCATGGCCAGTATACTCACCGGACATGTCACCCATTGAGCATGTTTGGGATGCTCTGGATCGGCGTATACGACAGCGTGTTCCAGTTCCTGCCAATATCCAGCAACTTTGCACAGCCATTGAAGAGGAGTGGACCAACATTCCACAGGCCACAATCAACAACCTGATCAACTCTATGCGAAGGAGATGTGTTGCACTGCGTGAGGCAAATGGTGGTCACACCCGATACTGACTGGTTTTCTGACCCTCCCAGACCCCCCCCAGGAAAGCAAAACTGCACATTTCAGAGTGGCCTTTTATTGTGGCCAGCCTAAGGCACACCTGTGCAATAATCATGCTGTCTAATCAGCATCTTGATATGCCACACCTGTGAGGTGGGATGGATTATCTCGGCAAAGGAGAAGTGCTCACTAACACAGATTTAGACAGATTTGTGAACAATATTTGAGAGAAATGGTCTTTTGTGTATAAAAAAATGTTTTAGATCTTTGAGTTCAGCTCATGAAAAATGGGAGCAAAAACAAAAGTGTTGCGTTTATATTTTTTTTCAGTGTATATATATGTATATACAACAAGTTCCGAAATATTCAATGTATATGAAGACAACAGAGAGACAGGGCTCATTTAAAGAAAGGGGAGGGCAAAGGGAGGGTGAGCATGTGTGAGCAAGTAAAGCCTGGTTCACATTGCACGACTGGCTGACCAGTCTTGAGTTGCGGAGACTATCGTAATCTTTTGAGTGTTCAAACTTGACGATGTGTGTTTCTGTCATCGGGAGTCTTGCCAACTGCATTGCGACCTGTGTGTGCACACCACAGGACTTCTCCAGCCAGCCCTTGCCGACAGAACCCCAGATGACGCGGTGACGTCACCAACCAACGTTTTGTCACACGTGAACAAACCAGGACATTATGAAGTCCCCCGGCGCTAAACTTTAACATGGATGTCCGACAGCTTGGAGCGCTGCAGGTCATTTGCACCCTGCTCTGTGCTGAGAAGAAACAGGAAAAGAAGAAAAGGATTTGGGTGAAGGAATGGGTTGCTGCACGTGGATTGCGTGGGTTGTCAATTCTGCAGAGAGAGTTGGTGGTGAGTTCTATGAATGAAACTTGGTTGCCGCTGTGCCGTTAGCCTATTAGCTTGCATTGTACTGTCTATATAGTCTATGCATGTATTCTGACCCAGATTATTGTACCTTTCATAGCTGAATGATCGAACAGGTTTTCGGGAAATGCTACGGATGACAACGGAGGACTTTGATTTCTTGCTGGGGCTGTTAGAGCCGTACATTGCATCGCCATATCTTGCCTCACATTGGCTGATGCTCTTTGTCAGTCGTGTCAGACCTCCCCAGTTTTCTAGCATGCCAGATATCCAGTCCCAGTCGCAGACGAGGGCGCGACTTGCTCGTAGGCTTGTTCACACATGAGGACTCGTCATGGCAGACTATCTGCCGACTCACTTCCAACCCCAGGACTTCTTAATGGCTCTCAAGATCCTCTGCGACCTCAAAATCAGGGTGAAAATCGGGTAATGTGAACCAGGCTTAAGAGAGAGAGAGAGAAAAGGATCATACCAATTTTGTTGTCCTAAAAATGTCAGTACTTTCTGAAGCAAGCATTTTTTGTCACATTCCCGTCATGTTATGATGTCAGGACTGACACCAACTTGTGTGTTAGATGTTCTAGTTTATTTTGATACCCTGGCCACCGTTGTAGCTCAAAAATTGACCTCCATACCATTGCTAAAAGTGCATGGAACATAATGACGGAGAACCCGCGTTATATTGCGTTAATTTTCTTTAACGCGTTAAACGCGTTGACATTAATCGCGGAGATTAACGCGTTAACTTTGACAGCACTAGTTAAAATACCTTAGCGGCACTCGCAAATATCTGCATGGGACTGAGCTCAAAATGTGACGATGCGACTGAGCTCAAATACACATTGTGTATTTCAAAAGCGCTGTCAATCACAAAGGGGTTCAACCTTGTAGACAATTCCTCCAATCATCATGCATACACCGAGCGTCCTCTCCCGCCTACTGCTCCATTAGGTCCCAGGGCAGCTGAGGGAAGCTATATATATTTATATTTAATTCCTCAGCAAAATCTTAAATGATTGAGTTGTTTTTTTTCTTCCACCTGGACCTTTACGCTCTGCCATTTCTCCTCAACAGACTGTCACAGGTCACAGCGCACATGCTATGATCACTGTTGCACATTCACATATATGTAGTTTTTTGTCAAGCCACGAGTGTCACGTAGGTTCACATTACCAAAGGTTTAATCACTTGATGACACTGACTACCGTGTGCGCATGGCGAGAGAGGAGAGGGAGAGACGCTGTGCTGCTGCCAGAGGAGCCGCTGAATGAGTTCCCTCTAAGCAGTAAGTCTCTACAAGAGTCTGAGAAGTCCGGGGCTGTTCATAAAACATTCAGGACACCGCAGTTTATTTCACACTACTGAAACTGCTCCTCTTTTTGAAACCACCGCTGAGTTGGTAATTATTTCGCTGCCGGCCATGCTTGTTGTCGCAGTGGGTAACAGTGTGACGTCATATGTCAACAAGTCCAAATATTGAGAATATCAAGATATGAATCTTTCATTTGATATAAAAAAATATACCGGTATTATCGTGAATGAGATAATATGGACCCACGCCCACTCTGATGTCAATTAAACTCAGAAATGATACAAAAAAAGACATGCATTATAACTTCAGTACTTGCCTTAGAATCATAATGTTTTTAATCAAAGGGTTTTTTGGGGGTTTTTTTTAACAGTATTAATGTAATCCAGTGATAAGTGCTGTACATCCATGGGTACACTGCAAACAGGTATTGCTAATTTGGCATACTTTTGATAGTGCCAGTTTGCCAAAATGTTTACAAGTTTGGCAGAAAAAAAGGATTGACTGACTCCATTGCAACCCCAGGTCAGAGGATAAACAATGTCAGTGGGCTTTAGCTTCTTGATTCCAAGAATATCTGTACTAAATTTCATGGCAATCCATATAATCGTTGTCAAATTATTTTACTGAAATCTAACATGTCAGGTAGCACTAGAGCAAAAGGCAGGATCACCAAAGTCAGTAGGCTTCATCATAAGACCATGAATGTCGACACAAAATTCAAAAGCAATAGTTTTTAAGGTATTTTAGTCTTGATCACAGTGGAGGACACGTTGCCATCCCTAGGAACATGCTGCTAGGTGGCTATTGAAGTGAGAGGTGCAGAGAGAAGTTCTGTCTGTTTACTAATCTCTGGACATCGGCCAATCACTGTCTGAAGTGGGATTGTCATTGGTTTGATTTTGGAAAGCAGTCTAGGAGTAAAAAGGCCTGATGGTTGGAGTTTATTGGTCAGTAACTAAAGTTGGAATTTGAGTCTTTATCTTAACATGCTTGTGTTTAATTAGACCCTTTTTATTTCTTAACATATTAATCCCCATCCTTCTATCCCTCACCCTCTGTTTATTCCCTTCTTCAGCTTTTGGAGTATGTTGGCAAAGGAAAGAGCATCATGGACGTGGGTTTGGCCCAGGCCCGCCAGCCACTCACCACCCGCTGCCACTACTATGAGGTGGAGATCGTTGATGCTGGTGAGAAGTGCTACATCGCCCTGGGCCTGGCAAGAAGGGTGAGCTTTCTAAGAAAAGAATGACTTTTGACAGCTTAAGGCATACCTACACTCAACAGAGAAGCAAGTTTTTTTTTTTGCACTTGGCCCTTTCCCCATTTTTCCACAGTGTTATACATTAGCCAGTGTAGCTCAATGAACTCAAGGGATGTGGACTCCAGGAATAAGCCTCCTATTCACTGACTCTTCCAACCTCCTTCTCTGGTCTCCATAGTTCAACACATCGTTGAGCTCACAACATGATAATGATGGAAAACTTAAACAAAATCCTGATTTGGGAATAAGGTGCATAATTGGCATGTGCAAAATGTTCCTAAAGCTCTGTTTTGGACATGTTGCAAACTTGGTGTCTCAGCCCCAGTGTACACGTATACAGATATTTTTTTAAACAGATATTTTTCCCCTATTATGATTCTGTCCATATGACCTTTATTTTACAGAATATCTCTGTCCACTCTAGAATGCAAAAATAAGATTGATTACTGTTCAATTTAAGGATGAAGGAGCTCACTCAAAGATGCGAGTGATGCTCCGGACATGCTAAAGTTTTATTTCTAGTTTTTATTGACAACAATCCCACTCTGGAAACTGTCCCACAATCTGCTAGTTCAACTTGGCCTGATCCATAACTGTTGTTTCTGGATGACTTGGTGGAGCAAAAGCATTGGACACAGCAGATGCCTCCCTTCATCCATAAAGTGGCACAACAAACCTAAGTTAAAGGGTAACATAGACATAAGACAAAGCATTGTAAACAAAACTTTTGTTATGTTGTTTCTATTGTATGCTCATTACACAAAGCAACAACAGCCATGCGTGCATTGAGGAGATTACGTCACTGTTTCCCAAATGTTCCTTTTTACATTTTCCGCACAGATACACAGTAACAAGAGTTTTGAAAAATCTGCACCTTAAGTCCAGTTCAGACCAAAGATTCGTGATGAGATGAGTTGAAACATGCAACTACTTGCAATGCCCCATTCTGCAATGTTCTACAGACCTGCCGGTTCACACCAATGCAACTAGATGAGATGGTGTGTCATCTCTGTGCAACAACTCTCTGTACCTCTGCTCTGTTTACAGCTTTTCAGGCTTATTTTGTGGCTGAATATAATTTTTCATTTCATAAAATATGAATGAGGATAGTGATAGTGAGATAATGGCTACAGTTGCATTAGTAGTGATGAAACAGTGAAAAACAAATACTAAAAGAGCATCAAATGGACTGTACTCATAATAAATAGGCCACAATAATATTAAAAACTGTCCAGGCAACTGTCCAACACTGGCACACGTGAGGATGTAAACAGAGGGCTCGGCAGGGACGGAGCACCTGCTGCAGCAAGCAAACACACCATCTGCGGTCATTTTGACTTGACCAGCTGACTTCACTACCAGCCTACTGGCTGTTGAAACAGGCAATGTGCTTTATGTTCTAAAAACCAGCCGCCAGTAGGGTGACCAGATGTCCCGCTTTGTGCGGGACAGTCCCGCATTTCCATTGCTTTTCACACGTCCCGCAAATTGAGATTGTGTCCTGCATTGTTGTTGACAGACAGGCTTCAGTTTTGAAATGCATGTTTTCTAATCTGACAAATGGCTGTGTGGAAAAAGCAGTGAGTGCTGTCATCAGGGGGCGAGGCGGGCTGTGCGATCATGTCAATCAAACTGGGACGCGGAATACCTCAGTTTAAGGGCACACGTATGGGGTAAGGTTACTGTCAAAAGTTTCGTGCGTGTACAAATAAAAATCGTGCACGTATTAAAAATGTGTGCGTGTTAATCTGTAGTTGTGCATTAATAAAAAATTTGTAAACTCTTGTTTAAGTCAAATCACGCATAGATAATGCAGTGTATAAATTCTCTGAGAATACAACTCATAAAGTTACAACTTTACTAAATTACAAATACGGATTGCAGTTTACGGACGTACGTTTTCTTCAGAATGAATACGAATCTGACAAGCGTGAAATAACTGTCAAAACTATGTCACGAGGTCACAGGCATTATGTATCGAGTGGAAGATAACATTGATTCTACAAACTGCGCAGGTGTCAGAAATTTGACCGTGGGTGTCAGACGATGCGGACACAGCAAGGAATCAGGTAATGTTAACCTCTTTTTACTTTGTTCTAACATGATATTCGCAAAATATTATAGAGTTGGCAATGAAGCGGCTTTACTTTCGTTGATGTAGTCTTTGTTTCTAGTTACGTAACTTTATCGGTTTCTTTGCGCTAGGTGCAGTTAGCCGATATACTCAACACGGCACACAGTCTAGTGTCAATGTTGAACAGCAGGTTAAGTTCTCTGGGGAATGTCAGGCCAGTTACACAGGGAAATACATCACAGCCTGCTGAGGGACAGAGAGGTCAATCACAGACATCTCAACTGTCAGGTCCAAAAGTAAGGTGCCCCCAGCGCAATGGCTCCGGAGTGTCAGTGGGCCAGGAAATGGCTAGGTATGTTTGTCATGTAGCTGTAGCGCTGGCTCTTATCTTTTATTGTCACCTGTGCAGGTTTCATAGGGGTATGAATAGCTTTCAAAAGTTTCATGTATAATTTATTTTGGTCTTTCAATTTTATTGAAAAAGGCTGGGGAAAGGTCATGGAGAAGTAATTGAAAATCTCTGCTAAAAATGTGTATTAGCCCTGCCTGTGGGTGATATTGCATTTGTCTTTCTTCCTTTAAAGTATTTTCATTGTTTCTGATGAGTGATAAAAAATATTTATATTTTCAGATCTTTTCCTGGACTTTTTCGCAAAGAGGCAAAAGGCAAACGACGTTTTGCACCATATGCATGACCAGAAAAGAGTTTTTTGGTAAACTTTTTTCTGCTTGATAAACAGCGCTCAAAGACCCCCAAAGGACACGAGGAACTCCAACTTACACTGGCTGGTCTTGGGAAACGTTCTCTAACAGTGCCTTTAAACATCACACATTCAGAGGTATGCTTTTTAAAAGAGATTAAGTATCTTCTGCACCACCATTACCAACACCAATTTTAAATGTTGAGTTTTGTAATAACAAGAAGTCTTTCTTTAAAACTAATTGCATGTTTACATAAATGATTAACACGTTAGTTCATATATTTATTAAATTTATCAACTAACCGTGTTCTAAAACTTGACAGATTTGCTGTTGAATGCATATCCAAAACTTGGAAGTATCGGTGGTGGCTGGTTGCTACACAAGGCCACAGGTATACATGGACCTTATATATTGCTTTTATAGCATTTTAAAAACTTTGATTCCTGAAATTAATGTCTGTTTCATTTCTAGGTGGGGGTGGGCAACGCAAATTAGCTGTCATTTCTCCTGACTCAGATGGATACAGTGGGCAACAGCTAAAAGGAGT
This sequence comes from Cephalopholis sonnerati, assembly GCA_019142605.1. Lineage (NCBI taxonomy): Eukaryota > Metazoa > Chordata > Actinopteri > Perciformes > Serranidae > Cephalopholis > Cephalopholis sonnerati. The sequence continues at coordinate 2,912,526 of JAGQAX010000011.1, read as the reverse complement.
GAGTGGGAATGGAAAGTGTACACTGTACATTTACAAGAGGAAATTGACACTACTCCATTACCACCAGAAGCGAAAGAATTTGGAAAAAATGCCCAAAGCCCCATGCAACACTTGCAGAAAGCTTGTTCCTCTTCAGGCTCTTCCAGACCACATCAAGAGCTGCAAGGAGGAGAATATAGATCTGTGCAGTTCTTCTGAGGATGTATGTCAAATCTTCTGTCAGGCTTCAAGTATTTTTTGTGACTGAAACAGTGGGGTTATTTCATACTGTCTTATGTTTTGTCACTAGGAAAACTACACCCAGGACGATATGTCTCCAGTGTGCTCAGAAAACCAGGCAGAGATGGTATGATTCCTGTATTTTATTTTTATGTTGATAAGCTAACCGTCTGATATTAACTATTTTTAGATAGCTGAGTGTCCTGTGTGCAGAGGTGTATTCAGCAACAATGTCATTGAGAATCATGCATCTGAGTGTGGATTACGGTACTTGAACCAAAAATATTTCAGTATTTCTAAATTACATTTTAATTCAGGGTGTGTAAATTACAAATGAATTACAACTTTTTTTGTTACTGCAGAGCTGCAGACCATGATGGCAATGGCAATGTCTCAAGTGAAGCAATGCATTCTTTTCAAAGGTAAAACCTCCTCTGTTTCAGCCATTCTCAAAACTGCATAATCTCTATTGCTTCTTTAAAAAAAAGTTAACTCAATATCTCAATAATGGTGTATGTTTATATAGCTTTATTTTCATTGCATTTCTTTTTTCATTTTTTAAAAATCTACTTTCATAACACCTGATTTTCCTCAAAGGGATCAATAAAGCGTTATCTTATCTTTTGTATTTCTCTTTATGTATGTTTTCAAATAAAAGTTCAGAGGATGTCCTGAACTGGATCAGTTGCCAGGTGGATGAAGGCAGCAAATTTCCTCTTTGTGTGTCAAGAAGTGACCTCTTTATTAGAGGAAAGCAAGAGTGGCAACGCCAAAAAAAATCCTCCCCTAAATGCAGACTGAAGGTTACTTTTTTTGGGGAAACAGGCATTGACACCAGTGCTCTTAGTAAAGAATTTCTGACAGGTACCGTTGCATATCACTGCAATTTTGAAAGTTGTCACTTTTTTGTAATAACATATTTTCAGTTTTCTGTTTTTATGTTATTCAGAAATGGTTGCAGGGATCGAAAAGAAACTTTTCATGGGCAGCACTGATAATTTTATTAATTGAAAACTTTAATTAAAATACAGCTTTCTTTTTTATTTTGATATTTAGGACTGCAGGAGAAGTTATGACAGCTAGCATAGCACAAGGTGGACCTCTCCCCAACTTTATGCGTGAGTGGTGCTACAGATACCTCTGCTCTGGTGACTCTGACAACATACAGGTGTCAACCAGAGATGTCACAGATTTGGAATTGTCACAGCTTATAATGGAGGTAATGTTAATTCAGTTTCTAAATAGTTAACAGTGTGTCATCAGTTGTGTCCTTGACAGGAAACAGTTTTTCATTGACTTCATTAAATTATTCTGCTTTATGCTGTTTGTGCTTTCAGATAAACAGAGCAACTGATGAGAACATTGATGAGCTTACTGATGGCATAGTAAGCTGTGGATACACTGGAAGAGTGTCTTTGGATAAAAAAAAAGACCAGATAATCAGGTAGTTTTCATAATATATACACTGTCAGGTGTATAGTGATGGTTATACAAACACTGACTTAAGCACACCTTTTAAGATCAATTCTGATTGAAGAATTTTCTTCAACTACACAAAATGTGTGCATGTGCACTAATTTTCTTAATGTATTAATTTATTTTACCAAACTGTCTGGAGTGTTACTCAGAAACCTTTTGTGTTTCGGGGCTATTGTACTGCACTCAACCATGAGAGTAGTCCCCATGCTTGACCAGCTGAGAAAAGGCCTGCAGCTGTATGACCTATTGGAGGTTTTGAAGACACACCCAGACCTTTGTCTGCCACTATTTGTACCAGGGGAAGATGATAAGTTAAGATGATACTTTGGTCATTGTCAGGTCATCCCTGTTAAATTTTGTTTACTGCAAGAAATTCAGAGTTGTAAATCTATATCTTTTGTGCTTTGTTTTTGTAGGTGGATGCAGCTTTCATCCTGGGAAAGTGCCAGCCTGATTTCAGTGAGAAGGGTTCTGTGAAATACAGTAGAGAAGTAAACATCATGAACTTTCTCCAAGACTTCCTACAAAAAACTGAGGATTGTGATATGTTTAAGCTCATACACAGTTACTGATCTGTTTTTTTTTTTGTTTGTTTGTTTGTTTATTTTTTTAGTTCACACTAACATTAATCTTTTATTTAAGAACAAGATGGCTGGAGTGATGAGGAAAGTGAGGTTCCACAACATCTGACTGTTGGCAGAATCATGCAGTGGATGACAGGACAAGCCCATAAGCTCCTTCTGCCAAGTGAGAAGAAGGACTTCATCATATCTGTGAAATTCTACCATGATTGTGATGAAAATCATACCATTTGCTTTCCAACTGTAAGTGCATGTAGTCGCACAATAACATTTCCAGTTGCTCACCTGACAACATTCAATGAATTCAAAAACATCATGAAAACTGTTCTAACCCATGGGCAATCCTTTTATAGAGTGTTAAGTATTTGGCTGTTAGAACCCAAACCACATCCATGGTCAAATTTTGATATCAAATGTTTTTTCTGTTTTTTGTTTTACTGTATTTAGTCTTAAAATGAATGGGTTGTAAACATATGGTTCTAGCATTTAAAAAATGCTTTTCAAAGCAACCTAGCTTTATGTGTTGTTCAGTAGCTGGTTCTGTTATCAAAAGATAATTCATGTGTTATCAAATCTCTTTAATAAATTTTAAAAAGAGTGCTTTGGAGCCCTTTCAGTCATTTATTGCCATCGCAATGGAGGCAGTAAACCATTAACATATATACTAATTAAAGTTTTAAGTAAAAAATATTTTAATTGTTGCAGGATGCCAACAGGTATCAGTGATACTTTTTGAGAGCGTCTTCAGGTAATTTTAACCAAGATTTTTACGGTTTATCTATATCACATTTTTTACTGTCAATTAATTCACATTGCAATTTCATCTCTAATTTAAACTCATAATATAAATTTGACCATTTTTAAGGCCCAATTTTTGTAAAACTGTGTATCAGACTTAAAAGACCTGTAGACCGCCTGTGTTAACAATAATGTCAAAAATCCCTTAATATTACTGAAAATGTAATGAAGTCACCAGGTGTATTAGTTAGATACACAAAAATCATTTAATCATACTCCAGGGGAACAACTGTGCAGACATATTACACACTACAAAAGGCAAAGGGACGGCATGTACGAAATGATCATGTCTGTCACATTCTGAAACGAATGCAGATGCATTTTTTGTTTGCTAACAATGTGGGATACAGCAATTTGTCGCAGTTTTGTAATAATATATTCAATTACTGTGACATGTTACTCAGACTTTCAATGCACTGAACCATTGATACATACAAGTCTCTACCAAAAGATTCGGATGGTGCAAGAGGATTGATGATGGATTTCACAGCTTCCATACCAGCTGGAGACAGAGGACACTCATTTTCTGGGACTTGAACTCCAAAGGGTTCTTCAGTGACACAATCAAACGTCTCCCAGTCAGTTCCATACAACTCCAGGTTCTGTCATTAATTTTACACACACAAAACACAACTTAATTTAAATATAAAAAAAGGACTTCAATTAACAGCCATGTAGATGTCACAAACCTGCAAGTCCTCTTCAGTTTCAGCAGCAGGGTTCTGCATGTGTCCCAAAACCCAGTGCTGGTTAGGTGTGAGTCCACCTTCAGACTTCAAAGGATGATTGTCCCACCCTTCAGTAAAGGTGTGAAGAGTATCTGCCAGCCTAGGGAGGAACACATAATGTACACAAAACATATGTACAGTGTCAGACAAGTCCAGGAGGCCATCTTCCTCAAGGCTGTGAAGCACGTCATAGTAAAGATGGGTCACACTGGTCCAGACGTCTCGCCACAGACACTCAATTCTAAAACACAGACAAAATGTACCCATAACAATATAATATCAAATTAACAGGGGAACAGCAAACTTCTAATTATAGACTTATTTTTTCTATCCTATATTATCAGATTACTACTTATTGCAAAACAGTGTAGTTGCTGTTATTTATATCTCCTCCCTTTTCTATTTCACACAAATAGCTGATGGCTAATTAGGATGTCTTTACTGTTTCTGCAGTTTTGTTAGTTCATGCCTGATTTGGTATTCTTTCTGTCAGAGATGTCTCAAATAACAGTTTCCAGGCATTGATTTAAATTTAAATTATGATAACCTTTGATTGTGTACACTTTTTCCAGCGATGAAGCTGCCTCTTCCAGTCCCTTTCACGCTGAACATGGTTTCAGCTATTGCTACCTTTTCGACTCCTTCATCACCCCCGACCCTACATAGTGTGGGGGGAAAGTTTCCATTAGAACACTCATGGTACAAGTGTGTGTGTGTGTGTGTGTGTGTGTGTGTGTGTGTGTGCGTGTGCGTGTGTGTGTGTGTGTGTGTGTGATAAACATTACAAAGCAGCACCACTAACTACCTTGAAGGCCAACCATGGTTTTCCACTGTGTTCAGAAAAAACTGAAGACCTGTGCTTGATCGGTTATTTGTTGCTGGCTCCAGGTACTAGATCTGCAACACACACAAACAGTAACACCTCATGTCCATAATAATACCATAATTAATAACCTACAAGTTATCTCAGTAAACACTGACACACCTTCCTGGAGAATCCATCTATTGCCCCAAATATGACAATGTTGTACCTGGAAAGAAACATGTAACTTTTTCTATTTGTTTTCCATTAAAGCTGCAGTTATATTTACTTTAAAAAAAAATAAGTTACCTTATTAGCTTGTGATTTGTGTCCACATGCACTAAAGACAAAGGATGCTGTACACAGTATGTCCCTCTAACAATGCACCCAAGCTGCATCATTCTTTCCAGAACTCCAGCGGCGTGTCAACTCTGTGCATCGACTCTTTGATGCGTTCCCACTGAACTCTGTGTCCATCTGCTTGCAGGCAACCTTTTACCATTCTGTATCCCGCATTTGGTAGTCTGTTTTTTATTGACAACACAGCATTGTCAAGCTTAGTGTCAGATAAGCTGCTGTAAGAAGCTCTTGTTGACAACCCAAGTTCACGCATGCGTCTGAAGATCGTAGATTCACTGACTCCCAGCAGGTGTGCCATACACGACACTGGAAGGGGCATGTCAGTCAGATGAGTGAGCAGGTCTTCAGAAACCTTTAATCTGGGCTGCCCCCCTCCACTGCTCACTTCTGTAGTAAGAGCAAGGGGTGTCTCTGGAGAAAGGGCTGTGGTAATTTTTCTTTGAAGACTCAGAAGACACTCCACAACATCTGTTGGTATGTGAAGGACAGTTGATGCAGATGTCCAAATAAACACCTCCTGATTTACAACATACTGGCGATAGTCCATATCCAAATGTGGCTGACCAACAGTCTCACCGATCCTTGATGAAAGACGTCTCATTAATTGTGTCAGTAGTGATTCCTGTAAATGGCAATCATAAGATTATTCCTAAAACAAATTTGCATAGAAATTTACTTCTAAATCTAACCTGGTATTCGCAGAGTCACATGTTCAGAATTTGATAAATGTTTGTTTTCGTAATAAATGGATTGATATCTGCTCACATTGAAAGTTAGAAGAAGCCAAGGAGATAACTAGATTTATGCATTTTCTCAGAATATGCTCCTGTAACTGCTGTAAGTTTAAATTTCACCGTGTAACCTTCCACATGATTCAAAGAAAGGTTAACATTCCATTTGTGCCAACGGCATTAACGCTAAGCCGTCTTTTCCCTTGAATAGAGTTGTAGCAGCAGAGTTGATAAACTGTTAGTTGTCTTTTATTTTATTTTTTTATTAACCAGTATCACCCACTGGATGACTGTTTACACAGGGGTGTCAAACATTTTTTTATGTTTTATCTCATTCATCGCCTTTTTCAAATAATAATGACTTTTTATTGTATATTTTTGAGTTTCTATCTCATAATTTCGAATCTTTATATTAATCACATTTTCATCATAATTTTGAAAAAAAAAAACAAAAAAAAAACCATAATTATAACTATATCAGATTCGTGGCTCATTGTTGTTATTATCTTATTTGCTTATTTTGGTCATATTTTCTTAATACTAAAACTTCTTAGGTTTGGTGTTTGCTGTTCCACCATCAAGTTTCAGTATTTATGCCTCCCGTTTGAGAAAGTTTGGGCGGTCCTGATACAGACAGACCTCTGTACCACCCCTGACTGTGACTGACTTCCAGCGGCCCCGAATACAACTGCTTGCTAACAAAAATCGACAGTTGTGATTCAAAAGGCTAAATCGAGGAAACACTGCTAAACTAGGTTAACCATGACCCAGTTGATCTAAAACACGCATCTGGGTGGTTACCCTCACCAATATAAGATAGAAGTGCACTTTGAGTCAGTTCCCGAAACCAACGTAGTAAGAAAATGATATTAAAACAATTTGATGTAAATTACCTACCTGATTTTGCTCCATATCCCTCGCATCCGCCATCTTTCACGCATGCGCAGTTTGTAGAATCGATGTTATCTTCCACTCGATACATAATGCCTGTGACCTCGTGACGTAGTTTTGACAGTTATTTCACGCTTGTCAGATTCGTATTCATTCTGAAGAAAGCATACGTCCGTAAACTGCAATCCGTATTTGTAATTTAGTAAAGTTGTAACTTTATGAGTTGTATTCTCACAGAGAATTTATACACTGCATTATCTATGCGTGACTTGACTTAAACAAGAGTTTACAAATTTTTTATTAATGCACAACTACAGATTAACACGCACACATTTTTAATACGTGCACGATTTTTATTTGTACACGCACGAAACTTTTGACAGTAACCTTACCCCATACACACCCACCATCAACAAACTAATACAAAACAGCGAAACATGGAAAGAATGGAAAGGGAGGAAACAACGACGCGTACAAAGGCTAAGAAAAGGAAATGCAGCTACAACGAAGACTGGGAAACTATCTATCCGTGGGTGAGACCAGTGCAAGGCGAGTCTGAGAAAGTTTTTTGTGAAGACTGTTATGTGCTACTGAATCAACCAGACGGCAAAGCATAGTAATGTTATAAGCTGAGGGGCAGAATAGTTTGGGGGGTTTTTTTAAGTTATTTTAGGCTATCTCGATGCATTGGTATCCCACATTGTCCCACATTGTCCCGCTTTGTCCCATGCAAACGTAGTCTTTGTCCCACACTTGGTGAGTTGGGATGTGGTCACCCTAACCGCCGATGATTTTACCAGATGACACCACCAGGTGACACACACCACATACCGCTGCAACTTTTTCCTGCAACATTCTTAAACAGTTTTGTCTCGTCGCAAATCATTGGTCTGAACTGGGCTTCAGAAGACGTTCTAAAAAATCTCAGTTTTAGGGCGCATTCACATCAGGATAGTCCGGGGACTTGGTTTGGGGAATGCCAAAAATTTCACACCTTCATTTGGTTCGGTTCACTTTCACAGTGTACTTTTTAAAGCAGACCAAACTGCCTGGACAGCGTCACGCAGTTACAACAGCTGCTCATCTGGGGGAGGTATTGCCCGAAACGACCACTTACCAGGAAGATAAAAAGCATGAGAAAGAAGAAAACCTGGCTCATTGATTGGCCAGGACCAAAAATGGAAATCCATCCCCTTCAGCCGGCTTGGTCACCACAAAAACAGTGAAGCAACACCAAATTTATGCAGTCTTGGGGTTTCTGTTTTTACTTTCTGTTTTTACTTTTTCTTTTTTTTACCTCTGCTTCTCCTGGTATGCGCTGTTGGCTTTTTTTTTTTCTACCCAAAATGCACTGCGCTCTATGTCACTTCCTCTCTTTGGTTCGCTGGATAGTCCGTTTGCATTTTCCACTTTAAGCGAACTGCACCACGGTTCACTTGCAAGTGAACCGTGGTGCAGTTCGCTTGTTTGGTACGCACCAGAGTTCGAATGAGTGTTCACAGCACTCCACACGAACGGAACTCTCCAAAGAAGCGGACCAAATTGCGCCAGTATGAATGTGTCCTTAGTGACCTAAAACTTTGTAGGCGTGTGAATGAGAGGCCAAAATGTAGAAAAAAATAGCTGTTTATAAAAATATCTGTGTAGACAGGGCCTCGGTTTATAGAGAAAAGATGAGTGGATCAGCCAGTGAAGCCATTTATAGAGGACACTGACTTTATGAAATAGACTCCACTGGTAGGAAACATAGTAGTCCTGTGGAAAGCGTTATTTTCATTCCCACTATGCAGCAGCTCAGCCATTCTCTTTGGATCTAATGGCCTACTTTTGCGTAGATGAAACACCTCCTAGAGAAAAATTCAATTAGAGAAATTTTAACACCTCTCATTTCAGCCCGTATTTCTTTTTCCAAAGAATGCACATGCAGTTCCCATGTCAGCATTAGAATTGCAGCACTGCAAGTGACTATTACCATGTCAAATTGGTTTGAAGAACAAAACAGACAAACCTGTAGTTGTTTGGGAATTCAGCGAGATGGATGCACATTAAGAGATGCATGAGTGAATACAACAGGGGTTTATATAGCAAGACACAGTATCAGTAGTAATAGTTAAGGGCAGGGCTGTTTTTAATCTTGCTTACTCAGCTTAGAAAGGACAGGATAAAACTTGTTTACATGTCTGCTTTTTGATGGATGGATTCTCACAAAACCTATTTGCATTACATTTTTACCTAATATTATTCCTCTGACTCAGGAGCTGTTTCTTCGACAGTATGGGATTATGATTTGTGAGTCTTTTACTCCCTGTAAGTTTAGCCTCGAAAGTGTTATGAATGTGATATATTGGTGACTGCCAAGCCAAGGCCTGTGGAGAGCTGCCAGCACTGTCTCTCCCAGGGTCAAAACTCTGCTCCTTTTAATAACAAAAATAAAAGATGAAACTTGTACTTCTCGGGGTCTTGGAGGCAGTTTATATGAAATGGGAACAGAGGGATGCACAGGTCACTGAGTGACATTAAGACAAAGAGAGCTGTAGATGCATACAGAGAGGAAATATACTCACACAGTATGTGAGCGCCCTACTTACAGGTTTCCATCCAAGTCATGTAATTTTGGAATATTGGTAAATATTAAAATCTGAACATCCATGTTGTAGATGGTCTTTTTAGGTTTGTTAATGTCTACCACCTGACTTTAAGCAGTAACACACAACAATAAATCAGTAATGCTAGTGATATTACCATCTTCATAGATGTGCCAAACCACCCCCCTGGCAAAGGCACTGTTGTCCATATTTCACCCTTAAAGCTGAACTTTTTGCACAAGAACATAAACTATAATGTTGTGGCTACTGTGCACATTTCTGACTTTTTTCAAAAAAGGATAAGGTTGTTTTTGGACATATTTGTGGAAACAGCTTCTGGGTGGGCGTTTCCCTTGGCAGCCGTTAACTGACATCTGAGAGTCGGTGTTGCTAGAAGACACACTATCAATATCTGTGGTGCACTACTGACAGGACAAGGTCATATTGTACACATGGACATTGATAAAAATGTTTATTTACACTTTTTCATAGTATTGGTTTATAGGTGAACTGTCCTGCTGTTGTTTTTGTATTTATGTAGAAAGTGATAGATAGATAGATAGATAGATAGATAGATAGATAGATAGATAGCTTTTTATTGTCATTGTACAAGATATACAACGAGATTATAGCAACCAGGAGTGGTGTTACCATAATATAAAAAATAAAAATAAATAAATGAATAAAAATCGTTAAAATATATCGTTAAAATATGCAAGATATACAAGAAGTACAAGAAATTACAAAAGGTGCAACAGTGCAAATGTAACAGGAAATGATAATAAATAAGATGCAGCAGGATGTTGCAATTTGCCCTTTAGTTGCACTTATTGTCCTTGTGTGAATGGGGCAGGGGGGGTTAGCGTGTGTGTATGATAGATGTGGAGGGCAGAGAGTGAGAGTGGTGTATGTGTGTGTTCAGTGTGGTGACTGCTTGAGGGAAGAAGCTGTTCCTGAGTCTTTTGGTCCTGGTTTTGATTGACCTGTAGCGCCTGCCAGAGGGCAGCAGGTCAAACAGATGGAAGGCAGGATGGGTACAGTCCATGGTGAGTGCCTGAGCTCTGCTCAGGCAGCGGGAGGTATGAATGTCCTTCAGGGAGGGGAGGGGACAGCCAATGATCTTCTCCGCTGTTCTCACAACCCTCTGGAGCCTCTGCTGCTCTGCTTCAGTGCAGTGGGAAAACCACACTGTGTTGCAGTACAGCAGGATGCTCTGAATGGTGGACGCGTAGAAGGTTACCAGCAGCTCCTCACCCACATTGTCCTTCCTGAGCACCCTCAGGAAGTGCAGGCGCTGCTGGACCTTTTTGATGACAGCTGTGGTGTTTGCAGTCCAAGAGAGGTCAGCCGAGATGATGGTGCCCAGTAGGGTGAAACTGTGGACCCTCTCCACACATTCACCATTTATGTAGAGGGGGAGCGGGTCCGACCTGTGCTGCCTGAAGTCCAGGATGATTTCCTTGGTCTTTGTGGTGTTTAAGATCAGGTTGTGAGCCTGGCACCACTCAGACAGATACCGAGAGCTGCGAGCCGCTGCGTCTTTGCGCGCCACCATCTTGCAAACTAACAAGAGCAAGCAAGGATAACTGAGCTGATGCTAGTCAGCCTAGCTTGCTAAGGTTAGCACCAAAATCACTTTTTGCCTGTGTTATGTCAACACAGTCCTGCACACATAATGTTGTGTTCATCCTGCAATATGGAAAGGAGGGGTGGCGCTCACGTTAGCTGTCTCTTTTGGGTCCAGTTGTATTGACAGGAACACATCACTGCCATCTTGTGCTGGTGAAGTCATTTTGAGCCAGAGCCTGTGTAGTAGCAATCGGAAAGTGGAGCTGAGGTTTCGAGTTCCCACCAATACGTGCGTCTGCTCATTCATGTGCAGCACCGTTGATAGTGAACACACTGATTGACATACTGTCAATAATGATGTCAGCCCTCCTTTTTATACCATCAAATAACTAATTAACCCAAACTTACCAGAAAAACTGACACTTGAATACAAATCAGCATAATAAGAACTAGTGCTGTCCCGAATATCAGTTTTTAGTCATTTACCCTTCAATGAGATATATCTGTATTTAATCTAAGCTTCGCTGGTAATAAGAGACGAGGACATAAGGTGGACTTTTTTTGCACCCAAAATAACTTTACATTTAGCCACATTGCAGGACGGTTAAGCTGTTACTCACAGTTTTCAGGTTATATGCCAACATCTTGCTAGTATATCCCTAAGTCTGTACATTGTGGTCAAGCAGATTTTCCATCCGACTGCCAGCCAGAAGCCAGCCAGTTCCCAGCCAGTTCCCAGCCAAATACCACCCCCCACCCCCCCACCACCTTTCTTGGGGTGTGCCTGACTGTAACATGGCCATTTATTCAATTACAAGGTGTCACCATTAGATGGCGCTTCCCTCGCAGAAACACAAAAACTAAAGATTAAGAGGTGCTAGTACTTTCCCTGGCAGTATTTCCTTTCTATGCTACATTACTAATCTACTTTACTCAACTCTCTCAGATGCAAATATTACACTTTTGTTGCACCATTTTTATTTTGAAGATTTAGTTTGGCCTATAAGTGACAGTAATTTTGTAAAATATAAATTTGTTGCTAGGTTATATTATTGTAGGTTACAATAAGCCACCCAGCAGTATTTAAGTTATTAAAATGACCACCTTTGTTACAGTTGGCCCTGGTCTCCCCTATAGGGGATAAGTATATCTGAAAATACTTAGGTAGTCACTTAGAATAATGAGAAATGTTCTGAAAATAACTTGGCGCCTGAAAATAACTACTTAAATCATTTTGAAAAAGTTGCTTAGTAAGAGACTCAGTCAGTGTGATGATGTGTGTGAAAGTGGGGAGGGGGTGGAAAGCTGTTCAGATCACACATTCACACATTCAGTAAGAACAAAAAGCTCCATGGTAATGCTAATGATGTGCGGAGGCTACCTCCACAAGACCACTTTATTTCACGTGCGCTCCCTTTGAGTTAGTAAGTTGCAGGAAACTTTATCAACTTTTTGAAAGCTGCCTGTGACAAATTCATAATTAATATTAAGAATTTACAAATATGGTAAACATGACATCATTGGGAAGGAAATCCCTCGGGCACACCCTTACAAGCCATGGGATTCAAATGAAGCAGAGAAATAAGAGGATGCACGTTTTTATACATTGTATTCAAGCAGGATCAAAAATAGTGATTTGAATGGGTTCAATCTGAATATTTGTTCATAGGGTCTTTAACGTGAGTATCTCCATTCACGTTTTTTACAAAAGGCTACAAATAAAATTTAAAAAAAAACACGAGAAAATTACAACACTCAGAACTGCACCACCTGTATCAATATACATATCAATATATATGAAGAACTGTAAAACGTCACTATTTTGAGGTAGTTCAGACATGGACAGTGATGATGTGTTGTTGAATGTTTGCAACAAAAGTGGGGGCTGGGAATCCTATTCATGCTAATGATGTGTTTGAGCCAAGGAGTCATTTTCACACTATGTAAAACAGCTGAATGGGCGACTCTCTACTTTAACTCTACTATTCAAAGGACCATTCCTGAGAAGACTATCATATGCAGCACAACTAATCAAAATCCATGGATCACTAAGGGCATATTAAAATCTATTAAGCATAAAAATAAATTATACAAAAGATACATAATTGAACCTCATTATAATAATAAAAATGAATATATTAATTATAGAAATAAACTTACACGTATTATCAGAGAGAGGAAGAGTAATCATTACGCAGAATTGATAAACACATCACAGGGTGATTCCAAGAAATCTTGGAGAGTATTAAACAAGGTCTTGAACAAAGGCCAAAAAACTCCTGTGTTCCCTGACCCTGATAACAATACAAGCAATGTCACCAGAAATAACAGTCTTGCCGACAAATTCAATGACTACTTTGTCTCCATTGGTAGCAACATATCAAGTAAAATCAGTCAGCCCCAGGACGCCTCTTTTAAAGACTACCTATCAGGTAACTACCTTGGCTCCTTCTTCCTGAATCCAACTAACTGTGATGAAGGCTATAAAATAATCATGAATATGAAGAGTTCAAACTCAGCTGGAACAGATGGAATCTGTAGTAAAATTCTGAAAAGCATCTCCAACATAATTACTGCACCTCTTACGCACTGTATCAATCTATCTCTACTCTCTAGAGTAGTGCCACAAATGGCAAAAATTGCACGAATTACGCCAGTCTTTAAATCTGGGGATAAGAACGATCTGAGCAACTACAGACCAATATCAATCTTGCCTACTCTCTCCAAGGTTCTGAAAAGAGTAGTTTACAACAAACTCAACAGCTATCTTGACAAGTTAAACATCATTGTCCCATCCCAGTATGGATTCAGAAAGAAAAATACTACATATATGGCAGTACTTGACTTAACTGATAAAATCCATGATGCAATTGACAAAGGCGACTACGGTATTGGCATTTTTTTGGACTTGTCTAAAGCTTTTGATACCATTAAGATTGACATCCTAATCAATAAACTACAACACTATGGTATTAGAGGCATGGCGCTAGACTGGTTCTGCAGCTACCTGTTCAGAAGATATCAATATGTTTTTATTAACAACCATAAATCATCATACAAACCCATCAATCATGGAGTTCCCCAGGGTTCCATCTTAGGGCCACTCCTCTTCATCTTGTACATAAATTCCTCGTCCATACTACATAAAATATTATTTGCCGATGACACAAATTTGTTTTTTTCCCACAAAAATCAAAATATACTTGAACAAATCATAAATAGTGAGTTAGTGAAAATAGACACATGGTTTAAATGCAACAAACTCTCTCTAAATATCAATAAAACAAACTACATTGTGTTCCGCTCCCATAAAAAAAATGACATTAAACAAATTTGCCCAAAAATAAACGGACAAAACATTGAAAGAGTCGGCTCTACAAAATTCCTGGGGATCCACATTGATGAGTTCCTTAATTTTAAAAGACATATTGATGATCTCACCACTAAACTAAACAACTAAAATATGCTGCTCTGTTCTTTAAGTTGAGACATTATTTTCCACTCTCTGCACTTCTCATTCTGTACAAATCTTTGTTTGAACCTCATTTACAATACTGCAATATCATATGGTGTAACCAGTGGTGGACAGTAACGAAGTAAATTTACTTGAGTACTGTACTTAAGTACATTTTTTGAGTATCTGTACTTTACTTGAGTATTGTTTTGGGGGGATACTTTTACTTTTACTCCACTACATTTGAAGGAGAAATATTGTACTTTTTACTCCACTACATTTCTATTGATGCTCTCGTTACTCGCTACTTTTGCTCTCACATCAGCTGATGATTTTTTTTCTAAATTCTGTTACCAAAGAAAATAAACTGATTCTGCTGAGTTGCGTATGGTTTGTCTTAGATGCATTGCCGTACCTGTACAATGTCATGCTTAAAATGAAACTTAGCTTTGGCGGTTCACATCCACATCATGCGATAGCGGTGTCATGGTTTCAGCAGCGATAACTCCCCCTGGCCAAGAGCATCCGTGACCGTATCTCAAGCACATGTTCGAGGTTTTTGATACGAAGAATGATTCGTATTGGATCAAGTGTTTGCTGTGTTTACCGCGAACAAATTATATCACGGCCTACAAAATCTCGTCTTCCAACCTGAAAAAGCACGTTACGGTATGTAACTTAGCTACTAGCTAGCTTAATGTTTGTTTAATTGCAGATGAACATTTTAAACATTATTGTCTGTGCTTGTAGCATCATAGGTATATGTGTGTATGTGTGTGTGTGTGCGCGCGCATTAGTGAGGTGGGGGCTGTCTTTGATGTGGGTTATCCTGCTCATTTTTGGCAATGATGCATGACATAAGTAAAATAAACTAGCCAATAAGTTATTTATCTGTAAATGTCAATATAAGTTATTGTAGGGCCTATTTTACTGAAGATATTTGTTTGTTTTTTTTTAATCTTTTTTATGTAGAGAAAGCAAAAATATTCTGAACTGACTGCAGCTGCCTGCAAAAGAAAGAGTGAGGCTGGGACAACTTCCTCAAACCTCGAACAGCAAAGCTGTTAGTAGAAATATTTGCCGGTGGAGCAAGTTTTTTTTTTTTTTTTCTTATTACAAGCAAAAAAAGAAATCTTCACTTGTTTCAAGTGAAATTTTGCTTAAAACAAATGAAAATTTGCTTGAAACAAGTGAAAATTGACTAAAGACAAGTTACTTTTTAGGTGATGTGGCTTATTTTAAGTGTATTGAGATTTGTTTTGACTAGGAATGAGACATTTTGACTAAAAATAAGACAAATATTCTTGGTAAGATTTTGAGTTTTTGCATGATGTGTTCAAATGTAGCTACAAGAAAAGGAAATTTGGGTTTTTGTGAGAAAAATACTGTTGGGGGTGAAATTTGTTTTCTTGGCAATATGAAGCAATTTCATTTGTTGATGAATGCAGCTGAGTTTGTGTTCTGAGGCGTCTTGCCTTTATTTGTTTATTTTTGAGCTGTAAACATTTCTATAGCAGAATCACATCTGAATGACAATAACGCTACTTTCCTTTCCTGTATTTCCTGAGATTTTTTTAAAAAGTACTTTTACTTAAGTAATTTTTATAGCAAATACTTTAGTACTTTTACTTAAGTAATATTTTGACTAAGCTACTTTTACTTGTATTGGAGTAATATTTGACAAGGAGTATCTGTACTTTTACTCAAGTAGTGAAGTTGTGTACTCTGTCCACCTCTGGGTGTAACACATTTCCAACTCATTTAAAAAAGCTTGAGATACTCCAAAAAAAAAGTCATACGCGCCTTAACATGGTCTGAGTTTAACGCTCCCACTATAAAGATTTTCCACCACTATAACCTTCTGAGGCTCAGTGAGTACAACTACTTTCAGAATGCTTGTGACTATGTGACCTCATCCCAATCTGTGCTCCTAGGCACACCTATACCACCAGGAATAAAAATTTAATCACTGGGAAAAAACGAAGACTAAAATGTACAAGCTTTAGCATTGTGTGCAGAGGACCACAGATTTGGAATGAGCTTGATGAAATACTAAAAATGTCACATTCCATCTCCATCGTCAAGAAAAAACTAAAAATTCAACTCCTAGCAAAGTATGTTCAATGTGCTGATTAATAATTATATGAATACTTGTATCTTATTGCATCTATTAATTACTTTTGGTTAACATTGCTACTGTACTTCACATCAAATGCAATGTAACCTTAATCTTCATGGAAAACCGGGCCCCCTATTAAAAGCTTTAAATAGCTTCCTTGGGGTGACCCTTTTCACACATCCGATTGTGTAAAAAAAATACTTGTTGTATACACCATGTATTGTATTGTATTTCTTGGATGATGTGAATAAACTAAACTAAACTAAACGCCATAGATCGTTTAGAAACGGCCATTGTTTACATAAGACATCTTGTTCAGTTTATCTTTGAGTGATATCGGTGACTTTATTGAGTATTGAGAAACACCGCGGCAGCCTGTGAACCGAACGGAACGAATCTGTCTCAGCTTGATATCATGACTTTGCAAGCACCAAGTTACTTGCTTTAATGAATTCCGTTAGATTATAATATAAATCATTATGAAATATCATTTCCATGAATCTGTTTAGACAGACAGCGGCAGATCACTGAGGTGAAGCCTGCTGTGTGCGGCAGGCAGAGCGCTGTACAGTCCGAATGTCAAAATAATAATTAAAAAAGAAAAGATCTACATCTTCTACAGGGACTGCTTTGTGCGGGCAGAGCATCGGCCCGACATATATGTCGCCAGTCTTTTCATGGCTCTCACACCATTTGATACATATGAGAGCTGGGTGCAGAGGGCACATTGGTCAGGCACCAACGGGAAGATGGCACTACCCATGAGCCTAAAAGAAAAGGTTCACTCGTACGTCGCACAGAGATTCTCGGACCTGACGGGGGTGCAGTGGCATCTCTCTCAGCTTGATATCATGACTTTGCAAGCACCAAATGACTTGCTTTAACGAATTCCGTTAGATTATAATATAAAGAATTATGAAATATCATTTTCATGAATCTGTTTAGACAGACAGCTACAGATCGCTGAGGTGAAGCCGTGCTGTGCGCCGCGCGTATGTAATCTTTTCCAATATTCACAGGCTGTTTTTATTTAACGAAAGATTCTGCTTCAGTCCATATTTGTTGACATGTAGTCTTTGAAAAGCAACATTTTCGCTGAGGTTAAAAAAAATCCTTGTCTTTCGCACATTGTGTACAGGGAGTGGGGTGGTCTAACAGCAATCTAACAGCACTAGCAAAGTTATATATGTATATATATATATATATATATATATATATATATATATATACACAGTACAGGCCAAAAGTTTGGACACACCTTCTCATTCAATGCGTTTTCTTTATTTTCATGACTATTTACATTGTAGATTCTCACTGAAGGCATCAAAACTATGAATGAACACATGTGGAGTTATGTACTTAACAAAAAAAGGTGAAATAACTGAAAACATGTTTTATATTCTAGTTTCTTCAAAATAGCCACCCTTTGCTCTGATTACTGCTTTGCACACTCATGGCATTCTTTCGATGAGTTTCAAGAGGTAGTCACCTGAAATGGTTTTCACTTCACAGGTGTGCCTTATCAGGGTTAATTAGTGGACTTCCAGAAGGATGTGAAGGAGAGCAGACGTACGTGGGGGAGGCTCCCGCTATATGACACTTAACCTATGTTGTATAAATCGGCATTTAAAACGGCTTTTTGGACAAAAGTGGGTAGAAAGTGTGAACGTACAGTTTTTCATTTCTTTTGTGGAGTATGTCGAGACCTAAGCAGCAGAATCCTGCTAGTACACCGCAGCACCAGGATCAAACCGAGGACTCCAACATGGCGACAGCTCAGGAGTCAGAGGCGACAGTTTCGCCGGAGCTGCAACAGGCCTTACGGGCACTGCTCGTCAACGACATGAGACAGGTGATCGAGAAGGCAGTCGGGAATGCCCTGGAGCCATTAACAAAAACTCTGGAGCGTCTGGAGTCATACTGTGGGGATCACAAGAAGCGCATCAATGAGCTCGAGACGGGGCTTAGCGCCTACAGCGACAGGTTGGTGGCTCTGGAGGGAAAGTGCGAGAAGCTAGCGGCCGAGAACAAAGTGCTCCTCGCCCGCGTGGAAGAGGCTGAGGACCGGAGTCGGAGATTCAACTTAAGGATCATTAACATTGACGAAAAATACCCAGAGGGGCAGAATGCTACTCAATTCATGTCTAAGTTTTTCACTGAAGCACTGGGTGATGTTTTCCCGTCCCCCCCAGTCCTAGACATAGCCCACAGAATTGGCCCGCTCCAGAATGATGGTAAACCACGGGTGATGATTGTGAAGTTCCATTACCTCCAGGATAAAACCAGAGCCCTGGCGGCCAACAGCAACCAAATAGACTGGCGCGGGGCGAAGGTCAGATTCTTCGCCGACTGCAGCCCGGCTACATCCGAGCAACGTGCTTCTTATGCAAAGGTGAAGTCTCTACTGTTTAACAAAAAGGTCAAGTTTCGCCTCGTCTACCCAGCAGTTCTCCGTGTAGAGCATGGAAACCAGAGCTACAACTTCAAGTCATCAGAAGAGGCTCAGCAGTTCTATGACCAACATTTCCCCACTGGATAAAAGATGATTACGAGCGGTGGATAACACTACTTTACCTCGAACAGGGGGCGTAAGTAAAGACTGATTAGCAATAATGTCATAACATTGAACATCGGTGGCATAAATCCTGCCTATCCGGCAGCATTTTCTGTTTTTGTTCTATTTGTTTTTTTTTCTCTTTTTCTTCTCTTTGCCTCCTCCCAATTGCTGTGCAGGCCGACCTTTTTGATTCTGAGTCAAGAGACAATTTTGAATAAGGACGGTTATCCTAGTGCACCGCGCCTGCAACCCTGCAGTACAGTCTGTGTGTGGAACGATCACCTGAGCTGCGGCAACAGAGGAATAATAAACTGTGCACTCCTCATATTTCCTCTAAGCGTTAGCAGACGCCCGGCTGGGCCTGTATTCTTTCATTGTTACTACTTTTCAGGACTACCGGCCGTTTTTTGTGTCCTTTTTTTTTTTTTTACACTGCAGCAATGCATGCAAGTTTGATCCATGGAGGTATTTGTTTACTGGATACACGGCGGCCGGACGGTATGCTCCTCCCCCCTAACCCTTGAACTTTACCATATGGACCATGCGGCCCCCTGTAGGGGAGGAGTGGAGGGGAGGAATAATTTTTTCCTATATCTTTGACCACTACGCCACCAAGTGGTTGCACACGATATTGTTGGTGACTAAACCTGGGAGGATTTAAATATGTCAATACCAAGTACTGATTTTATGTTTACACTTCGCCTAGATGTGAACCTGAACTCATGCTAATACAGTATGTTTGTCTTCTGCCCTTTAATGAGGATTCTTTTTCTTTTTTATTTCTCTTTCCTTTTTAATTCCTTTCTTCCCTTTTAACTTCTTTTTTGCCAAATTAATACTGGGAGCCTCTCCTAAATGATAAGCGATAGCAGGGTCAATGAGAAGGAAGTTGATCAAGGATCAGCCAGTTATGGTAGATGTATATAGTTTAGATTTGTTTTGTTTTTGTTTAGGTCAGGGTGGGGTGGGGGGTGGCTTAGAGCGCTACTTACTGTGCAGTAATCATTTTAGGGAGGGGCAGTGGTGCCAGGTACCAACAGTTCCTTTCGATGCAGGATAAATACAGTGGTGTGAGCTTCTGCTCATGGAATGTCAATGGTGTCAATAATCAGATGAAAAGAGGTAAAGTGCTTTCCCATCTAAAATCTCTGCAGGCTGACATAATGTTTCTACAGGAAACACACTTATCAAATGACGCGCATGGTAGGTTGAGATGTAAGTGGATAGACCAAATATACCATTCCAGATTCTCAACAAAAGCTAGGGGAACAGCGATCTTGATCTGGAAGGGAGTCACTTTCAAACACTTATCTACTATAGCAGATAAAAATGGACGATACGTGATTGTTACGGGGGAACTTCAATCTCTGCATTTAACATTACTGAATATATATGGGCCAAATTGTGATGACTCTGAATTTTTTAGGAAGGTCCTAGGTTTAATCCCAGATATATCAAATACTAATTTAATTATAGGGGCCGACCTTAACTTTGTATTCAACCCATATTTGGACAAAACTAACGTTCATAGAATAACCCCGTCCAACTCACGCATTCTGGTGAAAACATACATGGAGAATATGAATCTAGTTGACATCTGGAGAACATTCAACTCGTCCGTTAGAGAATATTCATTTCATTCTAAAGTCCATAATGTTTACAGTCGAATTGATAGTAGATGGGAAAATGCTGCCATATGTCTCTAATCCAAAATATCATAATATCATAATCTCTGACCACAGCCCTGTCACCTTTTCATTAAAATTAGATACATTCACAAAAGCACAGAGAACCTGGAGGTTTAATCCTCAGCTACTTGAGAACAAAACATTTTGTGAATACTTGGAATCACACATTGCTCTATTCTTTGATACCAATGATAAGGAGGACATTTCACTTGTGTTATTATGGGAGACCTTTAAGGCGTACCTGAGAGGATGCATCATCTCATACCAGGCCAGCACTAAAAAACGTAACAGAATTGAACAATTGGAATTGGAAGAAAAAATAAAACGACTGGACTCAGACAATGCCCAAAACCCGACAATTGAGAAACATAAAGAGATCTCTGCACTCAAATATAAACTTAACAATTTGCTGTCTGATCGAATAAGCAGAGCCTTTCTATACACGAAACAAAGATTTTTTGAATTCGGTGACAAACCGAATAAACTGTTAGCTAATCAACTACGCAAATTAGAAAACGACAGAAACATTAATAAAATAAAGTCAGAATCTGGAACTGTTTATACAAATCATGAGGACATAAATGCAGAGTTAAAAGTGTTTTATGAAAGGCTCTATACATCTCAGAACAGTGCATTGCCAGGAACAATGCAATCATTTCTGGATGCCTGCGACCTGCCAAAGCTAGACCATGATGACCGTAAATACTTAGATGCAGATATCACCTGTGAGGAGATCATAGAATCTATTAAATCACTCAAAAATGGCAAAAGCCCTGGGCCAGATGGCCTAAGCAATGAAATATATAAACATTTCAGCAAGGTTCTGGCTCCTTACCTCCTCAGAGTATATAATAGGGCCATTGAGGATGGTACCCTCCCTACTACCATGAATGAAGCCATTCTAACTCTAATTCCCAAAAAAGGAAGAGATTTAGAAAAAGTGGGCTCATATAGGCCTATCTATTTCCCTTTTAAATACAGATCAAAAGTGTTAAGTCTGGTTTTGAGTTTGGACCCCAGAATGCAGAGACGGAGACAGCAGGCAGTTTTAAAGAGTTTATTAACAAAAAGACTCGGATCTTCCAAAAACAGGGAAAAAGAGGCAGGCGTAGGCAGTGGAGGTCTGGCTGGTGTAGCTGGTCGAGCCGAGCTGAGCAGAGCACGAGGTAGACACAGAAACGCTGAGGAGTAGTCGGACACGGCAGGGAGGCACACTGGAGTCTGCACAAAAAATCAGAGAGGCGCATGAGAGCAACGAAGAAACACACGAGAGTTTCACAGGAGATTCAGCCGCTACTATACCGGTCGAGACGGAATAATCTGGCACAGGAGTAGTGTCGAGGACCAGGCTTTATAGTGAGAGTGATATTGGATGAGAACCAGGTGCGCCTCCTCAGGAGTCCAGCCAGCCACGCCCACCACTGCACACACGCTGCCAGGGAGAGGAACAGGGAAAAGGGAGGGGGGAAAAAAGGAAAACAGGGCAAACCAAACACAAAACCACATGCAAACAGAGCATAACCATGACACAAAAGAATTTAACCAAAACTCGAGCAAGAGGCCTCAGTACGCATATGGGTAAATTGGTACACCCTGACCAAACCGGCTTTATGCCCAAACGGAGCTCATTCCATAATCTAAGACACGTTTTCAATATAATACATTCCCCCAAAGATCCAGAGGAGGATCTGGTAGTTCTTAGCCTGGACGCAGAAAAGGCGTTTGACCAGGTGGAATGGTCATACCTGTTCTCAGTAATGGAAAAATTTAAATTGGGTGACAAGTTTATAGCATGGATTAGACTACTGTACAGTAACCCAAGTGCTAGGATACTGACCAATCAGACATTGTCCCCACAATTCGCACTTGGCAGAGGCTGCAAACAAGGGTGCGTACTGAGTCCTTTATTGTTTGCATTAGCTTTGGAACCTCTTGCTCAGACAATCAGGGCACACAGGGACATACATGGATATAATACAGCTTTTACTTCTAACAAGATTTCTCTGTACGCAGATGACATACTATTATATATAACCCAGCCCAAGACCACAATCCCTCAAATTTTGGAACTAATTAATCTCTTTGGAACCTTCTCAGGGTATAGAATTAACTGGGATAAAAGTGAGCTCATGCCGATACATTTTACAGACAACAGTTGGTTGAGGCAGCTCCCTTTCAAAATAACCGTAGAGAAATTTACCTATTTAGGAATTGTAATCACAAAAAAATTTGAAGCCCTGTCTGAGGCAAATTTTAACCCTTTAATTGATAAACTCAAAAATCGCATAGAATTTTGGAAAACTTTACCAATCTCCCTGCTAGGTCGAGTAAACGCTGTCAAGATGGTCTTCCTTCCCCAACTTCTTTACCTCCTGCAGAACATACCAATATTCATCACCAAAACCTTTTTCAAAAAATTGGACTCAATAATTCTATCATTCATCTGGAATTACAAATCACGCAGAATTAAGAAAGAACATCTATGTAAGCCCAAAGTAAATGGTGGACTTGCTCTGCCTAACTTTATGACAAACTACTGGGCGGCTTGTCTGCGCTTCGTATCCTTCTGGCTGGATGACACTTCTCTGTCGTCTGACTGGCTGGAGATGGAGAGAGAGGACTGCTTACCCTACTCAATTGGTGCAGTTATACTTTCACCTGTGGTGGTTGATAAAAGTTGTTATAGACACAACCCAGTAATACACAACATAATAAGGATTTGGACACAAATGGGAAAGCATTTCAACCTCAGGAAAGTCTCTTTTCTACTGCCTATTGCGTACAATCCATCATTCGCTCCCTCCAATATGGATGGCTTTTTTAATGCCTGGAAGGAGTTAGGTATAGGCAATATTGATGACCTTTACGTAGATGGGGTCTTTGCATCATTTAAAAAACTTAGAGAAAAATATGATCTACCCTGGACCCACCGTTTCAGATATTTTCAAATCAGGAACTATGTGAGGGAACACCTACCTGGATTTGAGACGGTGTCCCCTGACAAATTGGATGCGTGCTTAAAATTGTGTACAGGGTCTGACCACGCAATATCCACCCTTTACGACACTCTTCATGGTCTTTGCCACCCCAGTATGAGTAAAATTAAATTGGAATGGGAGAGGGAACTTGGATTACAAATTACTGACACCAACTGGAACTCCAGCTTAGAACATGTTCATAACTGTTCTTTAAATGCTAGACACCGCTTAATCCAATTCAAAGTCTTACACAGAATCCATTATTCCAAAGTAAGGCTACGCAACATCTTTCCTGAAATTTCACCACTGTGTGATAAATGTGAGTCTGCCGAAGCTGATCTGATGCACAGTTTCACCATGTGTAACAAACTGCAAGCCTTTTGGGTTGACATTTTCCGTTTATTTTCAAAAATATTTAAAGTACGAATACAACCAGAACCAGCCTTAATAATTTTGGGGTTTTCAGACGCACTGAGACCTTTAAGAATGTCGCAACAACTTCTGCTGGCATACGGACTCATCACTGCCAAGAAGCTGATTCTGATGTGTTGGAAGGGGAAAGAGGTGCCCACACTAAAAAACTGGCTGACAGAACTGACGGACACCATCCATTTGGAAAGGATCAGATACTCTTTAAAGGATAGAACCGAACAATTTGACAGGATCTGGTGACCACTGCTTTCCTTCCTGGAAAAGGAGCAGCACTTCTGACCTTTGGACTGGCTGTAGCGCTCGGGGTGGGATGGTTGGTTGACGGGTGGTGAGGGGGGTATGGTTGTTTGATACCATC
The DNA here is from genome assembly GCA_019142605.1 of Cephalopholis sonnerati. Lineage (NCBI taxonomy): Eukaryota > Metazoa > Chordata > Actinopteri > Perciformes > Serranidae > Cephalopholis > Cephalopholis sonnerati. The sequence goes on along the minus strand of JAGQAX010000011.1, from coordinate 2,888,197 downwards.
TTGTGTGGTTCCTGTTGTATACCTTTGTGTGTGTGCGGTTTTTTTGTTTGTTTGTTTGTTTTTGTTTTTTTCTGTTTGTTTGTTTTTGTTTCTTGTGTTTTGCTTTTTACTTTCCCCTTTTTCATTCTACAGGGGTTATATTTTGAATATCGACTCATGTACTGTTCTACCACCAACCTCTGTCTTCAAAAACCAATAAAAATATTTGAAACACAGGGTTAATTAGTGGAATTTCTTGCTTTATCAATGGGGTTGGGACCATCAGTTGTGTTGTGCAGAAGTCAGGTTAATACACAGCCGACAGCCCTATTGGACGACTGTTAAAATTCATATTATGGCAAAAACCAATCAGCTAACTAAAGAAAAACGAGTGGCCATCGTTACTTTAAGAAATGAAGGTCAGTCAGTCCGGAAAATTGCAAAAACTTTAAATGTGTCCCCAAGTGGAGTCGCAAAAACCATCGAGCGCTACAACGAAACTGGCACACATGAGGACCGACCCAGGAAAGGAAGACCAAGAGTCACCTCTGCTTCTGAGGATACATTCATCCAAGTCACCAGCCTCAGAAATCACAAGTTAACAGCAGCTCAGATCAGAGACCAGATGAATGCCACACAGAGTTCTAGCAGCAGACCCATCTCTAGAGCAAATGTTAAGAGGAGACTACGCGAACCAGGCCTTCATGGTCAAATAGCTGCTAGGAAACCACTGCTAAGGAGAGGCAACAAGCAGAAGAGACTTGTTTGGGCCAAGAAACACAAGAAATAGACATTAGACCAGTGGAAATCTGTGCTTTGGTCTGATGAGTCCAAATTTGAGATCTCTGGTTCCAACCGCCGTGTCTTTGTGAGACACAGAAAAGGTGAACGGATGGATTCCACATGCCTGGTTCCCACTGTGAAGCATGGAGGAGGAGGTGTGATGGTGTGGGGGTGTTTTGCTGGTGACACTGTTGGGGATTTATTCAAAATTGAAGGCACACTGAACCAGCATGGCTACCACAGCATCCTGCAGCAACATGCCGTCCCATCCGGTTTGCTTTTAGTTGGACGATCATTTATTTTTCAACAGGACAATGACCCCAAACACACCTCCAGGCTGTGTAAGGGCTATTTGACCAAGAAGGAGAGTGATGGAGTGCTGCGGCAGATGACCTGGCCTCCACAGTCACCGGACCTGAACCCAGTTGAGATGGTTTGGGGTGAGCTGGACCGCAGAGTGAAAGCAAAGGGGCCAACAAGTGCTAAACACCTCTGGGAACTCCTTCAAGACTGTTGGAAAACCATTTCAGGTGACTACCTCTTGAAGCTCATGGAGAGAATGCCAAGAGTGTGCAAAGCAGTAATCAGAGCAAAGAGTGGCTATTTTGAAGAAACTAGAATATAAAACATGTTTTCAGTTATTTCACCTTTTTTTGTTAAGTACATAACTCCACATGTGTTCATTCATAGTTTTGATGCCTTCAGTGAGAATCTACAATGTAAATAGTCATGAAAATAAAGAAAACGCATTGAATGAGAAGGTGTGTCCAAACTTTTGGCCTGTACTGTATATATGACATTATTATCATTACCACTGCAGATAAACTCAGTCACTTAGACTAATGATTCAAACACAGTTTTGTTCTCGCTGTACTATCGCTCGGTTCCCAGCTATATCACTTTAATTTCCATGAAATTCTTATGAATAACCAAACGCTGAAGCATATTATTTATGACCTGTGATATGGTAGCCTGATAATCATTAAATATGCTCTGTGTGCGAAGTAAACCACTTCAGCTCACTACTTCTCCTGGTGGATAGACAGACCATTGCAACTGGTTTCGACAAATTAAACTTAGGGGCGTTACCGGCCGGCCTAGTATTCTCTACGTCATCGCGGGGGATCTACGAGCCTGTCCAGGTCACGGCAAGGACCTGTCACGGATCGCTCACGGCTCCATCACGGACCAAACGGAAATTTGAAGTGGCTGCATCTGTATGTATTATGTATTTCGTTTATATATACTACATAAATACCCTTCTTGGCAAAAAAAAAAATGAATGAGTGAATTTAGAGACAAAATTGCCAGAATATCCTCTGATGGAGCTAAAAAAAAAGGAGTACATGTGCATACACATGCTCTCAGTTTAGCACACACAGACGACGCTCCCGTGGGTGAGAAAGAAGTTGAGTGGTGATAGCTCCAGTCCCATTACCTCCTCAGAGTTCCTCTCTCCTTTCTTTTTGTTCCACCACTTTTCTCTCTGCATCTGGGTTTCATTATAAAGACATTAAGCTTAAGTCCAAGAGAGGTGATAAAGCAACAAATTGAAGGGCTTGGGTAATGACTGTTTACTCAACAGCAGTTGCAAGTTTGCATGCTAGTCTTTTTCAAGTAGCATCCTGTGGTAAGAAGGTTTGAATATAAACGCAAATCCACTCATTAATGCCTCACAGACTGCCAGATTCTGCCTGTCTGCCTCCCTCTCTTTCTGTTTGTTGTGGTTGCTGACTTCAGGCTCAACTTTGTACTCAATTTTCTTAACTTTACAAATCTCTTTCTCCCCCTTTGCCAGCTTGCTCTCTCTTCCCATCTAAACATCCGCAGTAGCCGGTAGAGTTGGGTCAGCTGCCAGTTTTGCCAGTCAGGTCCGGTGTACGAGCTTAAACTGGTTTGATTAAATCAAAACCAGCTGAACTGATATTTGTCTTTATGACACATTCTGGCAAATTAAAAAATGGCCTACATCAGTAAAATAAGCTGATGGTGTCACGGCATTAAATCCAACTTGTATTGCATTAGTAATAAGAAATAATGTGATGAACATATATTATATGTTATGTCTGTTCATAAACAGACTAATTGAGTCACTACTGTCTGAAAGGCTGTGAGCCAACAGCGCAATATGGAGGAGATCAAATTGCAGTAGAGGTGGGACAAGCAGCAAATGTTGTGTTTAGCCCCGTTTCCACCAACACTCAGTATGGTACTTTTGGAACCAAAAGTAATCCTTCAGACATGGTACCTAGACCCTAGTGTTTCCGCCGCAAATAGCACTCTCAAATGTGGGTGAGGCTGTTGACACTCACTGCTCCGTCCAGCACTCGTTGTATTTTGTCATTACTGGTGACACAGATGGAAGTCTGCTCCTCGTTTATCATCCACAGAACGAGGCTGCACGCCAACACTTTCAGAACAAAATAAATGAGGCTGCAGTGAGAGTCTCTCTCGATGGGATATTTAAAAATAGCGGGTTTGTGCATTTAGTCCCTCTCGGGCAAGCTCAGGGGTTTAGTGTTGCCGGTGCCCACAGGAACGATGCTCCACAACACTTTTTTTTCTCTAAGTGAGGATTAGACTATACGCCGTTCACATAACTTGATCTAAATGAATATTTATTAACGCTTGAAGATCCAGTCACTACTAAAAGTCTATGTTGTATTAAAACTAAAGTAATGGTCAAAGTTGTCACAGTGACATTTAAGGTGTTGTTTTACGTCGTCACCTTATGCATGGAGTAACATTACAAGTTAACGTTCTACCTTAAAAGTCACTGCCAGTCTGCCCAGTAAACTAAGTTTTTTTCTAAGTCTAACATCCTTTCACATATAGTTAGTCTACTTCTAAAATTCTCCACGGTATGAACAGTGGTTACGTGATCCAGACGTGATCCTTAAAACCAGCCACAACTCAGCCCTGAACAGAGTGACTGTGAGCTATTGACCAGTCATGGGACTGCAGTGTTCACAGCTCCATCTTTTAGTACCAGATCTGTGTGCTAGGTACCCCAACAGAAGGGGGACCAAACATGGGAACAGTACAGAATAGTTCCATTGGTACCATCTACAACTTTTCACAGTGGAAACGGAAAAAAAGTGTTCCAAACTGAACTGAACCGTACTGTACTCCTCGGGGGAAACGTAGCTTTTGTTTACTAGCAAGTTCATATTATATTATTTTTATTTTGGGTTACGAGAGGAGACAAGGCTGAGTTAGTCTCTCAAGGAAAACTTAAGCTGTGCCAATATGACAACATTTTGGATTGGAAGCCTACTAAAGAGGTGTCCTAACCGGCTGCCAGCGATACAGTGTGCAGTTTGGAGCTGAACCTTTGTCAGGCGCCTTGTTTCTGTTCTATGTCTTTTGCTTGTTTTGAAAGTAGTGGACCGGGGGGTATTCCATCAAAGTCGCTAATGATAGCGGCGCTTAAGTGATTAAGCCTCGTTTGAATTAGCGTCAGCTTCCACCTCAGGCTGAAGCCGTTCCACTAACACATTTCAGTCGCGCCTCATCAGCGTTAACTTCAGCCAGGCTTATCAAATCTTTCATTAGGCACGTGCACGGGGTGCATGAGAAGCCCAGAGTATGCGATTGTCGAAAACGCGATCATGTTGAAAAAAGACAAGAAAACTAGGGCTGATTTCTTCCACAGCGCGGAGCAAAAGCTCCTTGTGGAGCTTTACTAAGAGTATAGAAACGCAGTTACCAGAAAAGGAAATACTGTTGCTTTTGTTAAGGCAAGTTAACTTAGTTAACTTTTACATCAATGTTTAATGTCTTATGTTTAGACTGTGTTATTCATATATAGTATGTCTAGTCAGTAGCGGAGAGGAATTGCCACCGTCGTTAATGTGGGAGACCCGGGTTTGAGGCTCAATACTCGCACAGTATTACTTAATGGAAATTAAATTTTGCAAGGAAGTTTTATTTGGTTTACACTTTTTTTAAATGTGTAGTGTACTTTGCACCAACTAATATGCCAAATTGTGTTATCTCTGCACAAGAGTGGTGTCAACAATGTTAAACGCACGGCTGTGCAGGTGTTACTCCAGTCATATGGACAAGTGTTAATGTTAGGCCTAGCTGATGTTAAAAGTTCTGTAGGCTACAAAGTTATGATGAATAATTGTCGGCTAAATGGCATTACATTTCACATACGTGTAATGTGTGACAAATGTAAGCTATAGGCTGTTGGTGAAAACATCAAAATAATCGCTGCAACATAATTTGATGTAGTGAATGATGCCATAATCTGAATTCTAACCCCAGATGCCCGCATGCCAGTCGGGGATGACACCACTCTGCTACTACTGGCAATTTTGCTCACAGAGCAGAAGAATTTTAGTATTTCAAGATATCATCACGACAATGATACTTTTTTTTTTTTATTTTATTTTAATGCTTGGGAATTCGACGAAACTAACCAAAAATGTGCGGTGAATTCATTTTTGCTGAAGTTCTTAACTTAGTTTTCGGATAACACGGATAACCAAGCGAAAAGTGTGAGGGACTGTTTGTCTGAGACTCTGTGTACTACAGGTACATATTCTTTGTAACACTGATTCATTAAGCCTGATAGTTAACCTGCCATGGAGCAGGTTAGTTCAGGAGCATATGTTACCCCAGTAACTCAGCTGAGGTTCCTGTTAGCGAGAGTCATGGAACCGAACTCTCTCTAAAACTAGCGCGGCTTATCGAAGTTAGCCGGGATTTGCAGTTAGCTGGTTTGATGGAATACCCCCCAGGAACAACTGACTCATGAAGTTGAAATGCGAAGTTATCTACATGGTGCCTCTTTATTTCACCATAAAAACCTAAATAAAGTGGCAACTGGCTGGAGAAAGATCACCAGGGAGCTGAAAGTTTCTGGTAAATGACCATCACTCGTGACAAGCTAGGCTACTTGATGTTGGCTACATGCTATATGTTTTATGTCGGTTCCAGTAAATATCACAAAAGTAACATAACAAACATAGGAAGATAGCAAGTAGGTTACTCACCCATCTTTTAATTCATTACATCTCCATCTCCAGTCTGATCTCAAGTGCACAGCTGATAGGTTGCCTACGTGGTTTGTTTACATGACATAACAGGAGTGCATAATTAAAAAACAGCTTCCCTGATAACAATTAATTATTAATTAGACACTCATTTGCTGATAGGACATGGTGTCATTATGTTTTACTGTGGGGGTGGCTGGTGAATCAAGTGCATAAAATGTGGTATACCAGCTCTTAATATCAAAGCGGTTTGAAAATGCTTACACTGGCCCAACCCTAGTAGCTGGTCACCTCTCAAGAAAAGTATTTAAATTTGCTGCATGCTCCTGTGATGACAATGTTGGTCAGTCAATCAGTCCACCACTTTGGTCCCAACTGGAATATCATAACAGATATTGGATTGATTGCTGTAAAAGTTTGTACAGACATTCATGGTTGCCAGATGACAAAGCTTACTTTGGTAATCTCCAAACTTTTCAGGTAGCACCACAAGCAGTTATTCATTAACATTTCAATTTCATGAATGGGCACCATATTGTGGTCATTGTGCCAAGAAGATGAAGCCAGATGATGTTGAAGATCCACTGACTTTTCTTTAGTGCCACTTTGAGCTCAGGAATTGTTGTTTAGAAATATCTCAACAACAATTTAATTGCCATGGAGTTTGGTTCAGACATTGATGTTCCCCTCAGGATAAATTGTAATGATTTTGGTGACCCTCTTACTTTTCCTCTAGTGCCAAAAACCTGTACAACTAACAACATGCCTATCAGCCTCAGTTACATTCCATTTAGTGCTAGCTAGCAAATATTAGCATGGTAAACACTAAACCTACTTAACATCCGCAATAGCATTGTCAGTGTAAATATG